>JAPPVO010000010.1:82168585-82698512 GCA_030407325.1 Camellia japonica | reverse complement strand
GTCATTGAATCTTGTTATCTGTGCACATAGACTTAAGACCTCTCATGCAGCTTGCAAGATTTCATATATCCTTGTCCATAGCCAGATTTTGAATTATATATGCTCATTGAATGCATGATCTCATTTTTTACACGTTCTTGAGATAAACTAATGTAGGGGTTTCTGCATAAGTGATCAAATTTCTCTATGGACTTCTAACATTGTCTCTTATGCATTTCTGAAGGAATTGACCTATACTGGTAGATCATGGGTGATATTGAGTCTCTTAACCATCCACTATCTATTTTCACTTCTACGTCTCTCCCTCACTACTTTGGAGTCCAGGCATTAGGAAAAGGCCACCTCAGAGGCACCAACCAGGTCATCCTCATTGTTTCCTTGCTTCTCTGATTTGGTCTCCATACTCTTGAGCGTGCAAGCCACCAGTGAGTGCCCGAAAAAAAAAAAGTCAAATTTAAAAAAAAAAAAAGGAAAAAAAAAAAAAGAGGACTCATTGATTGAGCGGGGCCTCCGCTTTTACTCAACAAATACCCCTTGGTTTCTAGTGGTTTGACTTCTTTCAATGATGTTTAGATTCTTTTGCTAGAGGTCTATCCATTTGATCACTACTAGGATTAACTCTAGCTCTGTGGCCTCTCAAGGATTGCACACACACACACATTAATTTTGTGTGCTCTCATGTTTGCCTTTGAGTTGTGTATTCATATGTTGCTTATGCTCATTGATCCATGTTTACCTGTTTTGCTCATGATTTTGTGCTTCCTACTGTCGACATTGCATGATTGCGGACTTCATGGTATGTGGATTATTTCATCTTAGTGCCACATTATGGCTAGTGTAATGCCCTGCTATTTCATACATGAATCCATCGCAACCAATGTAACAATTTACTCTAAAAGCCATCATGTTCACTGAACTAAAATTTAAATTTACAATGTCCATGTTTACATGACCATAAAACTTTGTACCCAATCCTACGTTCTACAAACAAGATGACAATTACAAAAGAAGAACCCCATGGGTGTACAAGACAAAAACAAAATAAGTCTAACAGTCCTAGTGCAAAATTCTAAATCTTTACAGCAAAATATTCTCAATTGTCAATCCCAACATCGCTTACTTCAAGTCACCACTATAGTTATACAACATTATTTCCTAAAAAATAAAATAGGGGTGGGCTATATGCCCAGTAGGAATACATTTAACCAAGTATTTAATCATTCGAATAAATTTATGGCATCCTTGAGACAATACATAATAAGGAGTTATGAACACATGTAATCTTCCCCAATTATGTAATTACATAACGATTAAGCATGGACAATTACATTTCACACCTTTACAACACAACATTTAAACAATCACATCAATGGAAAACAAACCATGAGTCCCATGTAAGAGTCTAACACAAGTTGCTTTAGTTTGATTTAAGAAATCAAACAAACCATGATTTTTTGGTTAAAAAAAGGTCAGTTAATGATGATTGATTTCAATTCTAGATGATAGATTATTTGATTTGTTAAACTTATTTAACCTAAAAAAATTGACATTACTTCAATTATAATATAGAAAAAAATAATAATTTATTACTAGGTTTGTGTTTAGGTGTTGATTCTTAATGCTGTGAATCTCTGATGGTTTTAACCCAACACACTAGTTCGATTAATGGAAATGATACAAGGCATGCTGGGTAATGAGTTCTATGTTGGTGCCTATGTGACACCCCAAAAATCAAGAATGCCAAGGAATATAATAACAAAGAAATACATGGTACTGCTAATATTACAAGTTCAAGGATAAATAATGATATGTCATTAATGAGTCCTTTGATCAATAATCAAATAAGATCCCAAGAAAGATCGGAGGAGTCCGAGTAGCCTCCCTTCTAAGTTCAATCTTCTTAGATAGCAAAGTTACCATTTTGACAAATCTTGACAAGGCATTAACACAAGACCTACATAAGTTGACAGAAAATAAAGGATATGCTACACAAAAGATAGATATATAAGCAAGATAATACTTACAAAGTTGTGTCTTAAGTGACAACAAGAGTTTTTATATTAATTACAACCCCAAAACAAGATTACAAAGAGAGACTTAACAAATCTAGTTCTAGTTTCTTCTAGGATAGTTATACATCTTCGAACATTTTCGCGACATAGTCTTTTGGATAAAGTTCTTCAACAACTAGCATGAAACACCATGAGCTTGGAATGCCTAGTAAACTCACACACACCCCGTCCCTTTTTTCCAGTCCAATACACAATTACAATAATGGCACGATCATATCATACAGAGGGAGCAATAATCAAGCAGACTTTATAATAAATTTCAGCTCTCAAGAATAACAGTCAATCAAGTTAGTTCTAGGCAATTCCTTGCGGAATGCTGTTCCTACCCAACATTTCAAGCTTCGCTAAGGCAAACCGGTACCCTTTCCTGCTCACTATTCCAGATGCCCCACTCCTAGGGTTATGTACCCAAATCATGTCATCTTGGAATATAGGATAGTGACAACCTGTTGGCCACAAAAATTCTCATTTGTGTTTCGGTCTACCACAGGAATTCTTATCTGTGCCACAAGTATTATCATTTGTGTTCTACAAGACCACCGCACGACTGACATAAAGCATCACGTTCTAAACCTAAGCCAACTTGAGTACCGTGACACAACTTGTGAAAGAATTAATCCCACAATCCATCATTTTTCTTCCATTTCCAAAATAACTAGTCCATTTGTCTCATCAATTTGATTATCACATAAAAATTTCTTTGGCAATTGAAAACCTAACACCATCATTATTAAGTTTCTTGTTGAGTTAGGTGTGTTATGTTAAGGTTAGAACAAGTTATTGAAATAACATTTACTTCACAAGTATAAGCATTTGAAGGCACAAATTTAAAGCAATACAACCACAAATATATGTAGATGCCATACTAAAACTTGAACAAACAATAAGAAGCATATTCAATCAACTAAGAGCATGAAACTATTAAGAAGAATAATTTTCCAGATTCCGTTTACTTTAATGATAACTATCAAAGTGGCATTTTTTAAATTTTTTTTTCAAACTTGGCCTCTTTAGGGCTTGTAGATAATTTTGTCTAGTTTCAAAATAAATTTCTAGATTTTTAGTTATTAATGAAATACTCCAGCTTGGTTTAGATTCGTCGGCTGTTACGAAAATCAATTTTTCTCTCAAACCACTTATTCATTTTCAATAAAACCAATTTTTACTGAAAGCTAACACTTTAAAGAAAGTTTTTGATGTAAAATTGAGCTCAAGAGGATTTCTCTGCATGTTTATAGAATTTTTGAAGGTTGACTGAAAATACCAGTTATTGGTGCACAAAACTAGAAATAAAAAGCGTTATAAGAAAATGGGACAACCGTGGGAAAATTTTCACTTTTGTTATGACGAAAACATGATAAATAATTTAATAATAACTCATATATTTAGTTTGAAGGTGTTCCTTTAAAAATGACACATGAAATGGATGGACATTGGTGACTTTGATTCAACAAACAAAGAATACAAGGTAATCAAGAAAGCTCAACCTATCTTATTCAAACACAAGGACCCTATACATAAAACTATGAAAACAATATTCTAAACATATATGGTCATGTATTTAGTAGAGAAAATAAAAGGATAGGTTGTGTTGTGGCTTACTTGTTTGCTAGACTGCTAAGGTTTGGACAAAATCGCCTCTCCTTTCTTTTTCTCCCTCCAAGCTCACTCTTTGCCCCCCCTCTCTCTATCTTAGCCAAATTTTGTGTGTGTGTATGTGTTTGACTATGTAAAAATGTTAAGGGAGGTGGCCTATTTATAGAAAAATTGTGGTGAAAGGTCCATTGTGCCCTTTGGTTGAATAGAATGGAATAGAGTTGTATTTAGTTGGAATGGAATGGAATGGAGAGTGATTGTGAAGGTTAAGTGTGGTTTAATTAGGCCTAATCCTAGCTTGGTTGGTTTAGAACTAGATTGGTACATTAGTACAAAGCAAACTTCCATGATTTAGGGGTCCTTGGTCAAAATTCTTCATTAAATCCATGAAATTGGTTTCAAAAGTACACTATATATATACATCAAGGTGGCTGGCCTTGTGCCCTAGGGTTTTAGGATTTTTCATCATCTTTTGGAGTACAAAATTCATAATGGGGTGTACGTTTCTATATAGGGTAAATTACACTTACACCCCCGAAGGTTTGAGTTTAATACATATCACCCTTGACATTTGGGAAATTACACTAACTCCCTTGTCATTGTAATTATTTAGATGGAATGAAGACATTGAACTCATGCACTCTCTCTTTTCTTGTTTTCCTTTACTTCCTCAAATTTTTTTTTCTTTTTTTTCTTTTTTCCCCTTTCCTTTACTTTTTTTAATGTAATTTCCTCTATTTTTTACTAGGAGATGTTGCATTTTATATAAGCAAGGGGGTTTGTAAAATGAGACTATTAACCATAGGGGTGGGAATGTAATTTTCAAAACGTCAAGGGATGGGTAATTGGACCAAACCTCATGGAGTGTTAGTGCAATTTACCCTTATATTATATTATAATGGATTTGCGGCTAATGTACAATTTTATAAAAGTGTGAGGGCATGGACTAAATTTATAAATTAAAATACCTATTTCAAGTATAGAATTGATTAGTATAGTGATAGGAAAAATAATTTGGTTTGTGTTGCTTTGTTTTGAATTAAAATGCGAATTATCGAACAAAAACGACAAAAATTAGAAATTAGGGTTTAGAGTGATTTATCTATAATTAGAGAGTTAAATAATTAATTTTAAGGTGTTAGAAATGATTACTAACCTACCGAGGTCGATTAGGGAGTGCACAGTTTCATCCGCGATACGTTTTCGGTTTTAGGGTTGAATTTGCAAGAAGGTGAAAATTCAGTGTCTCATTGAAATAATCTTAAGGTTAGGGTTTTAAAAGAAATAACTAAAATTGGGGTCCCTACAGCCTATAGGATCATTGATCTCTTATATCTTCTCATGAACCCATCTCCTTTCTTTTTCTCCCCTCCTCTCCCCCCCCCTCCCCCCCTAAAAAAAAAAATGAGCCTTTAAAATTGGGTATTTTGTTATTTAAAGGATGGAGCAACATGGAGAACCAAAATATTTACAGACGTTTCTTAACTTCCTATGCATTCATGGTCTGATTCACACATTTGGGAGCACCACCTTTTGTATTGTTTTCTTGTGAGTTTCATATGCTATGAATTTGTTTAGAGTAGCATTAATATTTTATAGTTGTTGGTGTGAAAATACTTGATGATTGGTATGTTAGAGGAATTCCCTAGGGTTTGATCACATTGTGTTGTGGGAATATTTGACTTTAAATTCTTCCTAAATATTGGTCGATGATGAATACAAGTTCTTTACAAATTGTGCCCACAATTTATGTGGATGAATCATGACTAGATTCTCAAGCTTGTTAACTTATCTTACTTTTATGTTCCAGGGTAGAATTTGTGAACTGAATCTTCTTCTGAAGTTTATGTTAAATCCATATCTACTGTTTCTTTATTGAATATCAGTTATTAACTTTCACTCAGTTATCTAAAAATAATCATTTAGAGAGCACTATGAAGCCTTAATACAGTCAGTTTCATTGGTATCCATGTGATTTGTTGGAGTTAGTCAGTGGTTCCGTTCAAAAGATCTCTCTGGATTCAATGATTTAGTTTGGTTTGTACTTGTGTCTAGAAAATGTTTTGGCATTACTTACCAAAAACTCTCTTTATGTTGATTTTGTATTTTGTATTTTTTTTTATGTCTAGCATGCTTGTATTGAATTTAATTTTTTTTGTTTTTTTCTCATGTCGTGTTCTTAGTATTCTGACACATTTTGTTTGATGACAATATCAGATCATGAGATTTAGGATTCTCCATGTATGAAAAAGATGGAAAGCAGAAATGATTTAATAATCTGACATTATTTTTCCACAACTTAAAAAAAAAAAAAAAAAAAAAAAAAAAACGACCACTCCTTTGAATTCTTATTCTGATAGCTTGTTTCAAGTTCATATCAAAATTTCTAATAAGGTAAAAACCAAGAAACTTCCATCATGTAACTTTTAAGTTTCAACCATGTAGGTTTCATTTGGCAGAAATGATAGATCGATATATAGTGGCTCATAAAGCATCACCACTATTGTTGTCATCAAAACATTAAAGCAATGTCAATTGTGGCCTCATTTTTGCTTTGTAAATCCTACAGTCATATAAAAGTGGTTGTCATGTTAACAGTTGTCATATAATTGTCTCAAGAAACAATGCAAAAGACCAAAATTTAAAGGGGGGTAGAGACAGATATTTGGTCGCATAATACAGAAATTTGCTTGAACGTTGTTTGCTGATTTGTCCTCAAGGTTTGAATAATTTTGAAGTAGTAGTGAAAATGAGAACTGTTGAAATGGCTCTTTTATTGTTATCTTTTTAAAATGGTATTTGCCATTAATTTTCTTCCTTTAATTTGATAGTTTTCCTTCTTTACAATGAGAATGTGGGTCAGCTTCTCTATCTTCTCATCCATAGGAGTCAACTGAAGGAACTTGTCCTAGTACAAGTATGTGTTTGATATGGTATTTGGATGGTTTAGAATTTTTTGATAGTTTAGAACTTTAGGATAGTTCTTTTTGGATGGTTTGGAACTTAAGGATAGTTTTTTGATGTTTGGAATGTATAGAGAATTGTTGAATGTTCATGACTTACGGATATAGTTTCTTTTTTATGCTTGAAACAATATTTTGGTGGTTGATTGGTACTTTGTGAAGCTTTGTAACACTTGTGATTATTAAGCCTATGGGATGAATTTAATTCCATTATTTTATTATTGAAATCCCTTGGTTGGTGTATATTGATATTGGTGGAGTGAGAAATTTCATCTATACCTTGATTTGGATGTTTAATTACTGTAGACACCCCATTTTTGACCGTCCTCAAGACTTGGACGTCATCGTTTGAACACTCGATGATCATCCATGCTCATGTTCGTTTTGAGTTCTCGGAGGTCTCGGCTACGCGCCTTGCCTCAAGATCTCTCAACTTGTCTGTTTTGTGCTTGGTTGTGGACCAAACACTTGTGTTTTTGCTTCTAAGGGAAGAGGGTGGCTTGTTTGCCATCCCCTCAACCCACCGGCCAGGGCATGATGCCATCGGCCCCTTTTTCTTGCCATCGACCAAGAGTGTTGGCCGATCGGCACTATATTTGGTCGGCCGGCACTTATGTTGGTCGATCGGCCATTTTTTGTGGCCAAACCCTGTTCATCTGCTTTTTGCAGATATTTTGTGCCAGTTGGTGCAGCTGGCATCCACAATTCACCCCCTCTATACACGTGTATGGAGGGATTTGCCCTTTGCTTAGCTTCTGTTGGAAGCTTTAGAATTTGAACTTCTATAAAGACGGAGCCCCTCCTCCCTCCTCCAGGGTTCAGAAAAATTAGGTTGAGAGAGTTAGATATAGTTTTGTATCTATACTCCTTTGTTTGATCCTATTTTGTGCTCAAAAGTGTTGTTTTGTCTTACTATTGTACACAAACACACACTAGAACACCATCCTCTTGGAGCTGAGGTCCCTTGGGGTTGATTTCAGAGTTATTGGATTGGTTTTGGTCAGAGGAACCTGCTGGAGCCTTGTTCTTGAAGAAGTTCTACAAGGGTGAGCAAACTTGCTTTAGATACCCCTTTCTTGCTTAAGCTTTTAACCCTTCTTGCTTATTGTTTTGAGATTAGTTTATAACTGATAAAAGTTCTGATTTTTCTTGCTTTAGAACTTTGTTTAGGGTCATTTTGAGGTTTGGGGTTGTTTTCCCCCTCTTAGACCTTGTTAGGCCTTGTTTTAGGCCATCTTTTTTGGCCCTTGCTTTAAGCTTTGCATGGCCTCTCTACCACTGAAATCCAGAGGATTTTCAGTGGTGGAGAGGTGGTTTTGGTATCCTAAATAGGAGGGGTCATCCCCTCTCCTTATTGTCTTTAATGCTTACATAAATGGCTTATGTTGGTAGCTTGTATGCTTAGCTTGTTTTAGCTTCATTTCAGTATATATTAGGCTTTGTTTTGCCATGATATAGCACTGTTTTGACTTGGTTTAGACATACCATGCATGCTTTGTATACTTGTCATGTAATGCCATGATTTGCCTTAACATGCACCATGTTGTAACATGTCTTTTTAGCATGATTTTGGTTCAACTCAATGAAAGTTTTAGCCATGTTGTGACATGCTTAAGCTCTGATTTTTGTCCTCTTGGTCATGCTTGCATTGTTTTGTATAGCTACCATGTATTCTAGCTTGTTAGCTTTAAATGTCCAAGTCATTAGCATGCTCTATTTGGGGTCATCTCAGTGGTTTGGCATCACTTGTAATGTTATTTCAGTCCATATTCCACGCTCATATGCTTGCACTTATGACTCCTTTAATGTCTTGAAGAGTTAGTGTCTTATGCCTCATGAATGTGTCATCGTGCATGTCACCATGCTTAGGCATTTGGGATGTCATCTAAATGGGTGTTTTGGGCTCATTTTGACATGCCATATCTCTATTTTCATTGGCTTAAAACTTTCCATGTTTGGTTGTCTTAGGTGTAGTGTAACACCTCTTTGGTAGCCTTGCATGTCTCACGCTTTTGCCCCTTTGTTTTAGCTTGTTTTGGCTTTGGTCATTGCATGTTTTAGGCTTACTTTGCCATGCTTTAGGACTATTTTGGGTTATGCTTGCCATATGCTCTTTGTTTTGTGTAGCTTTGGCTCAAGTCCCTTTACTAGTCTTAAGCTTCAAGCCTTATGCATGCTATGCTTATGATTATTTGGTTGATTTGGCATCATCCCTTGCATCATTTCAGAGCTTGTAGTATTGTCATACTTGCGTGCTTTATCCCCTTTTAAGTATTCTTAGAAGTTGCCCTTCGATACTTAAGTGTTAGGCCAATTACCATGCATGTTTGTACGCGGTTTTGTCCCTTATCCCCTAGCATATTGGCCACTGATTTGGACCTATTTGAGAGCTGTCCATTTCGGTTTAAGACCATCCCCGCATGTTGTTGCATGCTTGCCTTGTATGTTGTCACATGCTTGTTGCATATTTGACGAATTGCATGTTGTAGCATGCTAGTTCAATTGTGCTTTGTTGTGTACTTAGTCCATAATATGTTGTTGCATATTTAAGTGGTATGGCATTTGGCATGCTTTTGTTAAATAGCTTTGCATGTTTGCATATCTTGTCCCTTTACATGTTGTCACATGTTTGCCTTACATGCTTGAATGTCCATGTTGCATTTTGCATGCTTGCCTAAGTTGCATTGCATTTGGCATGCTTAGCCTTGTATGGCATTGTCATTAACATGCTCATGTCGCACTAGTTTTGCTTGCATGTTTACATCCCTTGCCTCTTGATAAACCATGATAGAGGTTGGGGTCCTTTATGTGTTTTGTGTGCATTTCATTTGACATTAATTTACACACTTGGCTCCTTTGGCCATCATGCGTTAAAATGCGTGATTGATGGCCCGAGGGTCGAGAACCATACTCCTTTGAGTCTCAAACATGATAAGGAGGGTGGTGGTGCAAACATTGCCTTGAAAATGCATGGCCATGCTCTGTCTGTCCTCTGTTGCAGCAAAAATAGGATTCTGCAGGAAGAGATGGCCGGTCGGCCATCTTCAGTGCGGGCCGGCTATGCATTGTTGGCCGAGATGCCCACAAATGGTCGATGACCAGTTCCTCTTGGCCGGTGGCCTTTAATTTCGGCCGGTGACATCCCACAGTGCTAAGAAGGCATCCTTGAGACTTTCACAGTTTTCAAAGGTGCAGAGCAGTGTAAACAGAGGCAGCGTGAGCATGGCGATAGATTTCCGAGCGAGGCGATCGAGCATGCATCATTCAATCATTCCGAGGTGGAGCTGCGGTGCCCTCCTTTTGTAATTAATTTGTTAATTAATTAAGGATTTGTAATAATTAATTAGCTAGGATAATTGGTTAATCATTTGGTTTGTGTTATTTACTCGGACCCTCCGTCGAGAGGGCGAATTTTGTAATAAGTGTGCGTGCGTGTGTGAATGTCTTCCAACCCCATGTCTTTCTCCCTTTTACTTGCTGTAGACGTCCCCGAACGCCCCGGGAGGGATGAGCCCCCCGTTCCGTTCATTTGGGTTCACTACAGTTCAGGACTCAAATGTCACGGTTCCTAATCTGAACCAAAGAGTCCAAATCCGGTAAATCGTTTTGAGAAAATAGATTTTTTGAAAGAAGTGCCAAACATGGACTGCTTTGCCAGATACAGAGTCACCACCTAAATATTTTATTTTTGGGAAATTTAGAGAACCCTGACTCGTTGCCTAAGGCCACGTGTCCGTCATCACCAAAGTTGCCTCGGCTCGGGAACTTGGGTACGATTGGGGAAGGTCACTTCGTGAGCACCCCCGCTCGCCCGATCAAAGATCGGCCTCTACTAACCATGATATCTAGTTTTGAAAACATTATGCGTTCTTATTCCGGTTATTAGCCTAGATTTACTATGTGATGCGCACAACATACAAGTATAGACCGGGTCGCCTGAATTGGAACAAAACATTTCATGTTTGTTTTTGAAAGATGGTTTGCTACTCGTAAGTAGGCTTAAAATGCAGATTTTGCCACCTTCAGGTGGGCTTAGAAAAGATGGTTTTGCCACTATCTAATGGGCTTAAAACTCACAATTAATGCATTGTTCCAATCCAAATAACCCAACCTTCACCCACAGTCATTCAGGCAGTTATATCACATAAGCAAATAGCCTCATGGTAAGCATGCTATCATGGCAGTCACTCACACGCATGCAAGGATGCTAAAGCGTAAAAACTTACCGAGTACTCCCAGCCAAAACAGAAACTATGTTAGAAATCCATGCATGATCCTAACTATACAGAAATGCCTAATGCAACACATGCAATAATGCAACTAAGATAGGCTCGGCTATTCTAAACATAGCATATGGAATGCTACAGCTAACATGTATTCAACTCGGAATTGAAATACAAATGCAGTTAGTATGATGCGCCGAGCCCGGTGCATGCAAAACAAATGAATGAATGCAAACATGCTATCAAACTGTATGCTAATTGAAACATGCCCTAATCTAACCATCATAAGCTGGTAAATAAAATGGAGAGAAAGACGTGGGGTTGGAAGACATACATCACACGCACGCACACTTATTACAACATTGCCCTCGCTCGGAGGGTCCGAATAAATAATATACAGTCCCAAATGAATAATTACAGTCCGAATAAATACAAAATCCTAATTAATTAACAAATTAATCTAGGAAAGTAGTAAATTGGCATGCAAACTAGAGACTGCCTCAACTCTGCTCCGGATGATGAATGATGCATGTTCGGGTTGCCTGGTGCGGAAATCCATCGCGATGCCCCGATTAGCCTCTGTTTACAATTGGGCCCGGAATATTGTGCGAAGTCCCAAAAGATTGCCGGTTTCTGATTTGCTGCAACAGAGAGCAGGAAAGGGGCATGGCAATGTATTTTCACATATGTATGCTTGACTACTCTTCAGGGAGCGTAGTCCTCGATCCTCATGCCACCAATCGCGTATCTCGATGCATGATGGCCGAGGAGTCGATTTGCATGACTCAATATGAAATGAATGCACATATAAACACAACAATACCGAGACTCCATCATGGTTAATCCGGAGCATCGGTGACTGGGAATTGAGACATGTTCCGTCACTCGGAGTACAAAACGTGCCTCGTTTCCCGTGCTCGGGTTAACTCCTATCCCAAACACAATGCAAATGAGATGGCATGCACTATGCAACTAATATACAACCTAGCATGCACAATGCTATGAAATGGCATACACAATGCACGATGTAACATGGCATACACGATGCTCTAACATACAACCTAGCATACGCAATGCTATGAATTGAAATGGCATACACAATGCATAATGGACTTACACCAACATGAGTGGACCTCAGCCACACTCACATCAGTGGCCATTAGATGGAAATGAGACATTCGAGATGCGTGCACACGTGCACGCGAACCGAGGACCGACCCTAAGGCACGAATGCCACTCTACCAAAGCATGGCAAGGCATGGAATATGGCATACAAACATGCGAATTTCAGCACTAAAACATGATGCTAAACAGCCCCGAAACATGGCAATATGGCACCCGATGCATGAGGTGAACCCCGAAACTCAAAACTAGGCATACGCAATGACCTATAGCTATAGAAAGCATGCATTATTTGATCATGAATCATGAAGACAGAACCAAGGCAGTCCCAAAACATGAACATTTCTAGTTCAAAGCATGGCCAAAAGATGCTAGCAAGATGGCCTAAAATAGCATGCGATTTTGACTATCAAACATGGATTATATGGCAAGTACATGAAGCAAGTGAGCACTCACCAAACTAGAAAAAATCAGTGAACTAAACATGCCAAAATATGCCCAAATACATATGGAAAGGCAGCCAACACAAGCACAAATGAGGGGCTCCTTTGGAAGGGCATACAAGGGGTTCTTAAGCATATACAAGATAGACATGTGGCAGCCCCAAATCAACTTTGGAAATCAAATATGGTAATCCCAAAACTCACCAAATGGACCCTGAAATGTGACTTCGAAGCATGCAAGATAGGGTCTCTTTGGAAGGCTAAAATGACCACCAAACAAGTCAAGGTGAGAGGGGGTCACCCCCCTCTGATTTGGAGGCTCAAAAAAGCATCAAAGCCACTGGAAATCCACTGGATTCCAGTGGCTAGAAGGTCAAACAAGGCATGCAACAAGGGCTAGGGTGTAAGGCTCAAAATAGGAGGGAATCAAGCATACAAGGAAGCATGTGACCTCAAATAAGAAAATGCCCCTAATAAAACATGAAGATGATGTCAAAAAAAAACTTTTTCCAGTTTATGACAAATCTCAAAAGTGAGTACAAGTAGGGCTAATCTATCATGCAAAAATGGCCCTAAAAGAGAGAATAGAGACAAGGGACAGCAGCTGGTCCCAAATGGCAAAGAGCCCTCCAAAAAAATTGAAGAGGGGCTCAAAACAAGGCACTTTACAGTTTACATCAAGTCTCAAAAATGAACAAAAGTGAGGCTAAATCAACATGCAAGAAAAGGGCCTAAAAGAGGGATAAAGAGGCAAGTGGTAGCAGCTGACCTCAAACAGAGGAGAGCCCTTCAAAAAAGTTAAAGAGGGGCTCAAAATAATATATTTCAAAGTTTATGACCAAGTCCAAAACAGCTCACAAATAAGCCTAAAATATCATGCAAAAATAGGCCTAAAAGAGAGTTTAAACACAAAGGGTGAGGAGGAGACCTCAAACAGAGAAAGACCCTTGATCAAACATGGAGATGAGCTCAAAATAGGACTATTTTCAGTTTGGGTCGGAGCCCAAAAATGTAAACAAAAGGGACTAAGATATAGAACAAGATAGTGCAAGAAAAGGCAAAATAGAAGCTTACCCTTGTAGCACAACTTTCCAGCAACTTTTAGTCCAAGGAAATGAGCTTCCACCCTCTGCAAATAACCTCCAAGGGGCTGGAATGGAGTGTGGAGGTGTGGTGTTATGGGTTGGTGTATAAAATGGCCAAGAAGCTAGGGTTTTGGAGCTTGGAATAGAGAGAGATGGAGGTTTGTATGCAAAGCTCCCAAATGATTTTTTTCAACCTCTAAAATGAAGCTAAGGGTGCTGGTTTTAAAGAGGGAGAGGGGCAAGAAAAGGGGGGAAAAACAAATTCAACTTTCCCCCCAAAAGGAGAGACCCTCAGATAGAGGGTCAAACGTAGAATAGCTGGCACAGCTGGAACACACTCAGGAGGGCAAAAATGGCCGGCCAGCTCAAAAGGGCCAAAGTGGTCAGCCAACAGGCAAGGTGGCCAGCCGACCAGTTTAGGTGGCCGGCCGACCAGGTCAAAAGGGGCAAGGTGGCCGGCCACCCCTAGGATGAAGCCCCAGAAGTTAGCTTTCCAATGCCGCAAACCTTGCATTAAAATTCCTCCTGTGGAAAAAGTTATGCCAGTTTTGGTGAAGCCGCGCAGATTCGGTCCAACCGGATTGATTCCCTACTTCAACCAATCATATCTCCCCCGCCCGGACTTGTCCTTAGGATATTCTTGAGTGTAAAATGTAGCCCCGGAAGTAAGCTTTCCAACAGTGGTGGCCTCATATCTTAATTCCTTTTGTGCAAAGAGTTATGCCCGTTTCGGTGAAGCTGCGCAGATGTTTTCCTCCTTCCCGGATTCATGCTGAACCACTCTTGACCAAAAAAATCTGTTTTTTAGAAAAATTGCTGGCCTCCCACTCTCCTACAACCTTTCCAACAATGAAAATAAGGTCTCCACCAAAAATGAACCAAGACGGATGCAAAACGGAGGTTCGGGGGCTGAAACACGCAGTTCGGGGCCCCGAAAACAGGCTGTTAGGCACCGGAAGTGGCGTTCGACCATGAAGTTGGTCTCTCGGGCCACAGTGTCCCTCAAAAGGGAGGAAATAAGGTGTATGCCAAAAACTGGAGCAAACGGAAGTGGTTAAGCGGTCCCGAATCGAAGCACACGACCGACGGCTCCGAAAAATCGGAAACTGGGCTCCAAACGGGAAAAATGGCCTACGACCATGAAACGTAGCCTACGGCCACTGAGAGATGATCTACGAGACCTCTCCCTCCCTTTGGGAAGAGAAAACGGAGAAAACGAGACCTGGTTCGCAAACCGAGGCAAGGTACAAAAGACTCCAGAAGTCCAGAGGCAAGGCTCGCAGCCGAGACTCCACAGCCTCAGAACGAGCACAATATGCGACATCACCAAGCATTCAATCGATGACGTCTGAGTCTTAAGGTCGGTCAAAAATGGGGTGTCTACACTTGCCTGCTTTCAATGGTTAGTTTTAGGTCATGTTTCAATTAGCATACTAATGTTAGCATGTTTGCATACATTCATTCGTATTACACTCACCAGGCTCAGCGCATCATACTAATTGCATAGTATTTCAATCCCAACTTGAATACGTGTATTGAGTTGTCGCATTTTACATGCCATTCTTAGATAGTCGAGCCTATTCTAGCTGCATTTTGCATGTGTTGCATTAGGCATCTTAACATAGCCAGGATCATGCATGATTACTAACTAGTTTCTTATTTTGGCTCGGAGTACACTGTAAGTGTTTATGCTTTAGCATCTTGCATGTATGTTAGTGTTAACATGACAGTATGCTTGCCATGAGGCTATTTGCTTATGTGATATAACTGCCTGAATGCCTATGGGTGAAGGTTGGATTACTTGAATTGGAACGATTTATTGAAATCCGTGTTTTAGCCTACTTGCGAGTAGCAAACTTCAAAACCATTTCCAAACAAACGGATATGCGATGCTTTGTTCCAAATTAGGCGATCTCGTCTATACTTGTGTGTTGTACGCATCACATAGTAATTTAAGGCTAATAACCGGAATAAGAACGCATGAGTTTTCAAAAACGAGATACCATGTTTATTAGTGGCCGATCTTTGATCGGGCGAGCGGGGGTGCTCATAGATGACCTTCCCCAATCGTACCCAAGTTCCCGAGCCGAGGCAACTTTGGTGATGACGGACACGTGGCCTTAGGCAACAAGTCAGGGTTTCCTAAATTCCCCCAAAATAAAATATTTAGGTGGCGACTCTGTATCTGGCAAAGCAGTCCATATTTGGCACTTCTTTCTTAAAAATTAGTTTTCCAAAACGATTTGCCGGATTTGGACTCTTTGGTGATTTATCAATCTCGCATTGCACTTTGCGGAATTAGATTCAGATCCGTAACATTTGAGTCCGAACTGTAGCATGAGGCCCTCGAGTGCGTCTACAGTTTCTGGCGACTCTGCTGGGGAGTTTGGAGAACTTGACTCGAACTCATGATATCTTGTTTTGATTACACTTATGTGTCTCTTTGCATTGCATGTGCATTGGTGCGCCTAGGACACCGTGTTTGCCGTATGCTATTCCTAAACGGTTTGCCAGAGGCCCGCTTTGAGAAGCGTGCCGTAAGGCTAACTGGTTACGGGCTCTGCCACAACGGGAACACAAACCTCGATTTTTACCGGGGCACCTTTTTTAACCATTCGACCTAGTGCATATTGGAATCCATAGTGACTGTTCCAAACTAGGACAGGTTGCTTACCCGATTATAGGTTGTTTGAAACTGCTGCGTGCGTAGTGAAACCCTAGCTCCTAACAAAATAGGACAGGGAAACCCTACCCCAACATAGGGGTGTTTTGGCTCTTACTTGCTTGTTATGTGCTTTTTGAGTTGACCTCTACAGGGTATGCACGTATTAGTCTGCAAGTCTGGGTATCAGGCCTGCGGGCATCAGTATCAGTATTTTGAGAATCAGTTATATCCGCGGGTATTAGATTCAGTTTTGGGACAGTAATTTGGGAACAATGATCAGAGGTCAAATACAGTTATTCAGTTATGCTTATATCTATTCGGGTGAAATTGGGCTGAGATGCTGCCTGTTTTCTCTTTCAGGGGGGGTTCAGAGATTTAGTTCAGAATAGCCAGTGTTCTTCTTCGCTGAAGTAAGGCAGACATCTGATCCGTCAGTCACCAGCCACATCACCTCCGTTCAGTTCAGCGGATTTATGATGGCACAAAATTCAGAGGAAATTGTGGTTATGGCAGCCACATTAAACCAAAGAATCATCTTGCAGGGTGAGACCGACGTTGAAGTGCCACACCCACCCAGGTCACCTGCCGCGCGCCCGATCTGGGAACCCCAGTTGTTTCAAGCTCGTGAGCCCACCACATTTGAGTTAATGGGAATGATTGGCGACCTCCAGAGATCTGTGGCTGATTTGGCCTATGGAATGTCGGCTCCGCCACTAACCACATCATATGCCGGGAACTTCATGTAGGAGGAGCCCCCGCTACTGGGGCAAATTGTAATTGAGCTCAGCCAACCTGAAGCTGTCTCAAGCTCTGGCAATGACATGTCAACGACGACGGGACTTCGCACTAAAGTAGTAACCCAAATCGTCCACCAAGCGGAGGCTAGTGGAAAGAACAAGGTGAAGGTGGACACAGATCCCTATGAACAACTCCAACAAGCTGTTGAGGCTCTGAAAGCTGGGGGGTTGAATAAGCAACAAGAACTTGCAGTTGTGGCTAAGACTGCGGATGACATTTTCCCTGCTCAAACCGAGAGCAGTTCAAGCCAAAGGAAAAATCGGGATAGGGATCGTCGTACCAGAACAGTTCCTTCCTATCCTAACCCTGCGCCTAGAAAAGATCAGAGAGCCAAGGCAGCACTTGCTGATCCTTTTGCTAGTGCGTCCAGCAAAGGTCCACAGACTTTGAAGTATCTGCCCCGAGGTCGCAGGGTCTTTCATGCCCTCTACATGCCTTTGTCCAAGGCTCTTCGAATCCTCACTGAAAAAGGCCATCTCAAACCTCTTGAGCCTCGGCCTCTCCCGAGTAATCTCCCTCTCTCACATGATGCTACCTAGTACTGTGCGTACCATTAACAGGCTGGTCACACCACCGACAACTGCTTCCGACTTCGCCACGAAGTATAGGATCTGTTTGACGACGGGGTCATCCTCCCACCGAGTTCAGCAAAGTCTGTCATCACCGGGTTGGTGGACTTCGAGGATAATACGAGTATGTGATCAGGGGTTGGTCCACCTGCGGGCGGCGCTTGGTTTATTTCAGATATGGCATTTGGCATGCACTATTTTGGGCATTTACGAATGCTAATTTTTGTACTTTCTGACTTGGGTGTTGAGTCAGTTCTGTGGTTTTGTTTCGAGTTTGTCTCGTTGTTTTGAGTCAGTCTTTTTGATTAAGGTCTGTCTTGTTGTATCGGGTCAGTCCTGTTGTACAGAAGTCGGGTGATTCCGAGGGTGTTACCTCAGACATCATTATTTTGTTTTGTGATTGTCCTTTTACTTTCTTTTGAGTCTGTTTCTACTGCGGAGCCAGTTGCAACCAAGAAACCTGAACGAAACAGCTGTGGCTGTCATGTTTTTGTGCTTATTATTACTTGGAGCCTGTTGTGCTAGCAAGTTTAGAATGAAACGGCAGTACATTTCACCTGCCCTTCCGTGCCTTGAAATCATTGCATTGCCTAAGTTTTTTAAAACTTTTCTAGTAATGTATTGAAAACAAAGAGGAAGGAATTCCTCGAGTTTTGCAAAATTTGATCAATTGAGGGAAAGAAAGGCGTGCTAAGCCCTTAATGAATGAGATCATGTTTGTTAACGTGAGTACTGAGAAGGATCCTGGCTTGATCCAAATTGGTTCCGCATTGTCTTCGGCGCAAGCGATTAGTCGCTTTCTTAAAAGATTTCAAAAAATGTTTTGCGTTGTCCTACGAAGACCTGTGTGGAATCGCTCTTGAGATTGTGCAGCTTAGGATCACTCCTAGCCTCGAGACTCGACCCCTCACTTTCAAACCTTGAACTTGCATTCAGAATGTTCAACGGTCAACCACAATGTGAGGCTTGTATGGCCAGATCAGAAGCAACCCTTGAACTGGGGGCAAAAGATGTCAGATAATGCACTCGAACAGTCAAAGATGAAGATCGGCAAGAAGGCCAAATCCCCGAAGGGGAGAAAGGAAAAAAAAGTATTGATCAAGGACAACCGAGTTCTTATCGACAACACTAGGGGCAAATTCAGCCCCCATTGGATGGACTTCTACATCATCAGCAGGCAGCAACCATTCTCCTGGATTCGGATGGCTTCGAGACCCTAAAACCATTTGGCATCGACAAAGCTACACTTTTACCCTTGAGAGGCTTGCTGGGCCGAAACCCGGAAGGGCAACCCAGGCAAAAGTTAAAGCAAGAAAAAGAACAAAAAGAACAAAAAAAAAAAAGGAAAAAAAATGCAAAGAATGAAGAAAAAAGAAAAGAATAAAAGATTCAGAAGAAATGAAAAGAAATGAATAGAAAAGAAAAACAAAGCTCGCAAGGTTGAAAACCCAAAAAGGGCGGCCTTGGCAAAAGTTAGAGCGTAAAAGGAGAGGTTAATACCCGAGTGTACCTTACCCCGAACTACGTCAGGCTTGATTCCCATGTTTGGGATATGTAGGCAACTTCATTCTGAAGTCCAGCCATAAACACTTCCAAATCGACTGTCCATGTAATGGTTCCAATCATCTTTGTCATTTCTGTATCCGAGAGTTCGGTTGTGATTATCACTGTGAGAACTGGTTACAGTGTGCTGCGGTGCATTTCAAACAAGGGGCAACTTTCCATTGCCATACAGTGCGCCGTGGTGCCATTCAAACAAGGGGCAATTTTCCATTGCCATACAGTGCCGTCCAGACAAGGGGCAATTTTCCATTGTTTTTGGATTTGAGGTTGTGCATCTCAAGAGTCAATTCCAGGTTAGTCGAGCAGTGGCCATTTGCAAAAATAGTTTTTGAGAATTTTTAATGAAGTTGACTAATTTTCTCAAAAATTATTCCATTTTCCCAAAACTAGACCATATCTTGGATCCAAAAAAGGAAAATTTTCAGTGCTCATAGACTAAATTGCATGATTTTGAATCAGAAAAGTTGAACAAGCATGTTAATCAAACTCTTATATTGATCAAAATTGTTTTAGTAGAAAGCCAAAACAAAAAATGGTCAAAATGATGAGCTAGGGGCACAGTTGAGTCAGGTGTTCTATCTTTTCCCCCATTGTCAACATATTTGCCAAAAAGGGCATTCTACCTGCCAGGAAAGGAGACAACTGAAGTTTACAGCAAACTGCCGAAAGCTATCTCATCCTCCAAGCAGTGAGGTATCAAGCTAAGCGGGAACCACGAACTGGAATGGATCAGGATATTCCACTCCTTCATCTGGACAAGTCTGATCCCATTCAAGCTAAGCCGAGGCATCGTCAACCGATGTCAGTTGCAGATCTGATCACATCTAAACTGGCTGAGCGCATCGTCAATCAATGTCAAAAGAAAGAGAATCTAGCAGAACACTGGGGGCACGAGACCACAACCTCCTGATTATCCATCAACCACCCAGGGGAGGGATGAAAAATGAGAGATTGAAGAATAGAGAGATGTGTGATGAGAGAAAAAGTGAGAAAAGGGCTTTTTTAGAAAAACAGAGCCTGAGGCCGAGTGATGTAAGAGTCACAAATGAGAAAGGGTGGGAAACAATACCCAGAGAAACAAGCTCCTTGTGCACGTCTGAGTGTCGTGTCTTTTGTTTTGGCTCGATTCTTGTTTTGAGTCGTTTCGAGTGTTTCTCGATGTGTTTAGGTTGTTTACCTTTTGTTTTTCTTCGTTGAGTCGTAGTGCGCTGTGTTCAGTCGTAGACTCAATACCCGGTCAAAAACTCATCTCTCAATTTCAAAATAAAATCATTTTGTGCTCAGAGTGCTGTGCCATTCTCCACATTTTTGTAAAACAGAATTTATTCTTTCATAAAACCGCAGGGTTCAGCCCAGGTCATCTCAGAGGAGTAAAACCAGGACCTATCTGAGGCTATCTAGGTTCTAGGCTGCGAAGCCAAAGAAAAGAAGGAAAATTTAGAGCATCTGAGTGTGTTTCACCTTCAGCAAATTCCAAGACTGCATTCCAGGTGCATCTTGTCAGGCCTCGCCTTTCTCTGGAGTATGAGTGTATCTCGACCCCAAGTGTAATCCCGCTTCAAGTCAGAATGGTAGTCTAAGCAGCACCTACGGTTTTCACATGCAGATGTTATCTCTTGCCAATATAAACAGGGTGTACCCTTTTTGAGCTGAGTGTGTTGCAAAGCCCTCTGAGAGATGAATCAGAGGCACCAAAGTACATGTTTGATGCCCCTCCTATTGCATAGAATGCGCAGTTTCATCTACACTTCTGTTGCATGCGTGCCGCGCATCGTTATAATTCATGCATAGAATATGCTTTCAGTGTTGCATATAATATGCCTGTCTATTGCGTAAAATGTGTTTGCTTTCAATTTTGCATAGAATATGCTTTGCCTGTCACATGCATAAAAAAATGTGTTTGTTTATCGAGTTGTTACTCATTTGTCTATCGAGTTGTTGCTCATTTGTTTATCAAGTTGTCGCAATTTTGTTTATCGAGTTGTTGCTCTTTGCTTATCGAGTTGTAAACTTGTCAAGGTCTTATTGTTGCTTATTGAGTTAATTTATTTTGTTTGTTATGTTGGTTCACTACCTGACCTGGTAATGCATTCATGTTCAATTTCCATTCGATCACATTGTTATGTAATGCGATGCAATGCAATGCGATGCATAGAATGTACAAATGTAACACTTTTTGAACAAAACAGCTGTTTCATTTCATCACGTCTTTTGCAAAAAGTACATAGTTTTGAGGAAAGTAAAACCTGCCTGAGGCAGTACAATGTGCTCAAAATACTAGTAAAAAGGAAAATAAAGCACAAAAAGGGGAGAAAAGTAGAAAATGTCTGAACAAAGCAAAGAAGAAGAAAAAGCAGCAGAATGTCTAGATCAACATCAGTCATCTCAAGTGCGGGGGTCGGTCCTGGTCCTCTTCTTGGACGAGGGTCCAGGGTCACCACCGCCATCTCCATAGTCAGAATCTGAGTTGTCTCCTGCCTTGCCCTGGGACGACGTCGCCTCCTCATCAGAATCATCGGGAGAGGGCTCTCGGGAACTGCTCTCAGCTGAGTGCACCTATGTCTGCCCCAGCTATGGATAGTCATCCTCCGCCTGACTCCCCCTCCTCCTCGAGTAGGAACAGATGGTCCAGCTGGAGCACCTCTTGCGGCCGAAATCTGGAATGGGGCCTGAAAAGGACAAATGTCAAATGCATCAATTACAGATAAAGCAGAATGTGAATACCAAAAATAATGTGTGAGTACAGTGTATGAATGCCGTGAGCAACGCTAGGAGCAGTATGTGGGTTACAGTGTATCGGCACCGTAAGTGCTGTGTATCAAGCGCCATGTTGATAGTGTGATGCATCAGATTATGTATGAAGCTGATTGGGCAGAGTTTGAAACTGCAGTTGAAAGAACTTATCAGGATATTGTAGATGGTCAACAAGTTGATGCATCGCTGTAGCATCCCTACCGCTGAGGCTATCAACTCCAGGGGCTGGCGAGTGTACTCGACGGAAGCCTGCAAAAGTGTTGAAATCATTAGTATTCTGCGGGATATCAAATGAATTGAAATGACTATACAGAATGCAAAGTCTAGTAGTGCATACCGGGGTCAAGCCATAGGCTCCAACGAGCTCATGATCAGCTAGAGGAGGAGCGAAGGGAATCTGATAAGTCTCCCCACCCTGTCCTCGGCATATGATCGTTGTAGGCAGCTCCGGCCATCCAGCTCCCTGCCCTCTCCGAGACCCACTCCTACCTCGGGCCAGAGGTGCCTTCGGTGTCCCTGCTCCTGCTGCTGGCGCCGCTGTCCTCTCTCGCTCAGCTCGACGAGCACCAGCCAAAGGCCGTATGATATAAGCCTGAATGTACTCGGCGTAGTCACCCTCGTCCCTGAAAGGCTCAGAGTCCTAGCCAATCGTGTAGTCCATCATCTCCTCTAAGGTGTACCTCTCAGTGTGCCTCGTGTGGGTAGGAGGTGCTGGAACTGTCTGCTCGGGCACGCCCAAGGTTTGCCGCAGGAAGCGCTCCCCAAAGTACCAAGCGCGGCAAACCGGTCCCTCTAACAAGACCTTGAACCGGGCAGTCTCTCGAGCATCGGCATACCGCTCCCGAACCGTGTCAGGCAACGGAGCCCAAGGCTGCCAGATAATTTGCAAATAAAACACAGTTTGTTATCTACTGATATTGAGAGTACAATATAAAGCAAAACTTAAATGAACTGTAATGTTTGACATACCTCGGCTACGATGACGGTGTCAAAGTAGCGGCGGAAGAACATGAAGAACTCCCGTGGCCTCCGCTCGCATCTCACGTTGAAGCGGTGAGAAAATGGAACACCGAGAGGGATCTCTCTATCTGGCACTGAGGCAAGCCTAGGGAAGTAGGCATACACCCACAACTATATAATGTAATAGAGCAGATATGAGTATGCTTATCAGATAAAGCAAGTATACAGATAAAGCAGAGTGCAGTATGTGCAGGATATTGTGCGGTGTGTGTAGTGTGCAACCGGTGTAAAGCAGATTGCATATGTACAGTGTGTGTGGCATACAGGTAATGTACAGCAGAATTGAAAAGACAGAAAAGAGAACGTGCACCTCCCAGGCTCGCCAGTAGCCTCCAAGCAACTGCCTGCTGCAGCGGGAGGATGAGCTCATATATCCATAAAGAGTGGCCAAGCCTACACCACCCCAGTCGTAGCCGCGAATCCGCGTCACATCCACAAGCGCACTCAGTAGGTAAAGGGCGACGGTGTTCACCCAGTCAGCGAAGGGCGTGGTCCCCAGTAGGAACATGATAAAGCCACGAGCATACTGCTCCTCCTCCTCCCGAGTAGTAGGTGCCTGGATCCGGAAATGATCCTCGAACCATGAGTACCTCACAAATCCTGCCTGGGCAAGAGGTGGCTGAGTGCCAAGCAAGTATAGCTGAGCGGCATCCCACTCGTCCATATCTGTGTCAAAGGGGATCGGATCACCCCCCACTCCGATGCTTGTGAGCATGGAGAAGTCAAAGGGAGTCATCGTCATCTCCCCGGTGGCAGAAAGGTGGAAAGAGTCGGTGGTGTCCCACCACCTCTCCACCAAAGCAGCAAGAAGGGGCCTGCTCGCAGTGAGGCGCGAGAGTCCCATGCAGAAGGTCCCAAAATCGGCCTGGTCGACAATACGACGAACCACGTCGGGTAGCTCCATGTACTAACCTCGGGCGGTAGTGTTCCCATACCCCCGGAAGCCATGGGAATCTCTCTGCGATCAAAACAAACAGTTACGAAGCAGTGTTACAAATATAGTGTTGAATGCGCTCAGAATTGATGAAAATGCAGTGTGTGTGCACGTGTTCAGATTCAAACAGATATTGGGTGTGGGCGTCCTCACACTGAACTACAGCATATGATGTATCAGTGTGTTTGAATTGTTCAGTTGAAAATGCAGCGCGTGTGCATGTGTTCAGATTTAAACAAATATTGGGTGTGGGCGTGCTCACAGTGAACTATAGCATATGATGTATCAGTGTGTTTGAATTGTTCAGTTGAGAATGCAGCGTGTGTGTATGTGTTAGAGTCTACACAGATATTGGGTGTGGACGTGCTCACAGTGAACTACAGCATATGATGTATGAGTGTGTTTGAATTGTTCAGTTGAGAATGCAACGTGTGTGCATGTGTTCAGATTTAAACAGATATCGGGTGTGAGTGTGCTCACAGTGAACTACAGCATGTGATGTATCAGTGTGTCTGAGTTAAGCAGTTAAAGAACAGAATCGACTATCGCATTTATGTGTTCTACATTGCAGAAAATGAAACAGATGAAGAGTGTACCTCAGAAGCGCCGTAAGACAGATGTGACTTTTGCTCGCGCAACAAAAGCTCCAGTGGCGCACCCCGCGCGTAGCTCCTGAAGTGGCGAATGCCATCGGGAGGCAACACATGTATCGCCAGCCTATAAGTCGCCGGATCAAATGGCCGGATGCGAAGAGGTAGGAGCTCGACCTCGGGATCCACGTCTATCTCCGGGGGAGTCCCACCACGTGGAATGTCGTCCGCCATCTCAAAAAGAATGTGAAAATGGCCGAGAATGTGAAAAACGGGCAAGAATGCGAGAGGTCAACCCAAAAGTCAACCCCGAGAGGATGAAAAATGGAAGGAAAGGTCAGGGTGTGGGAAAGGCACAAAGATCGAGGTATGACTCGGGGAAAACAAACCCCAAACGGTGGAAATGAATAAAAGAGCACCGAAACCAAGATTTGTTCGGTTCAAAGTGTGTGAAATGGGGAGAGTTTCGCGAATCGAACAACGGAAAAGTGTTGAAAACAAAAGAAAAACACGGATCGAAGGAAGAGAAATCACCTAGGGAGAGAGAGAAGGGATTTTCGAGCTAGGGTGAAGTGGAAATATAAGGTTTGGAACCTTATATTTAAAGACCCGCGGCCAAAGGACAAAACTGCACCGACATTGCCATTTTTGGCCGGTCGGCCAAATTGTTAGCCGATTGGCTAAATAATTGGCCGGTGATCTTATTTCGTGGCTGATTGATGGCCGGTGGCCTCTCCTTGTGGTCGGTGAACCTCCCACACCCTTGGTTGGGTCAGTTATGTGGTTTGGGACCTTCATTACTCCAGACAGTGCAAGAAAGTACATCTTCGAAGCTCAACCGCCCTTCGTGTTGACCTCGAATCGTGCCTTCCGCATGCGATGTTCGGTACGCGCAAGGTGTATCCTTTTTCGTATCCTTTTATATCTTGCGAGATTCAATAACTGCTTTATGTTTTGTCTCGCTTATGATAATCATACAAAGCTTGCCTTGTTATGCACGTACTACATGCGTTGTAGCGCACACCATTCTTGCATTGTTATGCACTGTTCACTTGCATCGTTATGCACGTACTACATGCGTTGTAGCACACACAACTTGCATTGTCATGCATCTTTCATTTGCATTGTTATGCATTTTAACAACTTGCATTGTCATGCATCTTTCATTTGCATTGTCATGCATCTTTCACGTACATTGTCATGCATCTTTCATTTGCATTATCATGCATTTCAACAACGTGCATTGTCGTGCATTTCAGTTCACTTGCATTATCATGCATCTTTCATTTGCATTGTCATGCATTTCAGTTCATTTGCATTGTCATGCATTTCAGCAACTTGCATTGTCATGCACTTCACCAACGTGCATTGTCATGCATTTCAGTTCATTTGCATTGTCATGCATTTCTACAACTTGCATCGTCATGCATCTTTCATTTGTATTGTCATGCATTTCAACAACGTGCATTGTCATGCATCTTTCGTTTGCATTGTCATTGTGGAGAAGTGGTTTGGAAATACTCTTTAGATCCTGGGAGACGCTAGTGATCCTCAGCTAGTCACCTGAAAAGATACAAACACTCCGGTCGGGGGTGCCGAAATTAGCACTCCGACAGACAAGTCAGTTCAGGCACTCAGGATAGCTTGTTTACTAAGTTAAGTGAAGTGATTCTTACATACCTTTCTCAATCCATTGTTCCTATATTTATACATGTTCCTTTTGATCCTCGGGGCCAGGACCTACTTTTTAATCCTTGTCCTTTCTTTTATTCGGCTCTAAGGTTCTACACTTATTCGGCACATATATTATATTTGACTTCCCATTCTTGTAGGATACAGTCGATTAATATCAGTCTTCTAAGGTACGCACCTTCTGATTTTGCCATTATTCAGCTCCCACAATTGCCCTCCAAACTCCCCATTGACGGTAGTTAATCGGCGTGTTTGGTCTTGAATTGGAAAAGTCAAATAGGTCAGGCAGCTTCGCGTACCCCAATACAGATGTCAGAATGCGCACACCTTTTCGGTCATCACTACACTTTCCCGCTTCATTCGTGCGTCTCGCATTTATTGCGATTTGAAATTTTAATCCTTTGGAGTGCACATTTCGTCGAGTATTCGAGACTCTTGGACCGCCAGCAAGTATCCCTTCTCTGACTCGCATTTTCTGCAACTCTTCTCTGTCTACCCTCGTCCCCCTTGCTCCTCGTAAGTCTTCTTCTCTTTTCTTTGCAATCCTACTTTCTGTTTGTTATTTTAATTTTGGTGAACCCTTGATTCCCCGCGAAAATGGCTAAACACTTGAAAGACCTCCTTTCTGAGGGTCGTGTTTCCGGATTCCGGCGACACTTTTCCATCCCCGACGATGTTCATCTATCTCTAGTGGCGGACAATACTCTAGATATGGAGAGAGAGGATCGAAATTCAATCGTCTTTCCTCTCCTATCCATTACAGAGGGCGGGGTCTGTTTTCCCCTACATCCATTCCTTAGGGCCGTCCTCCACCAATGGGGTCTGATTCCTTCTCAGCCCAACGTGAACTTTTTTCGAATCGTAATGGGGATCGTAGAGTTGAACCGGTGCCTCAAGATCGATCTTGGCATTCCAACCATTTGGCACTGCTATGCTTTAGCCAAATCTTCCAGTCGGCTTGGGTGGTACTTTCTTAGGGCCAAGGATACTGACCATCATTTGGTAACCATGCTTGCCAGTTCTGGTAAGCGTGAGGATGACGTAATGGTCAATGTCCGAGGGAACTGGGAATTTGGCGAAGGCGAGGGTCGCCTAGACCCTATTCCCAGACGGAGGGTGAACCAGGTTGCCGTGTGTCTCCTTGCGTTTATTGAACTTTTCTTTTCACTCGGCCTTTCTCCATGTCTAACCCTTTGTCTTTGCAGGCAGTAAATTGAAGAAGATTCTGGTTTCTACTGACGACGCAGTCCTTGCGCAGATTGCGACTGCACTCGGATACTTCGGCCGTCCAAACGTACAGAAGCAAGGGAGAGCGGCCCACATACTTCTTCGATACGAGCCTACTTATACTACTTTTCGGCCGCTGACAACATTCCGATTCCATCCGGCGATCAACACCTTGCGGCTCTTATCTTCCCTAGCTTCAGGAGCCTTAGGCAAGTTGGTCTCGAAGCTTCTAATTCGGGGCAAGACGTGGAGCCGGTTGTAGTCGCCGAACCAGCCAGAGAGTTCGCTGAGGAGGCCGAAGAGGTTGACGAGGCCCTAAACTGTTTGAGGCAGCCAGACTAGTCAGCCTACCTCGCCGTCCACTTCGGGTCGGGCGGAGTTTTCTTCTGGAGATATTTTTGGAAGTTTGGAGACCTACCCGGCGATTTTTTTGAAGGTATGGCTGGGGAAAATCTCACGCAGATGGCTCGAAAGAAAAATGCCGAGCGAATGGCCGCCCGGAAAAGGCCGAGGCCGCCCGTTCTGGACCTGCCTTGATTGAGTCTTTCGAACCCGTTATTGAAGAGCCGGCTCAGATTGTTGCGGCCAAAACGGCGAAAGAGGTTGAACAACCGGTCATTGAAGAACGGTTGATTCCGGAAGAGCGGGGCAAGAAGCGTAGCGCCGAGGGAGAGGCCGGTTCAGAAGATAGTCCTGCTGACAAAAGGCCTCGCTTAGAAGAGTCGGACGTGGTTGTTCCTTTCATTGTTCAGCCAAAGATCAGAGACACGCCGATTTCCTCTGACGCATCCATCATTACCGACCCAGCGGTAGCCTTGAGCCTGGCGGCTTCAGTCTCCCTACCAGCTGATAAGGCATCTTTTCATGCCGTGCCGGATTTGGTGGTCGTAGCCCTATCTGCGCAGTCGGCCCTTGTGGTAGGTGAACTTGACTTGTTTTGATTTTGGTTGCCTATGGCATCTAACGATCCCAACTCGTTTTGCAGACGGTCGGCAGGATCGCCGACTTGGGCCCCCTTCGTGTATCACGATTGGCCGATAAAAGCCTCCGGATTCGGAGCGCCCTTCGTGGATATCAGGATTGGCCAAATAAAGTCTCCGGATTCAGAGCCCCATCGGCAAATGACATCTTTGGGCCGAAAAAGCCTTGGGATTTGGAGCGCCCTTTGTGGATATCACGATTGGCCAATTAAAGTCTCCGAATTCGGAGCCCCATCGGCGCATGACGTCTTTGGGCCGATTAAGCCTCCGGATTTGCAGCGCCCTTCGTGTATCACGATTGGCCGATAAAAGCCTCCGGATTCGGAGTGCCCTTCGTGGATATCACGATTGGCCAAATAAAGTCTCCGGATTCGGAGCCCCATCGGCGAATGACGTCTTTGGGCCGAAAAAGCCTCCGGATTTGGAGCGCCCTTCGTGGATATCACGATTGGCCAATTAGTCTATGCATTCGGAGCCCCATCGGCGCATGACGTCTTTGGGCCGATTAAGCCTCCGGATTTGGAGCGCTCTTCGTGTATCATGATTGGCCGATAAAAGCCTCCAGATTCGGAACGCCCTTCGTGGATATCACGATTCGCCAATTAAAGTCCCCGGATTTGGAGCCCTATCGGCGTATGACGTTTTTGGGCCGATTAAGCCTCCGGATTCGGAGTGCCCTTCGTGGATATCACGATTGGCCAGTCTCCGGATTCGGAGCGCCCTTCGTGGATATCACGATTGGGCCGATTAAGCCTCTGGATTCGGAGCGCCCTTCGTGGAAATCCCGATTGGCCAGTCTCCAGATTCGGAGCCCCATCGGCGCATGGCGTCTTTGGGCCGATTAAAAGCCTCCGGATTCGAGACGTGCGTAACATAATTATCTCGATTAAATACTTTATACAATGCCGGTATTAAAATGCTCTCATATCAAGCCGACAAAACCAGTTTATACATGAAAGCATATGGAAATTCGAGACGAAATGCTTGACTGTGTGCCAAACAAAAACGTTTATGCACGTGTGTACCGAACAAAAATTATAACAAAAGAACATTGAAAATAAAATCTTTTTATTCGACCAACAAATAATTACATAATTTTAGACACAATCCGCGTTTGAACATTACAACGAATATTTTTATGCGGTATCTCCCTCATCGTCGCTCTTTTCGACTTCAAAGGCGGAAAAGGCCTAATGATCACGTTGGTATAGCGGCACCGCCGAATCGACACCTTTGTTCGGAGAGCCTCCGCGGCCTGAAGTGTCGCGATCCAACCGTGCTTAAAGCCCCGATTCTTGCATCGGCAGACCTCATCTGCCAGTTTCTCTTTCGTTTTGTCGATCCCAACCTTCCGGCCTGCATGGAAGCCTTGCTCATAACCCTTGGCCCTCGCATTTTCTACAGGAAACATGCTTGCCGTATCTCGGTCAGCGATGGCATGACTCAATAGCCGTTGGGTCACCCTCTCTTCCACGATCGAGTTAGATTGACCCGCCGCATGCGGCTCGGCGGCTTTAGCCTTCCTGAGCTCCCTAAGCTCACGCTCGGCTTTCTCCGCACGAGCCTCCGAACTGTGGATCTGTTCGTCCATTTTCTCTATCTCCCACCGCATGGCGCGCAGGCGCATGCCAACTTCGTAGGCGGTGTACAGCTCCTTCAATGCCCCATGGATACCTTCTCGAAACACTTCGAAGTCTTGTCGTCCGACCATCGATTGTTAGACTTCCGGTGGAAAGATCTGTCGAGCGAACTCGACCGCTACACCCGGATCATTAATGATGGAATCTGCCTCAGTCATCGGTTTATTCCCCACGAACACCGTAAAACTCAATGGTCGTGGCATCGCGTCTGGCTCATTCCTCGGTCGTAGTCGCAGGGAGCTTCCCCGTTGCTGTTTCTCTCTTCGGGGTGATCTACTTCGACAGCTTGGAGCTTGACGTTTTTCCCTTTCCTTGGACGTCCTTCCTCCCGCGTACGTAGGCTCGCTGCTGCGATTCATTGCAGTATCCAGCTCAGCCAACGTTCGTCCTTCTCCTCTGCTGTTGAAAAATAGTCTGTTTGACATTCGCCCTCGCCCCAAGCTAGTTTAAATCGAGTCTAAATAAAAATAAGTGGACTCACTGGCGCAAACTCACCCCATTTATTCGTATGTACACAGCGCCCCTGAGGCAGCGTCATTAATGCCAAATGCTAGAAGCCAAATGCCGATAGATTTATGCCGCAGCCACTCCACGAACTAGGCCTATTTGGATAATGAAGCTCGTGCACTGGCTGGGGCAAGAGCAGATTTATTAATCTGATCGGCCAAGTATTTAAGCCCGATGCCGATAGATTTATGTCGCAGCCACTCCACGAACTCCACGAACTAGGCCTGTTCGGATAATGAAGCTCGTGCACTGGCTGGGGCAAGGGCAGATTTATTAATCTGATTGGCCAAGTATTTAAGCCCGAAGCCGATAGATTTATGTCGCAGCCACTCCACGAACTAGGCCTGTTCGGCTAATGAAGCTCGTGCACTGGCTGGGACAAGGGCAGATTTATTAATCTGATTGGCCGTGTTTATGCCAAATGTCGATCGATACTTGGTATTAAAAATAAAGTGGTCATTTTGCAATCAACAGCAATATCATTCATCAATAACAAAAGTTAGCACAGATAACAGGAAGGCAAAAAAGGAAATTTTCATTAGGAAATTGGGCACAAATTGTAGCCATTTTACACATGAAAATTATCAAACAAAATGCTATAAAAATACATTCAAAAACTCCTAAAACAGCAAGCAAAAAAGGTGTCGCCCAAATTAATCCTTGGAGTCAGACTCCAGCAGCTCAATATCCACTTGCTCGTATGGAATTGGTGTAGACACCCCATTTTTGACCATCCTCAAGACTTGGACGTCACCGCTTGAACACTCGGTGATCATCCATGTTTGTGTTCGTCTTGAGTTCCCGGAGGTCTCGGCTACGCACCTTGCCTCAAGATCTCTCGACTCGATTGTTTCGTGTCTGGTTTTGCACCAAACACTTGTGCTTTGCCTTGGAGGGGCAGGGAATGGCTTGTGGGCCATCCCCACACTCCACCGGTCATGGCTTGAGGCCACCGGCTGTGTTTTGTTGCCACCGGCCAAATGTTTGGCCGGCCGGCTATCTTTTTTTGGTCCATTGCATTTTTGGCCGGCCGACCACTGTGCATCTGCTTTTGCAGATATTTTCATGCAGCTGGCATGCACTTTCACCCCCTCCATACACGTGTATGGAGGGATTGCCCTCTTGTTAGCTTCCTTTGGAAGCTTTACAAGACTAAATTGTCTATAAGAGGAGGTCTCCTCTCCCTCTTTTAGGGTTGGACAAGTTGGACAGCATTTTCAGAGGGTTTTGAGTTTTAGGGTTAGGGCTTATATATCCTCCATCTCTATATATCTCTCTCTCTCTCTTGTGTTTAGTGAGTGTTTTGCCTTAGTTTTGCACACAAACACCCACCATCACACCTTCTCTTGGAGCTGAGGCCCTTGAGGGTTGTTTTTGAAGTTTTGGAGCTGGTTTGAGCCAAAGAAGTAGCTGGTCTTCCATTCTTGAAGACGGTCTACAAGGGTAAGACTTTTGTCCCTTTTTTATCCCATTTTTGCATTGTATTTTTGCCTACCTTACAACTGTTTTTGAGCTTTGTGTATAACATAGAAAAGTTCTGTTTTTTAGTGCTCTAAATAGTTGGTTAAGGTTGTTTTAAGCTTTGGGGTTGTTTGACCCCTCTTAAGCCTTGTTAGGCTCCATTTTGTGCCATTTTTGGTTGAGCTCTGGGACCATTGTGTTTGGGCCTCCTCACCACTAAAATCTTGAGGGATTTCAGAGGTGAGGATGGTGCCTTGAGGTCCTAAGAAGGAGAGGGCCACCCCCTCTCCTTTTTGTCATTGAAAAGGGCTATTTTTGCCTCTTGAGGGAGCATCTAGTTTAAGTGTATGTTGACCATGCCTTGACTGATATTTATGCTTATTTTGCCATGAAATAGCATTGTGTTGAGTTGGTTTGGACACACCTTGCATGCCTTGCATACATGTCTTGTAATGCCATCATTTAGCCTTAACATGCATCTAGGCTTCAACCCTTGTTCAAGCATGTTTTAGGCCCAGCTTTGTGAAGCTTTTGTACTTGTTTTTCCATGCTTAAGGTCTGCCCTTGGTTGTTTTGGTCGACCATGGCATGCATTGCATAGCCCCTTTGCATTTTGGCTTGTAAGCTTTAAATGTATGGACCTCTAACATGCATCACTTGCATTGTTTCAGTGGTTTGGAACCACTTACCATGTTATTTCAGTCCTTATAACATGCCCATATGCTTGCATTTGATGCTCCTTTAATGTGTTAAAAGGTTGTTGCCTTATGCTCCATGGATGTGCTTCTTTGTATGCTCGCGTGTTTAAGCCACTTAGATACCATCTAGGTGCACCCTTAGCCTTGTTTAGGTCTGCATTGGACTTGTTTTAAGTCCCCTTAGCCTTGTGAGGTTTGGTTGACTTAGCCTTGGTTTAAGCCTCCTTGGCTTGCCTTGAATCTTGGACCATAATTGCATGCTATGCTTGTCTTGTTTGCTTGATTTGGCATCATCTTTAACATGATTTTCAGAGCTTTCTATGCATGCTAATTGTCCATGTTTAGTCTCTTTTAAGTGTGCTTAAAATTTGCTTGTTTTATGCTTAAGTGTTGGCCCATTTGCATGCATGTTTGTGTGCACATTAGCCTTCATTTCCTTGGCATTTGGCCACTGATTTTGGCATGCTTGCGAGCTATTCATGTTAGTTTAAGTCCATTCCCTTTGCTTGTTTGCATGCTCACCTTGTATGTTTGCTTGCATACTTGCATGTACACATTGCATTGCCATGGTTGCATGCTAGCTCACATGCTTAGGATTGCATTGCATGAGCATGCATGCTTGACCTCTTGAAGTGAGTGTGATAGAGGTTGAACCCCCTTTGTTTGATTATGTGCATTGCATTCCATATCAAAATGCACACTTGATTCTTTGGGCCATCATGCATGGAAATGCGTGATTGGTGGTCCGAGAATCGAGGCCCATCCTCCTTTGAGTCATACATATGATAAGGAGTGTGGTTGGTGCATACATTGCTTGAAATGCATTGCCATGCCAAGTATTGTCCTCTGCTGCTGTCAAACCAGTTTCTGCAGGGAGATTTGGCCGGCCGGCCATCTTCAGTGCCGACCGGCCATCCATTGTTGGCCAATGGAGTATTTTGTGGTCGGTGACCATTATGCATGGCCGGTGATCAATCCCTTTAGCCGGTGGTGTTCTACACCACTCAGAGAAGCAACCTTGGGATTTGTGCAGTCGTCAGAGGAGGATAACAGCCAAAGCAGAGGCATCTTGTGCATGGCAGTGACTTCCAAGCGGAACCAAGCGCGCACGCATTGGACCCTCTTCCCGAGGCTGCTGTTTACTGCTTAATTATATTCAATTAATTTGTCAATTAATTAAGTAGACTGTAATATTTAATTAGCTTGTAGATTAATTAAATTGTATTATTCTTTCGGTCCCTCCGAGCGAGGGCAAATTTGTAATAAGTATGGGTGCGTGTGTGCATGTCTTCCAACCCCACTTCTTTCTCCCTTTTACTTACCTGCTTTTGATGGTTAGTATTAGGTCATATTTAAATTAGCATCCTTATGCTATGCATGCGTGCATCATTCATCAGTATTGCATGCACCGGGCTCGGCGCATCATGCTAACTGCATAAGTATTTCAAATCTAACTTGAATACATGCTATCTGTGCATTTTCGCATGTCATTCATAGACTAGCCGAGCCTATTCTAGTGACATTCTGTATGCGACGCATTAGCCATTTTAACATGAACTAGGATCACGCATGATTACTAACTAGTTTACTATTTTGGCTTGGAGTACACTGTAAGTATTTTATGCTTTAGCATCTCGCATGAGTGTGAATGTTAACATGACAGCATGCTTACCATGTGGCTAGATGCTTATGTGATATAAACTGCCTGAATGCCTATGGGTGAAGATTGGATTGTTTGAGTTGGAACAACTCATTGAAATCCGTATTTTAGCCTACTTGCGAGTAGCAAATTCCAAAGCGTTTTCCAAACAAACGGATATGCAATGTTTTGTTCCAAATTAGGCGATCTAGTCTATACTTGTTTGCTGTGCGCACAACATAGTAATTCTAGGCTAATAACCGGAACAAGAACACATAATGTTTTCAAAATTGGATATCATGGTTAGTAGAGGCCGATCTTCGGATCGGGCGAGAGGGGGTGCTCATAGCTGACCTTCCCCAATCGTACCCAAGTTCCCGAGCCGAGGCAACTTTGGTGATGACGGACACGTGGCCTTTGGCACCGAGTCAGGGTTTCCTAAATTCCCCCATTAAGAAATATTTAGGTGGCGACTCTGTATCTAGCAAAGTAGTCCATGTTTCGCACTTCTTTCAAAAAATCTGTTTTTCTCAAAACGATTTGCCGGATTTGAACTCTTTGGTTCAGATTAAGAACCGTGACAAACGAGTCCGAACTGTGGTAGCATAAGTCCCTCGGGGCGCGTCCACAATTGGCATAGCCAATGTCACATCAGCAGCAGCAAGGGCTTTGAGCAAGCCTTGTTTGAATCCCCGATTTTCAAATTTGGGGACTTCGTCTATATATTCGGCAAGGGCAGCACTTTTCCCGGCCTCTAATGCCTTAGAAGCTTCCGAGTCGGCTGCTTCCTTCGCCTTCTTTACTTCCTCCAACTCAGCCTCCAGTTTGGAGATCGCTTCCTGGGCCAATTTCAGCGCCCCCTCACTCGCGTCCGCCCTCCTCTCGGCAACTAATCTCAGTTCCTCCGCATTTCGTGCCCTCTCCATCTCGGCTTCGGCCCGTGCGCTTTCCATTTTCGCCTTTAAAGCCTCAAACACGGCCCTGCTTCTTTGGCCCTTAACTTCCGTCTGAAGACGGCCGAGCTGTTCGATGGCGTCATGATAGCGACAGCCCATCTCCGCTATCCTTCCGACGGTCTGCAAAACAGAAAGTTAAGATCAAAATAGTATTTGCATAAAGTGAAAAGACAAAGTCAAGATTTATACCAAAAATGTCGATTGTGCGGCCAATGCTATTGAAACCAGATCCGACTCCGCCCGGAAAGCCGCCTTGTCAGCTGGCAGTGAAACGGATGTAGCCATACTAAGCACGACCGCTGGATCTTTAATTACCGAAGCATCAGAAGGGATCGGCGTGTTTTTTATCTTCGGTTGAATAACGAAAGGCACGATCACAAAAAATAAATAAAAGAAGCTACATAGCCACCTGGTTCGCCCCTCCGTCTAGGAATAGGATTGAGGCGATCCTCGCCTTCGCCGAATTCCCAGTTACCTTGGACAACGACCATAACATCATCGACTCGCTTCCCAGAGATGGAAAGCATAGTCACTAGTTGATGGTCGGTGTCCTTGGCCCTAAGGAAGTAACGCCCATGCCGACCAGAAGACTTGGCCAAGGCATAACAATACCGAATAGCAGGAATGCCGAGGTTAATCCTAAGGCGACGGTTTAGTGCGATAATCCCCATTACGATTCTAAAAAAATTAACATTGGGTTGGGAAAGGATTAAACCCCAATGGCAGAGCACAGCCCTAAGGAATGGATGAAGTGGGAACCGGACTCCACCCTCTGCAATTGACAAGAGAGAGAAGACGATCGTGGATTCATCAGCCCTCTCTATATCGAGGGTGCCGTCTGTCACGAATGAGAGACAGACGTCATCAGGAATGGAAAAATGGCGTCGGAAGCCAGAAATTCGATCCGAAGAGAGGAGATCTTTCAGGTGTTTTTCCAATTCCTACAGTTTACGCGAATGCTCGAAACCAAAAACAAACCAGGCAAAATGACTTAGAGTAGAGATAGAGAGAACTTACGAGAAACGAAGAGGATAGTGAAGAAAAGGGAGTTGCAGAGATAACGCGGAAGACAGTCCAGCGACAAGTATTTGGAAGTGTGTATTTGAAAAGACATCAAAACTTTAAATCATAATAAGTAGGAGAGTACGAAGGGGCGGGAAGTTGCAATGATGACCGAGAAGCGTGCGTTCAGACATCCACATTGGAATGGGGTCAGCCGCCGAATTTCGGCTCTGACTTTTCGAGTTCAAAACCAAACACTCCAACCAACCATCATTAGTGAAATGCTTGGGGAGCAATTGTGGGGGCCGAATAATGGGGGTCGTAAATATGCCGAGTAGATGAACTTGGAGAACTGGAATGTATGCGTAGTATTCGGCTTCATCCCACGTCCAAATCCTACCCTATTCAGTCAAATAGCCGAATAGGGCAAGGGCCGAGTAAAAAGCAATTTGCTACAAAGGAAGCCGAATGACGAACAAAGAGTGGGCCTAATCCCGAGGCCCAGGAGAGAAAGGATATAAATAGAAGAAGGTCAGCCAGTAAGAAAGGGGTGAGAATTATTATATTTAACTTAGAATACAAGTAATCTTGAGTGTTGAGAATTATTATATTTAACTTAGAATACAAGTAATCTTGAGTGTTGAGACTGACTTGCCCGTCGGAGTGCTAATTCCGACACCCCCGACCGGAGTGTTTATCCCTTTTCAGGTGACTAGCAGAGGATCGCCAGCGTCCGCCAGGATCAGAAGAGTATTTCCAAACCACTTCTCCACAATGCCATTAGAGACAGAGGAATTGCAGGACATTGTAGAACCTGGGAGGGTTGATTGGTCATTGTCACTGTCAGTTCAGTATTAGGAAGATGAACTGGTTCTTCTTCATCTGTTTGTGTAGATAAAATGTTTCTCATAATTGTTGTCTTGGCTCTGTTAGAGTAAATAGAAATGTAGAGTGAGACAAAAAAATACATTTGTTAATTGAATTTATCTAGTTACATAAATATAACCCATTCACATTGAGTAGCTTGTAAATTACCTGTTATGAGGTTTTATAATTCAAATTCAAATTAAAATTAGAGAGAAAATGACAGTATAATTTTCTTCCAAATTCTCACCACCTGGTTGTATGAACACACACACATAGCATCATTGCAATTCACTTCTAAATTTGGGATTCCAGTATTCATGGGTTCTGCACAAAAGTGAAATTTGGCTGATCAATATTCGACTGATTGATGTTAAGCATAATATGAAGTGAATATCAAATTAGCGAGTGTTCGAATTGTTGTGGCAACCCCTCCCTCCTTTGTCAACAATCTAGTATGCATGGATATTGTGGGTTTTAAAAAAAAATCATCAGCAAAATAAAACTTTGTTGATGTAGCCAATAGTGTAATACAAAACACTAATATAAACATTAATAAAGAAAAAAAGGATAGTGCAAAAGTGCATCACAACAAAGCCATTCCATCCCAAATAGGTTGGCATGAAAATGCAAGAAAATCATATTCAAATGCCACCCAACAGACAAACAATGTTGGAAAGATTCCGACCAAAACCAGAGAAAAACATAACAGAATAGGGAAGGGAAAAAAGAAAGAAAAAAAAAAGCCCCAAAACTGAACAAAGCAGCGACAGCAATTCCAAATCAATACCAACAATAGGCTGCAAAACAAGCCCCCAAGAATTCCACAATAACCCCTTTAGAAACCAAACTGCAAGCTCGTAAATACAAGCAACTGCAGCAGCCCCTCCAAAGCATTGACAGCACCTACGGAAACAGCAGTAGAAGAAAGATGGGAGAAAACTGTTAGTACTGTCACTATGCCATCTAAACCAAATCAGCCCCTCTAATTTTTAGGCTGAAAATCCCCTCGAAAGAGTTAATGAAGTCATACACAGAAGATCTTAAGGGAGGCAAATTTTCAAAAGATGTTAAAGGAAGGAATGGTCATTAGGATCCTCAATCAAATATTGGTCTGACATTTGGATGGGAGATAAAACTCTATTTGGTTCACTAGAATGAGATGGAGTGGAATGGTCATTCCTTATGTTACCTTATGGAATAATCATTCAATGATCATTCCCTTACAATGTTGAATGATGATTCCATTTGCAATGTACTTTTCATTATATTTTTAATCAACCAAACATGGGAATGAACATTTTGTTGGAATGATGATTCCATTCCGCTTAATCCAGTGAAACAAACACCAAATGAAAATTAGGTTTTCAACACTTCTTAATTTCTATGAACACTGTCATTGTCTATGGAGCATCTGCATTATCTATCTCATCTTCAAAATCTTAAAAAAGCTATGCCTGTTTTGAATGGAACTATTCAGCTGGCAAGATATCTTACTCGTGATTGTGGCATCTTATTGAAGAGGGGATATGTTTTTTTTCCATTATATGTTTTCAGAATCTGCATTCCATGTACTCTTACATTGTGAGTTTGCTTGGAAAGTATGGTCAAAGTGTCTAAATTAGTAAAGTATCCAACAATTTTACATCAAATGGGTATGTCCTCATTCGAAAATTTCTATGCGTTGTTGCTATGCTGTCATTGTGGAAAGCTCATAACAAACTGATTTTTAATAATAAGGTAGAACAGAATTGTTCTGATTTAGTTGACCTAGGTAAAAGCTCTATGAGAATTTAAGGATTCTTCTGTGAACGGTTTTCTTAACAACCTGAATTGATGCTGCTGGGTTTTTAATGGTGATTGAAGTGCTGTTGTGATTAGGAAGTAATTTACTAGGCACAACTAGATGTTGTGCGAATTTTTTCCCCTCTTTAAGACCTGCTTGGAGGCTTATTTTGAGGACGATATCATTATGGATTTGATCATCAATTGAAATTTATTGCCTAAATTGTTTGCATGATCAGTATGAATGCAATCCATGAAAGGTTTTCATGTTTTTAGAAGTAACTGAATTCGGATATTGAGCTGCTCTAAGAAATGTGACACATTTTTTTTTCTTTTTTTACTATTGGTGTTTTCAATTCTATCACAGTTGTGTTTTTTTTAATTCCTGTTGCCTGTATTTTATTATGTTTTTGGTGGTTCTTCTATCAGCTGGCTAACTGTTATTATTATTATTATTATTTTTTTTTTTTTTTTTTTTTTTTTTTGAGGTTTAACTCTGTTTTGATTGAAGTTTTGTTTTAGAATGTTGATCAAGAATGGTTTCTATTCACTTGGGCCTCAATTCTTGTATTGATGTACTTTTTTCTACTCATTTACCCTTGTATCATTAAATTCCTTTTTTTTTTCCTATCAAAATTAAATAAATAAACTAATTAAACCATACATCAACAAAAATGCAAGTATATATGTTTAAAAACTAAACTTTTTTTTTTCCTTTTTAATCTTTAATTGTAAAGTTAAGAAGAATACATTTAATAAGGGTCACTCTTTGGCCTACAGTTTCAATGTTGGTGTTAGTCTTGGATAAGTATGATCTTCCCACTATTTACCCTATTATTTAAAAAACTGATCATATTACCATAAGGCATCCCATTAGTTTCTGCTTCTTCTTTTCTTTTTTTTTAATAATTTTTTCACATTCACATGGCTCAACTGTCTCCCAACTAGATTTTCTTAGAAGATTGCTGATAAAATCTCCTGTTGGAAAAATTGGGTCTTGACCCATAGTTTTGGCTTAGTTTAAGTCAAAATAAAAATGGGACCTACATACTTTTTTTGGTGGGTCCAAGTGATGATGTATAATATGCCATGTGGTGAATAAGAAATTGACACCAAAAGGAGCTCCATGAATATAGAAAGTCTTGGTGCAATAAATGAATATCCAACGTTGCTAGAAGAGAAGAAGTTTAAATGGTTTATATATACCAAGAGACAGACTTATGGATGGACTTAGATTCAAGACTATGGACAAGTGGGTTTATGCCAAAAATCTCATGCGCACGGTCGGCCATGTTGTGCTGTTCTCGGGTTCGAGTGCGTGGTGTGTGGAGTTGGTCCAACTTGGGTCTTATCTTTTTGGGCCAAATTTAATTGAATTTTCAGTCCAAAAATCTTGTGGGAAATTTTTTTATTTTGACATTTGAATTCAAAATATTTCTGAAAATAACCCCAGCATTTTTCTAAAACATTGCAATATGGTCCTTCCCGACCCAATGCCTCCTTTAACCTTCTTCCTTACTGTTACAGTTTTTCTTAAGGGATGCAACCTCACCGAACAGTCATCATACACTCTATAAATAGTCATTCCGTCTGCCAGTCTAGGCACTTCAATTTTCGTTCTTGCTTTTGTTCTTCTTTTCTTCTCTTCTGTTTCTATATTTTGTCAAAGAGAGATATAAACACAGTTTGGGTCGCCAAGCTCACCGTGGTTTCGGTGAGAGTTTGATCGTTCTATCGTGGGAGACGGACACTATAAATACTCAAAGGCACCAATGCGTGCGAAAATTCTGTCTTAAAAAGATAGTGTTAAACACTGGACTCGATCGCTTTGATTCTTTGAAAGTCTTTACTGCTATGAGTTCTTCATATTTATTTATTTTCTGTAATTATTTTCTTTTTCTAGATTAATTTGTTTATACCAGAAATTTTGTATCTTTTTATTTATTAATTTACACTTAAGATTGTAACAATCTTAAGATAGAATTAAGTGTTCAATCTTTTTGTGTTTGTATTCATCCTACTTCTGGTTTGTGTAATCAGAAAAAATGAATATTGAAGAGAATGCTTCAAGTTATGACAAATTTCTCCCGACTTCTCCTCTTGCCGTGCTTCCGACCGTCCTTACAACTGTCTCGGTTTATCATGGAGAGAAACCCGAGAAGTTCAATGGTAGTGACTTCAAACGTTGGTAACAGAAAATTATTTTTTGTCTCACTACTTTAAACGTTGCTCTATTCCTCCATGAAGAACCTACAAAAGTGAAGGAACATGATATAGACCGCCAAGTTCTTATTGCTACAGAAACTTAGAATTGAGCGGATTTTCTGTGTAGAAATTACATCCTCAATGGTTTGAATAATGCACTATATAATGTTTATTGTAGTCCAAAGAGGACCGCAAAAGAACTTTGGGAAACCTTGGATTTAAAATACAAATCAGAAGATGCCGGAATGAAGAAATACATTGTCGATCGACAGATTTCTAGACTTCAAGATGGTGGATTCCAAGACCGTGATTAATCAGGTCCAGAAACTCCAAGTTATTTTCCATGATATTCTTCCTGAAGGGATGATCCTCGGGGAATCTTTTCAAGGGGCTACAATCATTGAAAAATTGCCACCTGCTTAGAAGGATTTTAAGAAGATGAATCTTGATGATTTGATTGTGTGGCTGAGAAATAAGGAAGTCAACTGATGCTCCGAAAAGAAAAGCAGTAATCACTAGATGGAATCCAAGGCTAATATAGTGGAACAAGGACAAAGTTCAAACAATAAGAAATTTTCTAATGACAATCCTAAGAGTGGTGGCAAAATCCAAAAGTTCAAAGGAATATGCTGCAACTGTGGCAAAACTAGTCATTGTGCTGTTGATTGTCGTGGTCCACCAAAGAATAAAGGGAAGTCATATAAAGGAAATAAGCAAGGAAATAAGCAAGGAAAGAAGCAAGGCAAGAAGACTGGAAATCAAGCCAACATAACTGAAGTAGACATTATCGCCTATGGTGTTGATGACATCAATCCGTCCACAATAGTATCTGAAGGAAATCTGGTTAGGAATCCCAAAGAATGATGGGTAGCCATTGGAGCCATACGCCACATTTGCTGATGAGAAAATGTTCACATCTTATCAAACAGTTGATAATGGAGAGCAGCTTTTTATGGGAAACTCATCGACTTCCAAAGTTAAAGGACAACGAAAGGTGATTCTAAAAATGATTTTAGAGAAAGAGCTTACCCTCAACAATGTACTGCATGTGCCAGAAATTCGGAAGAATCTTATGTCGAGGTCTTTGCTGAGTAAAAATGGGTTTGGGTTGGTTTTTGAGCCTGATAAGTTTGTACTCACTAAAAGTGGGGTTTATATGGGGAAAGGATATCTGAACGATGGTCTGTTTAAGATGAATGGAATGACTATTGTACCTAAAATTGCTATTAATAATAATATCACATTTTCTACTTATATTGTTGATTTTTCAAATATTTGACATGATAGATTAGGACATGTAAATTTTGATTCTCTTCGGAGAATGATTAATTTAGAATGTTTGCCTAAATTTAATAGTGATCCTAATCATAAGTGTGAGATTTGCATCCAAGCGAAGTTAACAAGGAGTTCTTTCCATTCGATAGAAAGAAACACTGAACCTCTAGATTTAATTCATAGCAATATCTGTGATTTTAAATCTTTACAAACTAGAGCAGATAAAAAAATATTTTATCACTTTTATTGATGATTATACAAGATACTGTTACGTATACTTGCTAAGCAGTAAAGATGAAGCATTGGAAATGTTCACTCATTATAAAAGTGAGGTTAAAAAACACTTAGCAGAAAAATTAAGGTGCTTAGATATGATAGAGACGGTGAATATATCGCACCATTAGTTGAATTTTGTTCTCAACATGGTATTATACACCAACTTACTGCACCTTATTCAGCTCAGTCAAATGGTGTGGTTGAATGCAAAAATAGAACTCTTAAAGAGATGATGAATGCTATGTTGATTAGTTCTGAGTTACCCCAGAATTTGTGGGGGGAGGCAATTTTGTCTGCAAATCATATTTTAAATAAGATACCCATAAGAAAACTGGAAAAGCACACACAAACAACGGAAAGGTAGAGTGCTACCTATAATATTTAAAAGTGTGGGGTGTCTTGCTAAAGTGGCGATTCCTATCCTTAAAAAGGAAAAGATAGGACCAAAGATGATTGATTGTGCATTTATTGGATATGCACTTAATAGTAATGTGTATCGATTTTTAATTCATAAATCGGATAATTTCGATATACATGTTAATACTATTATTGAATCAAGAAATGCATCGTTCTTTGAGAAGGTTTTTCCTTACAAGGAAAAAGTGTTAACTACTCTTAACAGACCAATTGAATTTGGTACAAGTAGTAGTCTAGATCAAAATGATAAAGAAAAAGACAAACCTAGACGTAGTAAACGTGCTAGAATAGAGAAAACATTTGGTTCAAATTTTACGACTTTTTGATTAGAAAATGAACCACAGCTTTAAAAAAGCGATGTCTTCATCAAAGGCAACTTTATGAAAAGAAGAGTCAATAGTGAGATTGATTCTATACTGCAAAATCATACTTGGATTTTGGTGGATCTTCTACCAGGTTGTAAACCTTTACGATACAAGTGGATTTTTAAAAGGAAAATGAAAGCAGATGGAACAATCGACAAATACAAGGCTAGACTTGTTGCCAAAGGGTATATACAAAAGGAATGATTGGATTATTTTGATACCTACTCACAGGTTACCGGAATAACTTCCATTCGAATGATGATTGCTATTACAGCCTCACATAATCTTGAAATTCACCAAATGGATGTCAAAATGGCACTCCTAAATGGTGAATTAGAAGAAGAAATCTACATGGAACAACCCAAAGGGTTTATAGTTCTAGGCCAAGAAAGAAAGGTGTTTAAATTAATCAAGTCATTGTATGGTTTGAAACAAGCACCTAAACAGTGGTATGAAAAATTTGACACTACAATGATGTCAAATGGGTTTAGGATCAGTGAATGTGATAAATGCGTCTACATTAAAGACACTAACAAAGGCTACATCATTGTTTGTCTTTCTGTAGATGATACGTTGATCATTGGTAGTAATAATGAGATGATAAAGGCAACTAAGGCCTCGTTTGGGAACAGGCTAATTTAGTAAATTTTTGGCTATTTGGCTAAAATATGAGCTAAAAAAAACTAGTATGTTTGGAATGACTTTTTGGCTTTTTACGAAAAGATGTGCAAAAAGTAGAGAGAAAAGAGAATCTTTGACTTTTTGGTATGGGTTGTTGGCTTTTTGGTTTTTTTAGTAACTTTTGGCTTTTTGGCTAAACCAACTAGTCCCCAAATGAGGCCTAAAACCATGTTAAGCAAAAGGTTTGACATGAAAGACATGGAACTCGTAGATGTTATATTAGGCATGAAAATAACTAGAACAACTAATGGTTATGTGTTGTCTCAATCGCATTATGTTGAGAAAGTTCTTGATAAATTTGGCAAGGAAGATGATAATATCGCTAGAAAGCCTATAGACATAGGTCTACATTTATCAAAGAATAAAGGAGAAGAGATATCACAATTGAGATATGCCCAGATAATTGAAAGCTTGATGTATCTAATGAACTATACTCATCCTGACTTAACATATGCAGTAAATAAATTAAGTAGATACACAAGCAACCCAAGACCAGACCATTCGAAAGCCATGACAAGGTTACATGGATATCAAAGGTATTCACAAAGTTATGGATTGCACTATACTAGGTATCCTGTAGTACTTGAAGGGTATTGCGATGCGAATTAGATATCAGATACTAGGGATTCAAAATCCACTAGTGGTTATGTTTTTGTCCTACGAGGTGCAGCGATGTCTTGGAAATCATCCAAACAAACGTGCATCACTAGGTCAACAATGGAATCAGAATTTATCACTTTAGATAAAGATGGAGAAGAAGCAAAATGGCTTCAACAATTCTTAGAGGACATTCCAATATGGCCTAAACCTGTGTCTGCCATTTGTATACATTGTGATAGTATGTCAGCAATGGGCAAGGCACAAAGTCATTTGTATAATGGCAAGTCTCAACACATCCGTCGTAGACATAATACCATTAAACACTTGCTTTCAAGTGGAACAATTTCCATAGAATATGTGAAGTCTAAGGATAATCTAGCAAATCCATTCACAAAAGGGCTAGCCAAAGAGCAAGCGTAGAATTCATAAAAAGGAATGGGACTAAAGCCTATTACATAAGAGTCATCATAATGGTAACCCAATCTATGCTAACTGAAGATCCCAAGAACTAGGTTCAAAAGGAAAAACTAAATTATGCGTGGCTCACAGAAATCACTAGCTAGGGAGTCTAACTCCAACTCATTTCTATGATGAGATAGTGATAAACTGCAACATGTGTTGTATGTTATAGGAACCAAGGTAAGCTATGCTTTTAATGATTACCTATCTCTTGAGACACAAAAATCTAAGAGGAGTACAAAGGATACTCGTTATAGGAATCACCTATGTAAGTGTGAAGTGGGGCCGTTTCTGTGAGAATTAATTAGGCACAATTCTCTAAAGCACTCAATGAAACTAGCGGTTGTTCAGGGCGAAAATGAACACAACAGTGAGAACTTCAAACTGTGTTAGAGCTACTCTGTGTATACTCTGTTGTCTAGGTTTTTACCAAATGGCTGACAGTTCAAGGCTTTTAGTCCACTGATCATTTAGTAAATTCAATAGGCATTTACAAGGAAAGGTTCAAGGTCATAAGCTACCTATCTTATGCAGTGTAGTTCCTCATTATACTCTCTCTGCAAATTAGCATTTTATTTGAATCTTATCAATTTCATTCGTGTGGGGGATTGTTGAAAAAATTGGATTCTGACCCATAGTTTTGGCTTAGTTTAAGTCAAAATAAAAATGGGACCTACATACCTTTTTTGGTGGGTCCAAGTAATGACGTACAATATGCCTTGTGGTGAATAATACCTTGAAGTTGGTTTGTCAAAACCATTAATGGGTGAAAAATTGACACCAAAAAGAGCTCCATGAATATGGAAAGTCTTGATGCAATAAATAAGTATCCCACATTGCTAGAAGAGAAGAAGTTTAAATGGTTTATATAGACCAAGTTGGCATTTAGGTTTGGGTCCCAAGGGGCACCCAAGTTTTGTGAAGAGAGGAGTTATGGATGGGCTTGGACTCAAGACTATGGACAAGTGGGTTTATGTCAAAAATCCTGCCCGCGTGCCTAGTCGTGCCGTGCTCGGGTTTGAGTGCGTGGTGCGTTGAGTTGGTCCAACCTAGGTCTTATGTTTTTGGGCCAAATTTAATTGAATTTTCAGTCCAAAAATCTTGTGGGAAATTTTTATTTTGAAATTTGAATTCAAAATATTTTTCAAATGACCTTCGCGTTTTCTGATACGTTGCAATATGGTCCTTCCCGAACCAGTGCCTCTTTCCACCCTCTTCCTTACTGTTACAGTTTTTCTGAAGGAATGCAACCTCACCGAATAATCATCATACTCTCTATAAATAGTCCCTCCTTCTGCCATTCTAGGCACTTCAATTTTCGTTCTTGCTTTTGTTCTTCTTTTCTTCTCTTTCGTTTCTATATCTATCAAAGAGAGATATAGAAACAATTCGGTTCGCCAGGCTCACTGTGGTTGTGCTACTTCAGTGAGAGTTTGATTCGTTGTATCCTAGGAGACGGATGCCATAAATACTCAAAGGCACCAGTGCGAGGGCAAATTCTGTCTTAGGGAGATAGTGTTAAACACTAGACGCGATCACTTCGATTCTCTGAAAGTCTTTACTACTGTGAGTTCTTCATATTTATTTATTTTATGTAATTATTTTCTTTTTCTGGATTAATTTGTTTATTCTAGAAATTTTGTATCTTCTTATTTATTAATTTACACTTAATATTGTTCAACCTCTCCCAATACACTTTCCTTGTTTTGTAACTAATTTACGTTATCTTCAAATCTACAAAATATAATTGATAAGAAGTAAGAGCTTCTACAATGGTGAACTATATGGTTTGTTATTGTTGTTTTTTGCCTTAAAATTCTCAAATTTTCACTCCAATGGTAAGACCTATGGCTTGCTATCTATTATCTGTATATAGGTAACATTGTATTAAATATAGCACAAAGTTTAGTTATAGATAATCTTCATGTCTACATCTTTCTTTTAGGGATCTATATATAACATTTTGATTTGACATTTTAAAGGAAAATTTGAATTTTTTTAACATATTGACGTAACATTACTAAAATAAATCATTTTAACATTATTTAAATTGGAGATGCTACAAGGCCTTAGGAGTTGAATTGCTATAAAGTGAGCCAAGCTAAGCTAAGGCTATTTATAACTTCATCAAAATCTTGTTAGAAACTTGGTTGTTTAGCTCAGATATCTGCAGCCAACATCTTTAATTAGGATATCAAGGATTTTTGGCTTTAAAGCTGCGTGATATGTGAAAGTGTTTTAATGTGTGAGACAGACTGAGAAATGCAGCAATCTTGCACTTCTTAATTAACGTGCGGCTTAATTAATTCATTTTTTTAAGGGAAAATTACACTAACAGTAATGTAGTTCAGGATTTGTATCACTTTGATTCCTAATATTTTTTTGGGAGACTTATTTATAAGTCCTTTTTCAGAACCTTATGCTAGGCTAAGTCCTGTGTAATTTCTTATAGAGTCTCAAGTCCTATTTTCATAAGAATGTATTCCACAAGATCCTAACGTGACATGACACTTACATAAACGTAACGTAACGTGACACCTATATATACGTAACGTAACGTGACACCAATATGAACGTAACGTGACACCTACATAAACGTAACGTAACGTGACACTTATATAAATGTAACGTGACACCTATATAAACGTAATGTGACACTTACATAAACGTAACATAACGTGCCACGTTACGTTTCGCAAACTTAATAAGTTTTTATTTTTTTAATCCGTTTGTTTTGAAATAGATATATATCTTAATATATTTTTATTTGTATTATTAATTGTAAAATTTAAAAAATTATCAATAATATATGTGAAATCTAAATTAATCATTTTTCAGTAACTTTACCATTACGTCACACTTGTTTTTTTTTTCCATTCGTAGCAATATTGCATAAAATTTTGTTTTCGCCTCAATCTCCTATGACCGACTAATACACATTTGTGCGGCCGAGATAATTACATGAAGTTTATTGGTTAATGAAATGATAGTGGAAAATTTTTATGGCATGGCAATTTTGTTGCAGACTGTCAAATTTTTCTGAGACTAATGGTGAATTATGATTTGTTTGATGTGTCACGTTACGTTTTGTAGAATTTAATGTATAGAGAAATAGAGAAAGAGAATAATGTATATTGATTGATTCTTGATTGATATTGAATGTATACAATGACTCTCCTATATATAGGAGAGGAAGACAAATAGACTAACACACACACCTACCACACTATACACTCACCTACCACACTAACACTCACCTACCACACTCACCTACCACACTAAGGTAGAGTAGGTGTGGAGTTTTTATTTTTACATTCAACAGCCCCCCTCAAACTCAAGGGGGTTAGGAACTAACCAACTTGAGTTTGGATAGGAGACACTGTATGGTCGTGTCAGACCGTTGTAGAAGACCGTATGGTTATGGCAGACCAAGGTAGAAGACAGTTTATGGGGTCATGTCGGACCGTTGTAGAAGATAGTTTATGGGGTCATATCGGACCGATGTAGCAAACAGTTTACGGGGTCATGTCGGACCGTTGTAGAAGACACTATATGGCTATGTCGAACCGTTGTAGCAGAGAACCGAAATCAATGTCGGAACAGTTTACCGAGTCTTGTCAGACCCATATAGGAGCTAACCGGAATCACTGTCGGGACAGTTTACAGAGTCTTGTCGGACCCATATAGAAGCTAACCGGAATCTATGTCGGGACAGTTTACAGAGTCTTGTCGGACCCATATAAGAGCTAACCGGAATCAATGTCGGGACAGTTTACAGAGTCTTGTCGGACCCATATAGGAGCTAACCGGAATCAATGTCGGGACAGTTTACAGAGTCTTGTCGCCCTTATAAGTCGCACCCTCAAAAGGCGTGCCCAATCTTATCAAAAGGCGTGCCATCAAAGGCGTGCCATCAAAAGACGTGCCCGACAGCCATCAAAAGTCGAGCCATCAAAAGGCGCGCCGATTTGTCGTCTGGCGTTGAGAGGCGCGTGATACGCGTGTCGGCCTTGCCTATTTAAACCAAGGCGAGGCTGCCGCTGATACATAACAAACCAGCTGAAAAACTTCTGAACAAACAACTCGTCGTTCTCTGAGAGCTGTTATCTCTGAAACACTCTACAACCAACCCTGAATATGGCATCTTCTTCCCGTTCAGCTACCCAGAACATAGCCTCTTCGTCCCGTGGTCTCACTCTCTTTCCCGACCTCAACGAGGCCACAAGAGAGATAGCCGGGGTAGTTGCCCTTGAACCTCAACCAAGTGCCCCTGGACCAAGCGCCCCTGGTTTTACGCCGTTGAATTTTCCAATGTTGTCAGTTGAGCAGATAATGGCTGCTCAATCTGATATTGAGGCTAATTATTATACTCTGAAGTCATGTGTTGAGACAATGACGGCGGTCAACAACCTGTCGCACCGGCTTCAGAGTAGAACAAATGAGGTGCAGCAGGTAAAATGTAATGACCCGGAACCGTGTGTCACAATTACTAGTAATTAATTATGCATTTATATGATTTAATTGAAGATTATCTGTTTGAATTAGAAAAATATCTGTTGGAATTACGACTTCGGGACCGAAATTGACAACTGTAATGGCTTCAGAAAACGAAATTGAACATGTCTATGTGATACCGGGAATTTTTAGAGTTATTTGAGAAATTTAATTAAAGACTGAATTCCGTCTGAATCGCTAAGGCTTGTTTGGCTAAGTTATTGGCATAAGTGTTCAGATATGCTATGGGAACAAGGGCCTTGTTTGGCTTTGGCACAAATATATATGCTTTAAGATAAAGATGTTGACCTCATTTGACTCAAAAACCAAAGAGAAAAATCTGAGAGAGAGAGAGAGTTCGGGGAAAGAGAAAAAAAGGGAGAACAAGAGAAAGGAAAAGAGGGGAAATCAAGCTCCTTAAGTGATTAAGGTAAGGATTCTCGTTAAACTCTTGAAGTAGATCATTGATTCTTGCATGTTGAACTTAAGATCATGGTTTAGAATGGTTTGGTTCATGTTTATTTGGCTTAAAGGAGGTTCTTCCTCAAAACCTCCATGGAAGTTGAAAATGAAGCTTTTATATACATGTTCATAGGTTTGATCTTGTAAAAGATGCATGTGGGTTTTGAATTGAAGTTTTTGATGTTAATTTAAGATGAATTCAAGTATTTTGGGTTATGGAATTCATGTAATGGAAATTGATTTTGTAAAGTAGAGAATGGAAGCTTGAAGAAGAACCAGAGTTTCGGATTTTTGCATGGTCCGCTCGAGCGGAGGGAATCCCGCTCGAGCGTAGATATCGACCTCCCAGCAATTTTGGACATTTCACAGTCCGCTCGAGCGGACAAAGTGGTGCTCGAGCGGGAAGGCTTATTTCAGGAACTTTTTTTGGGGAAGTTGTATACTTGATTTTATCATGATAATTGCATCATTTAGCATCTTATGAGCATGAAATGAACATGAAAGGAAGTAAATAATGAATGTTATGGCATGAATTATAGTGAAGGAAAGAAAGAGAGGCAAGAATGATTTAATGTATGATGGTAATGAATGTTAAGAAATGTTTTATAATGCTAATTGCAGGACAAACCTCGAAGACCGTGCAACCGGTTTTGGAAACCCACTGTGAGTAACATTTCTGTAAAGTTATGTTATTATGAACTATGTTTAAAAGTGATATGTTATGATATGTTATGTTCTGAAAGGTGATTTTAAACTGTGAACGAATGTCCTAATTTGCAAATCTAGTATGGCATCCATAGATAGTTAGGTCATGGGTGCGACATGAACATGCAAGCCCATGATGTGATCAGTCATGGGTTAGGGCATGAAGATGAAGGCCCATGGCCAGTCACGAGATCTCGTAGACGGTTAGACTGTTTAATTGATAGACTGTTATGTTCTGAAAGGTTCTGTGGATTATGCCATTAATGACTATTGACTGTTTATGACTATAAATAGGAAATGTTGGAATTCGTTCACTAACCCTTTACTTTAATGTTACTTGCTGAGCTTTAGCTCATTGTTTGTATTTATGTATTATAGGTGAGCATTCAGGTAACCAAGCCTAGGCGGAGTCTCGAGCAGAGCCGCCGTTTTGAAGCCTAACCAGGAGTTTTGCGTGCCTCCGAGCTGGGGCTAGGCCTGGAAGGCCGTGAGAGGGTTTTGTCTTTTTGTTATTTGTAGCTTGTACTTATGTGATGTTATGGATCTTGTTATGTAACATAGTGGGCATTCATCATTTTTGGGCATGTATATACACTTGTTCATATAGTTGCACAGCTCTTGGACTATAGTTTTTGCATGTGCTTCCGCGAGCCCCTTTTTATTTTTGATATGTATAGAGAGGCCTGTGGTAATCTAAGATTACTGGCCGGTCTCGTTACCAAACTTCTAGGGGCGAGTTTGGGGCGTGACATAAAAGCCCAACTGGCTCTGCTCCAGAGCATGTATACGGATGCCCGAGCAGAGATATGTGTGCTTAAGGCAGAAAACAAGGAACTGAAGCGGAAGGCCACCGTGATGCTCAGATTTGGAGGACCGCCATATGTGACGGTTGAGGAGCAACGGGAAGTTAACGTGCTCGGCGGCGTGGGAAACGCGGAGGCAGCACCGGCAAGGGACGCCCAGGACAAAGGCAAAAAGAAAAGAACAGCTGAAGAGGCGAAAAAATAAGGCCAGTGTTTGTTGTGGTGGTTGTGGGTTTTTTTTTTTTTTTTTTGTGTGTGGAACTGTGATCGGGGTTGGTCCCGGATATGAATAAAACAAGTTTTGTTGTTTGTGCAAATCGGATGGCGGGAATGACATAATACGAAGCAGAAATAATAATGGAAAACAGATTAAAAATAAGGTGAAAGAAAAATAAATAATAAAGAAAGAATATATATAAAATCAAAATGAGAGAGTGGGTTGATGATTAAAAAATGGTTTGGTAGTGGGTTTGGGTTGCTAAAAAAATATTGTTTAGAAAAAAGAGGGAGGTGGAATGATGATGATAATGTTTGGAATGAGTGAGTGCAGAAGTGAAGATTGGTTTAAAAATAAAAAAAGGTATGGTTGAAACAGTATCAGGTCCAATGAGAGGGGCAACATATAGAGTGTCAGAGTAAGCCGGATTCTTAACACTGGTGGATGCCCACAACAGCCTTTGCTTCTTGGCACCTTTCTTCACCAAAGCCTCCCATCTGGGACCAGAGAATTTCTTCTGGTAGAGCTGGTATGCCAAAGCTGCTTGAGCATTTGCAGCCTTTCCTCGGAGGTCAAGGGCCTCTGGGGTTCTAATTTTCTCAAGCATCTTGTCAACAAGTGTGTCTACGCGACTAACAAAGAAGCTGCTTGTACAAGTTCTCTGAACTATTCATTATAAGCATTTGAAGTTGATATTGCTTTCTGGAAAATCGCTGGGTTGCTTGTCACACCTCTGACACCATTTGCAATCAATGGAAGCAGATCTGTTGGTTAGGGTTCTTCCTTCATAGGAAGAGAGAGAGATTTGGAATGGGACTAGGTGTCACAGGACCCTGAGGAACCACTGGGGGTGTCATCTGTGACATGCTACCTGGACGAAGAGACGGAGGAGTGGCGGACAGTGCTTGAGACCACTGAGTAGAACTCCCAGCAGGGGTCAACAACCTGTCAGGGAGTGATCCTGAAATGGATTCATGTGACTGCATTGAGACTCAATGGCCTGCTGATGAGCTTCAGTATGTGGAGGCAGCGGAATAGGTTGAGGTCCGGCGGGCGGCCAAAGGCGAGATTGCCGCCCGCCGGTGAAGCGAAAATATTAGGTGTTTAAACCCGCTCTGATACCATGTAGAATTTAATGTATAGAGAAATAGAGAAGAGAATAATGTATATTGATTGATTCTTGATTGATATTGAATGTATACAATGACTCTCCTATATATAGGAGAGGAAGACAAATAGACTAACACACACCTACCACACTATACACTCACCTACCACTAACTCACCTACCACACTCACATAATACTAACTCACTCACCTACCACACTAAGGTAGAGTAGGTGTGGAGTTTTTATTTTTACATTCAACACGTTTATGTAGGTGTCACGTTACGTTACGTTTATGTAGATGTCACGTTACGTTTATGTAGGTGTCACGTTACGTTACGTTTATGTAGGTGTCACGTTACGTTACGTTTATATCAATTTCCCTATATATGGTTTTATTATTATTTATGATATTAACAACTAATATTGAGGGTAAATATGTCAAGAAACTTCCCACAGGACTTATGGGAACATAAGTTTTTTTGTGGGACCAAATGTAGCACAAGTTCCCTAATAGGACTTCTAAATAATTTTCCCTATTTTTTAATTATGATACATTTGATCATGAATTTTGAATCACGTTCTAAATAAAGACAATCAAATATATTTCATTTGCAAACGAAAAATTCTCCATTTCAAGCGCAAAGTCGTCATGCAACTTATTTTGTGTTGGTTAAATTATATATTGTTTGAAATGTAATGACCTTTTTTTAAATAAATAATGTTGTCACTTTCTTAGTTATAAAGTTATGTTTGGTTGATTTCAGAATTTATTTTCAAAATTTTTTTCTAAGAAACTAAAAATTAAATTGGTGAAAAAAATTAAAAACACTAGTCATTTTTATATAATTTTATCTTTTGGGAGAGTAGAAATATTTTTTTAATTTTTTTTTTTTTGTATTTCTTTTCGTTAAATTAGCTTTTATTTTTTCAAAAAATAATATCAAAAACTCAATTCAAACATAACAACAATTTTGATGTCATAAAATCAAAAAATCGATTACATATTAAAAGTTCAATAACTAGTTTTATGTTATTTTACTCACTCCAACCATACTCTCTACTTTTCACCAGCTAAAGTACGAAAAAAGTACACTCTTTATTTTACCTAATTACTTTAGCTATTATGTTCTCCAACCACACTCTTTATTTTAGCTAATCATTCAAACTAACTTAACTAATTTTTAAAACAAAAAATACTAATTGCTGATATTTTACTAATGTAAATTTGCAATAATAATAAATTTGCTCATACAAACATACCAAACTTGTAGAATGAGGAAAAAAAAATACAAAATACAAAATAAGTTATTTCGTAATTCATCAAACAGAATTGAAAGAACATATAAAATTGCTACATATACATATACATATACATATATAAAATATATAAAATCCAAATCCAAGACATAAATATACAAAAAATATATACATACATATTTGTTTGCAGAGCCTATGGGGCTCTTCAATTGTAGCTAGCGAAAACGTAAGATGGTAAAGTAGCCAGCCCATTGGAGGCCCAAAATTAGAGTTTCATTGGCTAAAATGTCTAACAAGCCTTTTTTAGCTATTCCCTTGGAGATGATATGCTCTTTAAAAGAGGCTTGTTAGCTATTATAACTAGTTTGGTGTTATTTTACTCACTCCAATGGGCTGGCTAGTATGATAGCTATTGGAACAAAATTTTTGCAAACTAGCTACATTTAGAGAGTATTGGGAGACTCTTTAAACTAATTTGTGTGGATAAATATGTAAAATAAAATAGCAGTGTTGACGCACACAAATAAAAAATTATTTAGGTAAAATAAAGAGCATAATATTTTCATACTTTAGCTAGTGAAAAATGAAGAGTAGCATTGACCATCCATTATATGAAAACCATCCAAAAATATATCTTAACAACAAAAACAACCATCCACTGCATAATAACCATAAAAAAATAAAGAAAGAAAAATAACCACTCATTACATGATTATCATCCAAACATATATTAAAAATTAGTTCGGTAAAAAAAAAAAAATTTAAAATCTAAAACATTTATCATTTTTATATAATTTTATCTTTGATGGGTGCAAATAATTTTTAAAAATTTAAAAATATCTTTTTTGATATTTATTTTAGTCAAACTAATTTATATTTTATCAAATTGACGATTTTGTCCTTAAAATAGTAAAAGAAATGACATTTTCAATTGTTCTTATTTTGAACGATATTCAAAATTCATAGTCAAATGTATCATAATTGAAAGATCATGGATCAAAGTGACACAAGTCCCAAACTACAATAACTATTAGTATAATTCACCCTTTCTTTATTATTTTTAGATAGGGTTAATTAAATTAATAGGGGCTCATTAAGTGCTAGATAACATTTTTTTCCTCCTTCAACTCCTATTAACTTTTAATCGATAAAATTATCCTTCAAACAATAGTTGTTCATAATTTGTAATTATTTATAAAAAAAAATATGATGATGTGGTATTTATTTTGATTTTCAAAACTTTAAATCATCATAATTTTTATAATATACATTTATTTCTGATAAAATTTATATTTCTAGAATCAACACAACGAAATCTATCAAACAAGACTAATATTAAATATAAAATTATATAAAAATAAAGTATATTTTTTTTATTATGAATTTACAATTTAAATCATTTTTAATAGTAAGTTTTCTTAACTTACTTAACTAACAATATTTTTTTGGTCAAATTTTTTTCAATTTTTTCCAGGTTTAAAATTGAGAATATTCCCAATTTAGTTAGTTTTAAAACTAGAAAAAAAAAAAATAATTTCTCAAAAACTGATCACCATGTTTGTTTCCAACTTTTTAAAAACACTTTTGAAAAAAAATTTATTTTCTTGTTTTCCTTATTTTTTGTTTTTACTGAATTTTTTTAATATTTTAAGTGATTTTTTTTAATTTTTAGACACACCTAACATAAATACACTTAAAAAATATAATTTTCATGAAAAAAAAATCTTTAAAAAATTCACTAAATATCAAAAATACAAAAAAAAAATTACAAAAATTCAGCATATTTTTCTTATTTTTGTGCATTTATTAATTTTTTAAAATATTTTTTCACAGATATTTTTTTTTAGATACATTTAAGTAAGGTGCATTTAAAAAAGTAAAACAATGCTTAAAATTTTAAAAATATTCACCAAAAACAAAAAAAAAATACGGAAAAACAAAATTAGTTTTCAGAAAACTAAATTCAGAAAACTGAAACAAAACACAGTGGATAATATTCTCAATTAATATTGGAAAAAATTGAAAATTTTCTCGATTTTATTAGATAATTTTGCAAACTGAGAAATTGTTAGTTTTGTATAACTAAAAAAATAATATTTTATTTTTATAAAATTTTATATTCAATATTGGTCTTATTTGATAAATCTCATTGTGTAGACTCCAAAAATATAACTTTTATTAAAAATAAATGTGTATAATAAAAATTATGAAATTTGTAAGTTTTGAAACAAAAAACAAAAGTAAAATGCCACATCAACAATACTATTTGAATAAGAGAAAATATCTAGTACTTTTGAGGCATGGTTAGGTGATTTTCAAAATATTTATGATTGATGGATAGGGTGAGGCCTACAATTTTGTGTTGAGACATGAGGTATAATGCTTGGTGATTGATGAATAGTATTGTCATGTGGTGCACTTGTAACACCTAATAACTTTCTACTATTGGGGCAATTCCTTTCTTCTTTTTTAATAAGGGTGAATTAGTTATATATACATAAATATTTTGAAAATAATATTTTATGGGTTAACAAAAAAGAAAGAGGACTTAATGGAATATGAACATTACAAATAGGACTTTTAAGCAATTAACCCAATTATTAGGACTTCTTCCTTAAAATTTAAGAAAGACAAATTCAAAATTTGATATTGAAGATTAAATTTTTAAAAAAATTAATAGAGTAGCGATATATACGGAACAAATTTGTATAAATTTTTTGTGTTTGATATGGATCTTTCCCCTAAAAAAAATGTAGATGATTTTCATTTGTAATAAAAAGCAAATTCTTTTTCTAGTCGTGCAATTTGCTTCTTGTCTCAAATCAATTTGATTCTTGAAGCTCTAATTGCATCAACTTTTATCCTTTAATTTTACGCAATGCATGAATTAAGTGCAATGGATAATATCTATTAAGAGATTAGACCAAAATCAAATGCAAAATAATTCATTCAAAAGGGAATAGATCACTTACACTAATACCTTAATTTCTTTGAGAATAATAAATTGACTACTTTAGTCTTGATTTTAATCCAATTTTTAAACAGATATTATCAATTGGATTGAATTGAAGCGTTGTGAAAGATTAAAAGGGTAATCAGGACCTTTAGGCCTTGTTTGATTAACAGGATTAATAGTGAAAAGATTAATAATTTTATATAATTTAGTATAGGATTAGTTATCTAATTAAATTAGTGAGATAACCATTTATTATGTATTCATTATTTTTTTTTCTTTCATACTTGAAATTATGATCCACAGCTGCTCTCAATATTAAACATTTGCCAATTTCGTCAGATTGAATATTTGTTATACATGTAATCAATTAATAAATTTTGCAATCAAACATAAGATTGTAAGTCCATGGACTAACAATCTTAATCCTATGCTATAATTTCACTAATCAAATATGCCCTTAGTGTAGTGGTTGTGTAGCACCATTTTGTGGTGTGAGATCACTGGTTTATTTCCTATAGAGAGGAGTTTGATAATGTTTGTGGTGTTTATTTTTTCCCTAATATGGAGGTTGTATATATAGTTTTTATTTCTTTCCTAATTTGAGCTAGTGGTGATTGTTGGGCTTGGTGACTATTGGACTTCCTAGCTATTGTTGAATTTTAGTTGTCCAATTTGATATAATGTTTCTCATATTATGAAGTACTCCCCTCCTGATTAACAAAAATAAAAAATAAAAATTGTTAAAAAGGTAAAATAGATGCAATTAAGACTATTAGGACTAATTAACACAAGATGCAAATTACAAGGGTTATGGATATAACTTGACCAAATTGAGGCATCACAAAAAAAATTAAAGAGTAAAATTGGATACAATTAAAATTAAGAGGATCAAATTAATACAACAAACAAAAACCCATTTTATTTTGTTAGATTTGTTTAATTACTTAAACTGCAAGGCACATGACACAGTTGGCCTCTGTCTATGCCTCACTCTACCCAGACTTCAAATCCAAGTCGAAATTGTAAAAATCCTAGTCTTCCTCTGTCTCTCTCTCTCTGATTATATATTTCCTTAAAACCCTAAGACCTAGTCCTATAAATACATACAATACTTTAACAAAACATTCACAACAATATTCTGTGAAGAACACAAACAACAAACAGTCTTTGTGAAGATGGTATTGATGAAGAGGAAGCATGAGGAGCTCGAGATCAAGAAAAGTGTCTATGGCGATGGAAACAAGTGGTTCAGAGGGTCCATCATCGGAAAATCAAGCAGCGGACCGGTTTATTTGGTGACTATGAAGAAACCCAAGTGGAGACTCACCCACTTGCCTGTACTAATGGTTGTCAAGTCTGCTGAGGTTTCTCATTCGGCTTTGCTTCAGAGGGAAGCACTTGTTCTTAGGAACTTCCATGCTTGTCCCTACATCTATCGTTGCTTTGGGGAAGAGGTTTTCACCAGTGATTGCAATCGGATGGTATATAACCTTCTGTTGGAGTATGGTTCTGGTGGAACCCTAGCTGATGTGATCAAGAAAACTGGTGGCAACGGATTGCCTGAATCTGATGTTAGGCGCTACACAAGGTATGTTCTTGAAGGTCTTGATTGTGTTCATAGCGCTGGTTATGTTCACCGTGCTCTAAAGCCTGACAATATCATCATTGTTCCGATCATTACTAGTACTGGCACTGAATATATCGCAAAGATTGGTGATTTTGGGTCGGCAAAGAAATCAGAGCAAGCGAGGAAGATATTGAGAATGACAATATCTTATAAACTGAGAGGAAGTCACCAGTATTCGTCACCGGAGACAGTGGTTGATAAAGGGCTACAACAAGAGCCTCCCTCTGATGTTTGGGCTCTTGGGTTGATTGTGTTTGAGATGTTAACTGGGAAGTCTGTGTGGGATGGGAAACAAGATTCAGAAGTTGAGGACATTCTCTCTGAGATTGGTAAAGGGCATGGAGTGCTCAAACTACCCGGTGAGACTGAGGCATCAGAGGAGGCAATAGACTTTTTGAAGGGCTGTTTTGCTGGGAAAGCTATGGATAGATTGACTGCTCAGATGCTCTTGGATCTTCCTTTTGTGGCCGGATTGGGCAAGGATAGCGGAGAGGATGAAGAAGAATTATCAGTGGAGGATTCTGAGGAGAAGGATTGCTTGCCATCGTTGTCAGACTACGAGGCTGATGATGAACTCAGTTCGTACGCCTTCCCAGATTATTGGAACTTTAGGGTAATCAAAAAACCAAAGGTGGATGAAGAGGCAGTTAGGGTTTGCTCGTCCTTGTCATATGATGCAGTAGATGACGCTGGACTCAGTTCTTCTTTCTTTTTGGATCATTGGAGCAACATGCCATTGGAGGCTGAGGAATTGGAGGAAATTGCAGAGCATGGGAGCGTTTATTTGACATTGTCAGTACATTATTAGGACGATGATGAACTAGTTCTTCTTCGCCTGTGTACTGCCATAAAATGTGTTCAATTGTGTTGGCCCTGCTGAGTCAGAGAGAAATGTATAGTGAGAGAAGAAAATGGTTTTGTTTATTGAGTTAATTCATTTACATAAATATAACTCATTGACATATTGAGTAGGTATGGTGTAAAATTAAAATTAGAAGAACCAGACAATACAAAAAATTTCACATTCACCCCATCTGTAGTATTAATACATGTAGCATCGTTACTATTAGGACTCCATTATTCATTGAATAAATAGTGCAGAAAAATCAAAGTTACTTATCACTAACATGAGGTAGATATCAAATTAGCAATTGTTTGGCCATGTGACAAACTCTTAAAAAGTTGTTTTTTAGTTAAATAAATCAAAAGACAAAAACCTGTTTGTTTTCGGCTAAAAAAAACTAGGGATTCACTCAACTTTCCCACTAGCAAAAAAAAAAAAATAGCAATTACTACACATCAACTTTTTTAGATTCTAAAGAAGCAAAAAAAAAAAATGAATAAATATCAATTGCCAAACATCACCTTTGGATTGCTGTTGGGACCCATCCTCCTCCGCTAGGCCACTGTCCTCATTTCAACAGGGGGTGAAATCCTAATTCTTACTTTCACAAGGCTTCTTTACTTCTTTTTAACTTGTTCATTTTGGTATCTCACCAATTTAGAAAAGAAAAAAAAGACCTTCTCCATATAGGCAGTTGAGCGGGTTGTTTTTTGTATTTTTTGGACTCCAAAAAATAGATTAACTGGTAGTATTATTGTCTAAATCTTCTGAATATAACATTAGTATATGGATGAACATACATATACATATACATATACATTTACATATACAGACAAAACAATACATCTTATCTTTCTACTTCCAAAATGAAGAAACTTACGTAGAATTTTTTGCTCACGTAAACAAAACATGTTAGCGTCTCCTGCCAAAAAAAAGCATATCATTTTAGCTCCCAACAAACAAAATTTGACATTTTGGTTGGTCCCTTAATGAAAATACAGCATTTTGTCTTCATTTGGTTAAACTGCACATTTTAATCTATCTATCAAAACATAGCCTCTCACTGCCAAAATGTAGCATGTTGTCTTCTTATGGTTATCTGCAGCATTTAATTTCTAATATATCTCAGCATCAAAATGTAGTCTGAAATGTGGGAGTAAAAAATGCAGCCAACAACAATTTTTTTATTTTTTATTTTCAAAAAACACAAAGTGCACCATGAAAGCATAATTTTATCATTGCACCACTAATGGAGCCTTAAAATGTAGAAGTAGTCAACATGCTTGGAAATTGTTTACAATGAAATGATGCCTATCTTCTTCATCTTTTGCATTAATTCAAAATTTCAATCATTATTTACTTATTTAGCTTTGCATGTATTGTTTTGTCTCTGGTACCAATTCAGAAATTAGTGTTGCTGCACGATGCTACCTTGTTTTCTGTCACCTTGCTAAACCACCTCTAACAATATAGTATTAGATTTCATGGAGTCCATGATGTTCTAGAGCTATGAAGAACTAGATAGGAAAACTTACTCTACAGTCAAAGTACAAGCTAAAATCCAACAAGGAAGGCATAAATTAGGTACTCCAATCATATTTATTACTAATTTAGTACAGCTACGTGTGATGACAAATAGAAATTAGTGGTTTTGAAACTATCCTAACAAGATTATCATCTACTTATGCAGGATCAATGATATAGCCATCTTGAACTCACCTGGTAAGTTTAACACTAAAGAAATGTCACATCAATGAAATTTTCATCCCTGAATTCAAGCATCTACTGATCCTTCACTTCAAACCTAAAAAGTAATCTGTACACCAAATTCATATTTATAAAATATTTAGAATATAGAGAGTATTGCACACAAAAAAAAAGAGTATAAGTTCGTTCTAATTCAACAAAAGAAAAAACTGAAAAATCAAGTACACAGAATCTCCTTGTGCAAAGGAGCATATGAAATGTAGAACTCCTAACTTGGAGGCCATTCCACCTCTGTTTTCTTATGGCACCTTGTAACAATGGCCATGCTAACTTGCCCATTGCCAAGTGGTTGTTATTCCATAGACAAATTCTAGGGTCTACAGTTGAAACTGAAAGGAATATAATATCCTAAGGCTGTGTTCGGATCATAAATTTTGGTGGGGATTTGGAAAGGGAAAATGTGTGTGAAATGTAGGTAAAATGTAACTATATTTCATTCACATTTCACTCTCCTTTTCTGTTTCCCTTTCCAAATCCCTACACAAATCCATGATCCAAACACAGCCTAAGAAAAATTACTTTGGTAAACAGGAAACTGAATTAGAAGCATACCTCTCAATCTCAAGTTTTAAAATTAAAAGCTGCCAGAAGAAGTGATGCTGTAAAGCTACATAATATTCATTAGATTTGACTACCATTGCTCCTCCATTGGAATAGAGAGAGAGAGAGAGGAATAATGAAACTTTCTAGCCAGATCAGCAATGACCCGTATTACCAAAAAATTTAGTTCACAATTGTCTTCAGAGAAAACCACAGGTTATTCATAATTCAGAGATGATTTGCAAGAAACGAAGAATGCATAAGAGGTCAGCACCACATATACCACAACCAGTGAATCACAATGCGAATCATAATAGGGAAAAAACAGAAGTAGACTATAATAAGTAATAAAGAACTGATATGGAGGGAAACTAAACAAAGTATGAAGGCATGCTCTTACCTACAATAGGCCAACATAGAAAGTGATTCACCATTAAGGTATGTCCTATGGCTAAAGGCAAGTATTTCTATAGCAGGACACAGAAAGATTTACAACCATACTATTCTGAAATATAATGCCACTTTACTACTGTCAGCTGCAACTTCACTTTAAACATAAAATGTGGGACTTCCTAATGATCTCTGCTACAAGATTTGAGAGAGAGAGAGAGAATAGTTTTAGTTCATCCCTCCTGTTAACCAAGCCAGTGTTCCAGGCTACCACTGCCTGTTTCCATTTTCAGACCTCTTTAAGTGACAAGAGTTTATTGAAAGAAATAAGAAAATGAACAAAGAATATGCAACTCACTTTAAGAACTATGCTGAGGCTGGTTTACAAAATTGATATGCCATATGAGTAAGTTGATATGAAAGTCTTCTCCAACTCTTTCCTTAAATGACCTCTACTATAATAGTATCACACATGAACAATAATAAATTCAGTTGGAAACTCTACCTGCAAGTTGGGTAGGAATGGTTGCTATGAGGATAGTGTGTTCTAGTAGCAATTAGAAAAGAAAGAGAGAAAGAAGGATCCATGGTGTCTTCACCATTTCTTCACCACTGAATGTAGCATAATGTCAGACGAGTGCAGATTTATCTCAGTAATAGACTACTTCCTTGGGGCATGACTCCACACACAGGCTAAAAGGAAATCAATTCAACAAACAAAATATTTACAATTAACAAAATCCCATATGACAGACCATGTTGCAAATTTCATTTATGAAACCTCACTGATCCCATTTCTTGAGAACATAATAGAAATGATTTTCCTAAACCCCTTCAAAAAACACAAAACAAAAACAAAAACAAAACAAAACGAGGGAGAGAGAGAGAGAGAGAGAGAAGGTTTCTGCATAAGGTCTGCAGAATAGTTCCTGTGCCTACCTCCTAAAGATGAATAAGAAACAATAGGTTGTTGTGTCCTCTGTTCATTTGTTGACAGATTTCTTTCACTTTTCTTTTGATCTTCAGGTTCTTTGGACCATTTGTTGGGAAGAAAGGCAAAGCGCAGCAAGGAACCTTTCTATGAGCCTTTCATTATCATTTTCATTAAGATTCAGAACAAGTTTCCTCTTACTGTGTCTTCTCAGCAATCAACTAGAGCCTTAGAGGATTAGCATATGGGTTAGCAATAGGATGAAAAAGAACATGATAATGTAGTAGATAACAGTTTGCTGCATTTTTTCTTTAAAAGTGCAGTATACATGAAAAGGGGATCTCATAATTCCTATGAAATGCCACAAAGAAGATGAGAAGAGAACATAAAAGATGAAGCAGTTGATATGATGAAGTGCTCTAACATTGCTAGACAAAAATCATAGCAGGATGTTTTAAGTCCTGATAACTTTAATCCATCAGACCTCAAAATCTAGTAGTTCTTGGCTATAGATGACTGAACCAGACCAAACAAATTTCTTTACATCATAAGTCCATAAGGACCAAGTTTCATGACTTGTAATGCAGATCTCGACATTTATAAGGTCTGCAATTGTACTAGAATAGATCATTCATGCCCTCTTTCTCAAATTTAACACTGTCTTAACTATTGAACTAGGACAAACAAATAACACACGCATGTAGCATCACTGAAATGACCATTTTCAAAATTGCCTGGTGAGATAAACACTTGACAAGTTAGCATCATTAAAAAAATGGTATATCAATATTGGTGAACTGAATTCCTTGAGTCCTTCCATAGTAAATTCTACTTGAAAATGCAAATGGGTACAATTAATTAGTACTAGAGTTAATGCACACACCAATCGGTTAACTAATTCGCAACTTCTCTCTATTTGCAACAAAATAGGAGCTCAAGTTAAAAAATTTAGTTGATTACAAACCCAATAAAGCCCCTTACAGAAGCAATAATCCAAATAATTTAATTGAGACAATTGTATTTTGAGGAAAATTGAAAATTGACAAGACTTCAAAAGTGGGAAACACCAAAACAATATTCTCTGTTCAGAATAAAGCAAATTAGGATGCAAGAAAAATAGATGTTTTGTCCAGAGAAGTGATAATTAAAATGTTATAATACTCTCTCCATCTCATTTTATGTTTCCAACTTCCCATTTTTTGAAAATTTATTTTAAGTGTCCTAGTTTGAGAAGTAAAAAATTTTAACCATTACTTCCTTATTTCAAAATTCAAACTATATTTAAATGCAATTTCAATTACAATTGACATTCTTGCAATTAAACCATTCAAAATTTAAGGGATTTTTTTTTTTTAGCAAAGTCAACTAGGACAAATAAAATGGGACGGAGAGAGTATAAACCAGCAATCATCAATGTAACTAGAGATTAGGGGTGGGCGCGGGTCGGTTGCGGCCACAAAACCTCCAATTCGCCATCCGTCCGCCAGATTGGCGGATTGGAGAAAATCAATCCACATCCGTCCGCCAATCCGGCGGATGCGGATTGGCGGTTTGGCGGATGGATGCGAATCGGTTTAGCGGTTTAAAATTTTATAAATTTTCAACATAATTCAACTTGTGCACTTCCTTTAAAAATATATATATATTACAGTCAATGACTTAAAAAAGTATTACAATTACTGTATGCCTCATCCAAAGAAAGAAAGTTTGAAACTTTAGAATATCACAATCACTACATGCCTCATTCACATATTACAATCACAGCATGCTTCATCCACATAGAGTATTACAATCTGTGGTTAAATATAAAAACAATTCAAAACCAAAACCATGAACAAAGCAGTAGTAGGGATTGTATGTCTCTGTATTGTTACATCTATATATATTTTTGAAAACAAAAACCAACCAGCATATATATCATATTTTCTATTTATTATTTTTAGAATTAGATTTAAAAACAAAAAAATATAGATAAATAATACGTTTATTTTTTTCAATTCAAAAAATATATTGAAGTTGAAAACTTTTTTTCAACAGAATATTTAAACTCTTTTTCAATTGAAAACACAAACAGAATATTTAAACAAATTGAAAACACAAAGTCTTATAAATTACTAGGGGTGCTCGCGGTTTGGCGGTTCGGTTGCGGCCAAAAGAACCTTAAATCCGCCATCCGTCCGCCAAATTGGCGGATTGAAGAAAATCAATCCGCAACCGTCCGCTCGTAATCACGCATCCGTCCAAAATGCGGCGGATCGGTTTGGTTCGGTCGGTTTTGGCGGATCGGTATATCCGCTGCCCACCCCTACTAGAGATCACAACATCCACTTCAGTTAACACTTAAATTGTATAATTCCTTGTATTTCAAAAATGGGGCAACAAACCAATTTCTTTGCATTATTAATGTAGCAAAGTGATTAAATCTACTAGATATTCAACAAACATGACAAGTCGAAATGAAATATCTCATTAATTGCTATCAATATGTAATATCTACAGTGAAAAAATTCATGTAAATGATCTCTTCTAAGACACATATGATGAATACTAAACACGGGCTGGAATGGTAAAAGTAATGGGGCACTGCTGCATTGTATTTGTTGAAACCTGATTTGACTTGTTAATCACATCATCGAGTGCAGGAGCAATGATAGAGCTTGATCAAATCAGCTACTTCAGGAGAAAGATACATTGGAGTTCCTCTCCAGTAAGGATCCAATCTTCTCTTCTTAATCTGTTTCGCTCTCTTCGTCAATCCAAAATCACCAATTTTCACCTCAAATTTTACCATTTCGCCATTCTCACCATTCGTAACCTCTTCACCAATGGTGGCTCCAAAATAACTCAAACTGGACCTTTCAATTCAAATAGTACACTGGATTGAAGCAACATCCTTATTTTTACGAAAATGAGTGATACACCCAGCTGGGGGTGACCCCCAGTGAGCTGTCAGCCCATGATTGGGCGAGAAAACTGTTTTTTTTTTTTTTTTTTCTTTTCAGCCAATCCCCCACTGACACGTCACTGGGGGTTGTCAGTGGGGGTTGTTTTACTGGGTGTAGGAAGCACGGTTCTTATTTTTAATACAACATCTCTATTAAAATTTTAAGGACACATTCAGATTTTGATATACCCAAAAAAAAACTCACATAAAATTTTTTGTATAGAATGATATGGACATTTCCCTTTAAAACAAACATCATGAAAGATTACTTTTATTTATAAAAAGGGCAAATTAAATCCATAGTCCTTTTATTGTGTTAATTTGGCCCTTAAAGCTCTGTTGCATCAACTCCTTTAATTTTTTATAATCTGTCAATTTAATTCAATTGATAATATCTGTTAAAAAATTAGACAAAAATTAAAGACAAAATGATTCATTTAAAAGGGAATGAACCATTTTTAATTACTTTGAGAATAGGGAATTGACTATTTGACTTTAATTTTAACCAAGTTTATTATCCGATAGATTTTTTGTGCAAAGTTAATAGGTAAAATTAATGCAATTAAAACTGTAATAAAAGGCAAATGAAGTAGACTATAAACATAAATGGTATTGATTTGACACATTGTGACAAATTAAAAATAAAATTAATGCAACTAGAACAAAAGGATGAAATTGACACAAAAGACAAATTAGATGATATAATTTACCCATATAAAAATGATAATGAAATATCATTCTTTATTTTATTTTTGCATAAAATTTTTGCGAGAATAGAATTTTCTAAATTAAATCCGGGCTGGTTGGATCCGGTATCCAAACTCAAAAACCCAAACCCAAACCCACTGACCCAACAAATACTTTCTTAAATGGCAAGCCACATGACAGTTGGCTTGATTGTCATGTCACTCACTCTCCCACTCTCACATGTTTACAGACTTAAAACCTATTCCAATTTGGAAACAAAATTCCACATTATCTACCAAATCCCAAAACCCTAAGACCAAATCCTATAAATACCTACATAGTAATAAGAAAAATTCACATCAATTCAATATTCTCTAAACAATACAAACAAGTAGTCTTTGTGAAGATGGTATTGATCAAGAGGAAACATGAGGAGCTTGAGATCAAGAAAAGTGTCTATGGCGATAGAAAACTGTGGTTCAAAGGACTCATCATCAGAAAATCAAGCAGTGGACTGGTTTATTTGGCGACTCTGAAGAAACCCAAGTGGAGACTCACCCACTTGCCTATACTAATGGTTGTGAAGTGCAGAGGTTTCTGATTCTGCTATGCTTCAGAGAGAAGCAATGGTTCTTAGCAACTTCATGCTTATCCCTACATCTATCATTGCTTCGGTGAAGAAATTATGACCGGTGATTGCAATCGCATCATTTATAACATTCTCTTGGAGTATGGCTTAGACGAAACCCTAGCTGATTTGATCAAGAAAAGTGGTGGCAGAGGATTGCCTGAATCTGATGTTAGGTGTTATACAAGGCGTATTCTTGAAGGTCTAGATTGTGTTCAAGAAACCCAAGTGGAGACTCACCCACTTGCCTATACTAATGGTTGTGAAGTGCAGCGATTTCTGATTCTGCTATGCTTCAGAGAGAAGCAATGGTTCTTAGCAACTTCCATGCTTATCCCTACATCTATCATTGCTTCGGGGAAGAAATTATGACCAGTGATTGCAATCGCATCATTTATAACATTCTCTTGGAGTATGGCTTAGACGAAACCCTAGCTGATTTGATCAAGAAAAGTGGTGGCAGAGGATTGCCTGAATCTGATGTTAGGTGTTATACAAGGCGTATTCTTGAAGGTCTTGATTGTGTTCATAGCTCTGGTTATGTTCACCGTGCTCTAAAACCTGAGAATATCATAATTGTTTCAATTAGTACTAGTACCGGGACTAAGTATGTGGCTAAGGTTGGTGATTTTGGGTTGGCAAAGACAGAAAGACAGATGAGGAACATGATGACAATGTCAAAATCTTATAAATTGAGAGAAAATATTCAGTGTTCGTCGCCAGAGATGGTGGTTGATAGAGGGCTACAACAAGAGACTCCTTCTGATGTCCAGGATATTGGCTGCATTGTGTTTGAGATGTTAACTGGGAAGTCTGTATGGGATGGGAAACAAGATTCAGAAGTTGAGGACATTCTCTCTAACATTGGTAAAGGGCATGGACTGCTCAAACTACCCAATGAAAGTGAGGTATCAGAGAAGCAATGGACTTTTTGAAGTGTCGTTTTGCTACAAAAGCTTTGGATAGATTGACTGCTCAGTTGCTTTTGAATCATCCTTTTGTGGCCGGATTGGGCAAGGACAGCGAAGACAATGAAGAAAAATTATCAGTGGAGAATTCTGAGGAGAAGGGTTGGTCGATATCTACATTATCATTGTCAGATTACAAGGCTGGTGATGAACTCAGTTCATCCTACTTTCTAGATGAAAGGGAATTGAAGGTTAAAAAACTAAAGCTTGATACAGAGGCAATTAGGGTTTGCTCATCGTTGTCATACGAAGACAGTGCAGTGAAAGATGAAATCAGTTCTTCTTGCCTTTCAGATGATTGGAGCAGTATGCCATTGGAGGCAGAGGAATTGCAGGACATTGTAGAACCTGGGAGGGTTAATTGGTCATTGTCACTGTCAGTTCAGTATTAGGAAGATGAATTGGTTCTTCTTCATCTATTTGTGTAGATAAAATGTTTCTCATAATTGTTGGCTTGGCCCTGTTAGATTAAAGAGAAATGTAGAGTGAGACAAAAAATAGATTTGTTAATTGAATTTATCTAGTTACATAAATATAACCCATTGACATTGAGTAGCTTGTAAATTACCTATTATGAGGTTTTATAATTCAAATTAAAATTAGAGAGAAAATGACAGTATAATTTCTTCCAAATTCTCACCACCTGGTTGTATGAACACACACACATAGCATCATTGCAATTCACTTCTAAATTTGGGATTCCTTATTCATGGGTTCTGCACAAAAGTGAAATTTGGCTAATCGATATTCAACTCATTGATGTTAAACATAATATGAAGTGAGTGTCAAATCAGCGAGTGTTCGAATTGTTGTGGCAACCCCTCTCTCCTTTGTCAACAATCTAGTATGCATGATATTGTGGATTTAAAAAAAAAAAAAATATCATCGCAAAATAAAACTTTGTTGATGTAGCCAATAGTGTAATACAAAACACTAATATAAACATCAATAAAGAAAAAAAGGATAGTGCAAAAGTGCATCATAGCAAAGCCATTCCATCCCAAATAGGTTGGCATGAAAACACGAGCAAATCATATTCAAATGCCACCCAACAGCCAAACAATGTTGGAAAGATTCCGACCAAAACTAGAGAAAAACATAATAGAATAAGGAAAGGGGGGAAAAAAAAAAAAGCCCAAAACTGAACAAAGCAGCGACAACAATTTCCAAATCAATACCAATAATAGGCTGCAAAACAAGCCCCAAGAATTCCACAATAACCCCTTCAGAAACCAAACTACAAGCTCGTAAATACAAGTAACTGCAGCAGCCCTACCAAAGCATTGGCAGCACCTACGGAAACAGCAGCAGAAGAAAGATGGGAGAAACCTCTGTTAGTACTGTCACTATGCCATCTAAACCAAATCAGCCCCACTAATTTTTAGGCTGAAATCCCTCCAAAGAGTTAATGAAGTCATACACAGAAGATTTTTAAGGGAGGCAATTTTCAGAAGATGTTAAAGAAAGGAATGGTCATTAGGATCCTCAATCAAATTTTGGTTTGACATTTGGATGGGAGATAAAACTCTATTCGGTTCACTAGAATGAGATGGAATGGAACGGTCATTCCTTATGTTCCCTTATGGAATGATCATTCAATGATCATTCCCTTGCAATGTTGAATGATGATTCCATTTGCAATGTACTTTTCATTATATTTTTAATCAACCAAACATGGGAATGAACATTTTGTTGGAATGATGATTCCATTCTGCTTAATCCAGTGAAACAAACACCACCTGAAAATTAGGTTTCTAGCACTTCTTAATTTCTATGAACACTGTCATTGTCTGTGGAGCATCTTCATTATCTATCTCATCTTCAAAAATCTTGAAAAAGCTATGCCCGTTTTGAATGGAACTGTTCGGCTGGCAAGATATCCTACTCGTGATTGTGGCATCTTGTTGAAGAAGGGATATGTTTTTTTCCATTATATGTTTTCAGAATCTGCATATCATGTACTCTTACATTGCAAGTTTGCTTGGAAAGTATGGTCAAAGTGTCTAAATTGGTAAAGTATCCAACAATTTTACATAAAATGGGTAAGTCCTCATTTGGAAATTTCTATGCTTTGTTGCTATGCTGTCATTGTGGAAAGCTCGTAACAAACTGATTTTTAATAATAAGGTAGAACAAAATTGTTCTGATTTAGTTGACTTGGGTAAAAGCTCTATGAGAATTTAAGGATTCTTCTGTGAACAGTTTTCTTAACAACCTGAATTGGTGCTGCTTGGTTTTTAATGGTGATTGAAGTGCTGTTTTGATTAGGAAGTAATTTACTAGGCACTGCTAAACGTTGTGCGGATTTTTTTTCCCTCTCTTGAAGACCTGCTTGGAGGCTTATTTTGAGGACGATATCATTATGGATTTGATCATCAGTTGAAAATTTATTGCCTAAATTGTTTGCATGATCAGTATGAATGCAATCCATGAAAGGTTTTCATGTTTTTAGAAGTAACTGAATTCAGATATTGAGCTGCTCTAGGAAATGTGACTCATTTTTTTTTAACTGTTGGTGTTTTCAATTCTGTCACAATTGTGTTTTTTTTTTTTTTTATTCTTGTTGCCTTTATTTTATTATGTTTTTGGTGGTTCTCTATTAGCTGGCTAACTGTTATTATTATTATTTTTTTATTATATATATATATTATATATATTTTTTGGGGGGTGTTGTTGTTGAGGTTAGCTCTGTTTTTCATTTGAAGTTTGTTTTAGAACGTCGATCAAGAATGTTTCTGTTCACTTGGGCCTCTATTTTGTATTGATGATGTACTTTTTTGGAATGTCGATCAAGAATGGTTTCTGTTCACTTGGCCTCGATTCTTGTATGATGATTACTTTTTTGTACTCATTTACCCTTGTATCATTAAATTTCTTTTTTTTTCCTATCAAAATTAAATAAATAAACTAATTAAACCAACATCAACGAAAATGCAAGTATATATGTTTAAAAAACTAAACTTTTTTTTTCCTTTTTTAATCTTTAATTTGTAAAGTTAAGAAGAATACATTTAATAAGGGTTCACTCTTTGGCCTACAGTTTCAATGTTGGTGTTAGCCTTGGATAAGTATGATCTTCCACTATTTACCCTATTATCTAAAAACTGATCTTATTACCATAAGGCATCCCCTTAGTTTCTGCTTCTTTTTTTTTTTTTTAATAATAATTTTTTTCACATTCACATGGCTCAACTGCAATGTTTTAAAAATCGGATCGGTGAGTGAACCAGAAAATTTGATCAGGTGGACGGGTCACTGGTTCAACCGTGGTTGAACCGGAATCGAACCGTGACGTCATAAATATATTAAAATTATATTAAATAAAATATAAGTAATAAAATATAAATTAAAAATTTTAATAATCTTAAATATTTCTTAATACTTTTTTTATTTAAAAATATTATTAATTTTAATTTTGGAAGAAGAATCAAATATTTAATATTCCTCCATATGATTTTAATTCAAATAATTTGATTGAAAGAAGAGCAAAAATTTTGGAGGATATCAAAATTTAAGTTTCCCTCTATAATTTGATTGAATTCCACATAGATTTTTTGAGTTTTTTTGAAGAATTTTTTTCTTATAAATAGATAGAGACTTTCACAATAATTTCAAGTTCTCAATGGGATTCCTCACAAGAGGAGACCCTTAAAAGAGAGTTTCCAATTAAATTTTATTATATATATATATATATAATATAATATATATGTATATATATAAAATAAGAAAGAAATAAAGAAAAGAAAGAAAGAATGCTTAGAAATTGGGTTTTGCCCATAGTTTTGGCTTAGTTTAAGTCAAAATAAAAATGAGACCTACATACTTTTTTTGGTGGGTCCAAGTGATGATATATTATATGCCATGTGGTGAATAAGAAATTGACACCAAAAAGAGCTCCACAAACATAGAAAGTCTTGGTGCAATAAATGAATATCCCACATTGCTAGAAGAGAAAAAGTTTAAATGGTTTATACATACCAAGAGAAGGACTTATGGATGGACTTAGATTGAAGCCTATGGAAAAGTGGATTTATGCCAAAAATCTCGTGCGCGCAGTCGGCCATGCTGTGCCATGCTTGGGTTTGAGTGCATGGTGCGTGGAGTTGGTCCAACCTGGGTCTTATTATCTTTTTGGGCCAAAATTAATTGAATTTTCAGCCCAAAAATCTTGCGGGAAATTTTTTATTCTGACATTCGAATTCAAAATATTTCTGAAATAACCCCAGCGTTTTTTCTAAAACGTTGCAATATGGTCCTTCCCGACCCAATGCCTCTTTTCACCTTCTTGCTTACTGTTACACTTTTTTTGAAGGGATGCAACCTCACCGAACAGTCATCATACACTCTATAAATAGTCATTCCTTCTGCCATTCTAGGCACTTCAATTTTTGTTCTTGCTTTTGTTCTTCTTTTCTTCTCTTCCGTTTCTATATTTTGTCAAAGAGAGATATAAACACAGTTTGGGTCACCAAGCTCACCATGGTTGTGCTACTTCAGTGAGAGTTTGATCATTGTATCGTGGGAGACAGACGCTATAAATACTCGAAGGCACCAATGCATGGGAAAATTCTATCTTAAAAAGAGAGTGTTAAACACTAGACTCGATCGCTTCGATTCTCTGAAAGTCTTTATTGCTATGAGTTCTTCATATTTATTTATTTTCTGTAATTTTTTTCTTTTTCTAGATTAATTTGTTTATACCAGAAATTTTGTATCTTCTTATTTATTAATTTACACTTAAGATTGTAACAATCTTAAGATAGAATTAAGTGTTCAATCTTTTTGTGTTTGTATTCATCCTACTTCTGGTTTGTGTAATAAGAAAAAATGAATACTTATGAGAATGCTTCGAGTAATGACAAAGTTCTCCTGACTTTTCCTCCTGCCGTGCTTCCGACCGTCCTTACAACTGTCCCGATTAATCATGCAGAGAAACTCGAGAAGTTCAATGGTAGTGACTTCAAACGTTAGTAACAGAAAATTCTTTTTTTATCTCACTACTTTGAACTTGGCTCGATTCCTCCATGAAAAACCTGCAAAAGTGAAGGAAGATGAAATTGACCGTCAAGTTCTTATTGCTACAGAAACTTAGAATTGAGGGGATTTTCTGTGCAGAAATTACATCCTCAATGGTTTGAATAATGCACTATATAATGTTTATTGTTGTCCAAAGAGGACCGCAAAAGAACATTAGGAAACCTTGGATAAAAAATACAAATCAGAAGATGCCGGAATGAAGAAATACATTGTCAATCGACAGATTTCTAGACTTCAAGATGGTGGATTCCAAGACTGTGATTAATCAAGTCCAGAAACTCCAAGTTATTCTCCATGATATTCTTGCTGAAGGATGATCCTTGAGGAATCTTTTCAAGTGGCTGCAATCATTGAAAAATTGCCACCCGCTTGGAAGGATTTTAAGAAGATGAATCTTGATGATTTGATTGTGCGGCTGAGAAATGAGGAAGTCAACCGATGCTCTGAAAAGAAAAGCATCAATCACTAGATGGAATCCAAGGCTAATATAGTGGAACAAGGACAAAGTTCAAACAATAAGAAATTTTCTAATGACAATCCTAAGAGTGGTGAAAAAATCCAAAAGTTCAAAAGGAATATGCTACAACTGTGGCAAAACTAGTCATTGTTCTGTTGATTGTCGTGGTCCACCAAAGAATAAAAAGAAGTCATATAAAGGAAATAACCAAGGAAAGAAGCAAGGCAAGAAGACTGGAAATCAAGCCAACATAACTGAAGTAGACATTATCGCCTATGGTGTTGATGTGACAACCCTCACCTCTATTAGCATTAAATTGTGATTAAGCATGATAAGTGATTGATTATGATGAAATCCTAAATTGATTACATGAGTGTGTTGCCTTAAATGCATTTCTATCTGTTTGTTACTGAATGATCTATTCGTGTTTTAATTTCGAATTGTGAATTGAAAGCCTTATCGGCGACCGAATCAGAAATTGATTAGTGTCATATACTAATTAGGATTTATATGATTTTATGGTAGGTTTAATTACAACTCAATTTGGAATGATTAAATTAGAATAAATAATGTTAAATTACATTAGTTTGAGTTATTTACACAATTGCTACTAAGTGGCTTGATTCAAGACCATCTCTTTTCCACTTCATACATGTTTGGTATATCATTCTTCATTTCATCTTCTTGGCCAAAAACGTGAGAGAGAGAGAGAGAGAGAGAGAGAGAGAGAGAGAGAGAAAGAATTGAAAGAAAAATTGATTCAACAAGGAATTGGCTTGAAAACTTAGAGGAATTGAAGGAGAATTGCAAAATTGGGCTACCACACTTAGAATTCAAGACTTAAGGTAGGAAACTCATTCTCTTAATTGTGAATTTAAATTGTTTCATGCATGGTTCATGGAAAAATTGGTGATTAGAGTCAAGGATTAGCTTAAAGTGTTGATATGAGAGTGAATTCATACATGCATGTCTATATTTTGGAATTTTGAAGTTGTTTTGCATGAAATTCTTCCATGCATGTCTAGATTATAGTTGTAATCTAACAATTCATCATGTTTTTGGAAGAGTGGCTCATTTGATCATGTGTTAGAAGCTTTGAATTCAAATAAACACATGCATGGCATATTTACATCATGTTCTTTTATTTGAAGTTGAATTTGTGTTCAATTGTCACACCTCTAAGCTTGATTTTATAAAAATGATCTTCAAAACATGTTGTAGTATGAGTTTCTAAGTGTTTTCCAGAAAATTGACCCAAAAGAATGAGTTTTGGCATGTTTGATTCTTGGTTTGAGCTTTGGAAGCAAATCTGGAAAACCCAGATTTTGGCTTCCACGCTCGAGCGAAGGATTCTACGCTCGAGTGACCACCTTTTGTTCAGAGCTCCATGTAGACACCCCATTTTTTACCGACCTTAAGACTCAGACGTCACCGATTGAGCGCTCGGTGATGATGCATATTGTGCTCGTTTTGAGGTTGCGGAGTCTCGGCTGAGAGCCTTGCCTCCAGACTTCGGGACTCTTTTGTGCTTTGTCTCGGTTTGCGAACCAGGTCCTGTTTTCTTTGTTTTCTCTTCCCAAAGGGAGGGAGAGGTCTCGTAGACCATCTCTCAGTGGCCGTAGGCTACGTTTTGTGGTCGTAGGCCGTTTTTCCCGTTTGGAGACCAGTTTTCGGTTTTTCAGAGCCGTCGACCGTGTGCCTCTTGGGACCGCTTAACTACCTCCGTTTGCTCCGGTTTTTGGCACACACCTTTTCCTCTCCTTAGAGGACACTGTGGCCGGGAGACCACCTTCGTGGTCGTACGCCACCTCCGTGCTTAATAGTCAGTTTTCGGGGCCCCGGCTGCGCGTTTTGGCCCCCGAACCCTCGTTTTGCATCATCGTGGGTTCATTTTTGGCATGGACCCTATTTTCATTGTTATGAAGGTGGTAGTAGGGTGGGAGACCACCTTTTCTTCTTGGAGGCCACCTTTCCCTGGTCGGTCGGTTTTTCTTGGCAGGTAGGTGGTTTCCCTCATTTTTGAGCCACAATTTCGGGTCTCCCATACCACCATTGTGTTGCATTCATCTGGGAGGCCACCAATATGGGTAGGCCGACCACCTTTTCTTCCTAACCCTTTTGACTCCTTGGTCTCCCTCACTTTTGAGCAACAATTTCGGGTCTCCCATACCACCACTGAGTTGCATTCACCTAGGAGGCCACCAATATGGGCTGGCCGACCAGCTTTTCTTGTTGACCCTTTTGACCCGTGGTCGGCCGACCAGGGGGAGTGGCCGGCCAACCACCTTAACTGGTCGGCCTGCTTCCTGCTTTTTGGTCTCATTGAATGTGTTCCAGCTGTGCCAGCTGGGAGCCATTTGATGCATCCTCCATACACGTGTAAGGAGGATGTTTGAAGCTTCCAAGAGAAGCTTTGGCCTCTCTTCTCTATAAAGGGAGGCCTCCTCTTCCATTTCTAGGGTTGAAAAAACTTTGGTGAAGGCATACATTCACTTCCCTCCATATCTCTCTATTCCAAGCTTCAAAACTCCATTATTCTTGGCCATTTACACTACACCTCCAAGCACAACACCTCCACTACCATCCTAAGTACCTTGGAGATGTTTTTCAGAGGTTGAGAGCTCACTTCCTTGGTCCAGAAGTTGCTGGAGTTATTGGCTACAAGGGTAAGTCTCTATTTCCTATTTTGGTCCTTATTTTGCTGCATTCTTTAGCCTTATTTGCTAGCATTTTTGGACTTTGTCATAAACTAAAAAGAAGTCTTATTTTGAGCTCCTTTTAAAGTTTGATTAAGGTCATTTTTCTGTTGGGGGTCATCTACCCCCTTGCATGCTTCATTTTCTCATGTTTTGAGCTATGCATTAGAGCATTTGTGTTGGCCTTGGTTTGGCCTTTTAGGCACTGAAATCCAGTGGATTTTTAGTGGCTAACATGTGTCTTTGAGCTTCAAAATCAGAGAGGGGTGATCCTCTCACCCCTTGTTCTCTTTACTAGCTTTGTTGGCCTTCCAAAGGGGCCCCTATTTGCATGTTTTGAAGCCATGTTTCAGGCCATTATTTGTGAGTTTTATGACCTGCATAAGCTCTTTCCAGAGCCCTTTTGGCCATTTTGAATGTCTATTATGCATGTGTAGAGCAATCCTATTCAAGGCCTTTCAAAGGGGCTTTTACTTGCATGCTTCCTAGCTTCATTTCAGGCCTTTTCAGTGAGTTTTAGGGCCCTCATAACCTCTTTCTAGAGGTGGTTTTGCCATTTTGTATGTCTATCTTGCATGTGTAGAACAACCCTCTTATTGGCCTTTCAAAGGGACACATCATTCTTGCATGCATTGACTAAGTTTCAGTGGGTTTTTGGGCATATTTTGGCATGGCATACTTCTGTTTTTGGTTAGTTTGGTGAGCTCTCATATGCTTCATATAGTTATAGTACAACTCATGGTTCACTAGTTTTCTTTGCATGCTTTGTTAACCCTTGATTCTAGCACATTTTGACTATGCCTTAAACTGATTTTGTGCATATTTTGGACTACCCTAGCTCTGTTTTTGGGTCTCATGGTCGAATGATGTTTGTTTTGCATGCTTGTAGTTCAATACACTTGCTTAGCTTGAGTTTGAGGTCATTGCATGCATATACTGAGGTGTTTTCATGCTTTGGGGTCATTTTGCATCATATTTCAGAGCTTATGTGAATGCCATATTCCCATGTTTTCTCCTCTTTAAGTGTGCTTGAGAGTTGTGCATGAATGCCTTGTTTACCGACCATTGAATGAGCTCCATTTTTTTGCATTCCGAGCCATCATTTTAGGCCATTTCCCCACTGTTTCAGACCTGCCTAGGGTCTGTTTGGGGTTGGTTTTTCCATTTGTGCATTGCTTTGTGTACCTCTAGTGTAACGCACTTCATTAGTTTCGGTATTTGGGCCATCTAGCATGCATTGTGTGACATATTTTCATGATTCGGGACCATTGTGCATCATGTTTCAGAGTTGGAAATTGCATGTTTGTAGGCTATCTTTCATCCCTTGCCATGCTTTGGTAGAGTTGCATGTTGTGCCTTAGGATCGGTCCTTTGCATCTGTGCATGTTTGCATGTATTTCGGTTATCTCATTTCCATCATATGGCCACTGATGTGAGTGTGGCTGAGGTCCACTCATATTGGTGTAAGTCCATCGTGCATTGTGTATGCCATTTTAGTCCATAGCATTGCGTATGCTAGGTTGCATGTTAGTGCATTGTGCATGCCATGGGTCACGTGCATTGTGTATGCCATTTTAGTCCATAGCATTGCGTATGCTAGGTTGCATGTTAGTCGCATTGTGTATGCCATCTCATTTGCATTGTGTTTGGGATAGGAGTTAGCCCAAACACGGGAAACGAGGGACGTTTCGTACTCCAAGTGACGAAACGTGTCTCAATTCCCGGTCGCCGACACTCCGGATTACCCATGATGGAGTCTAGGCCTTGTTGTGTTGTCATGTGCATTCATTTCACATCGAGTCGTGCAATTCGACTCCTCGGCCATCATGCATCGAGATGCGTGATTGGTGGCACGAGGATCGAGGTGTGCATAAATATGTGAAAATACTTTGCCATGTCCCTTTCTTGCTCTCTGTTGCAGCAAACCAAAAATCATTAGCCTTCTAGAGCTTTGCACAGCATTCCGGGATTAATTGCAAACAGAGGCAAATCGAGGTATCGCGAGGAATTTCCCGACGAGGTGACGTGAGTATGCATGCATCTTTCATCATTCGGAACAGAGCTGAGGCAGTCCATGGATTTGCATATTAGTTTATTTTGCTTTCCTAGTTAATTTGTTAATTAATTAGGGTTTTGTAATATTTAATTATTTATTTGGACTGTAATTATTTATGCGGACTGTATTATTTATTCGGACCCTCCGAGGAGGGCAATTGTGTAATAAGTGTGCGTGTGTGTGATGTATGTCTTCCAACCCCACGTCTTTTTCCCTTTTATTTACTAGCTTATGATGGTTAGTTTAGGGCATGTTTCAATTAGCATACTTATGCATGCATGTTTGCATCCATTCATCTGTCTTGCATGCATCGGGCTCGGCGCATCATACTAACTGCATCGTATTTCAATTCTAAGTTGAATACATGTTAGCTGTAGCATCTCATATGCCATTCTTAGAATAGCCGAGCCTATTATAGTTGCATTTTTGCATGTGTTGCATTAGGCATTTCAGCATAGTTAGGATCATGCATGGATTTCTAATATAGCTTCTGTTTTGGCTTGGAGTACTCGATAAGTGCTTATGCTTTAGCATCCTTGCATGTGTGTGAGTGACTGCCATGATAACATGCTTGCCATGAGGCTATGTGTTTATATGATATAAACTGCCTGAATGCCTGTGGGTGAAGGTTGGGTTATCTGAATTGGAATGCATTGTGTTTGTGAGTTTTAAGCCCACTGAGAGTGGCAAATCATCGTGTTTCTAAGCCCACCTGAGGGTGGCAAATCCACATTTTAGCCTACTTGCGAGTAGCAAACTTTTCAAAACAAACATGAGATGTTTTGTTCCAATTCAGGCGATCCAGTCTATACTTGTATGCTGTGCGCATCACATAGTAATTCTAGGCTAATAACCGGAATAAGAACACATAATGTTTTCAAAACTCGATATCATGGTTAGTAGAGGCCGATCTTTGATCGGGCGAGCGGGGGTGCTCACGAAGTGACCTTCCCCAATCGTACCCAAGTTCCCGAGCCGAGGCAACTTTGGTGATGACGGACACGTGGCCTTAGGCAACGAGTCAGGGTTTCCTAAATTCCCCAAAATAAAATATTTAGGTGGCGACTCTGTATCTGGCAAAGCAGTCCATGTTTGGCACTTCTTTCAAAAAATCTGTTTTCAAAAACGATTTGCCGGATTTGGACTCTTTGATGATTCATCGGTCTTGCATTGCACTCTGCGAGATTAGATACAGGACCGTGACATTGAGTCCTGAACTGTAGTGAGCCCAATGAACAAAACGGGATTCCCTCCCGGGACGTTCGGGGACGTCTACAGTTTCTGGCGACTCTGCTGGGGAGTTAGAGAACTTGACTCGAACTCATGATATCTGTTTTGACTACACTTATGTGTTTCTTTGCATTGCATTTGCATTGGTGCGCCTAGGACACCGTGTTTGCCGTATGCTATTCCTGAACGGTTTGCCGGAGGCTCGCTTCGAAGCGTGCCATAAGGCTGACCGGTTGCGGGCTCTGCCACGACGGGAACACAAACCCCGGTTTTACCGGGGCACCCTTTTTGACCATTCGACCTAGTGCATATTCGGAATCCATAGTGACCATTCCAAGCTAGGACAGGTTGCTTACCCGATTATAGGTTGTTTGAAACCGCTGGCGTGCGTAGTGAAACCCTAGCTCCTGACAAAATAGGACAGGGAAACCTTACCCCAATGTAGAGGTGTTTTGGCTCTCACTTGTTTGCTATGTGCTTTAGAGTGCGTCTCTACAGGAATGCATGTATCTGTGTACAAGTTTGGGTATCAGGCCTGCGGGCACCAGTTCAGTATTTTGGGAATCAGTTATCTGCGGGTATCAGATTCAGTTTTGGGGGCAGTGATTTGGGAACAATGATCAGTACTTGAGAACAGTGTATTTCAGCTTATCAACTGTGTTGTGATGCCCAACTGTGTGTGTGTTATTTAAGCCGTTATGCTGTCCGTTTGTCTGGTTGTTATTTCCTTATTATTGCTTTATTTATCTTTTTGCTAGGTAGTTTAGCACAATTGCTTCAGACCAAGCAGATATTCCCCAAGCACTCTGGACAAGAGGTCGCCGACTCAATCGATCTGAGGATCTGGTCGACGGACAACCAGTGTATTATTCCTACCCCCGGTTATCAGACGGAGGTCGAGAAGACGCAGTGTATCCGAGCAGAGGTTGCCAGAGCAGTGGTTTACCCCATCAGTGGACAGTCGGACTGAGGTCTCAATTGTTGCCATAGAGATAGACCTACCGGTAGTTCAGATAGATCAGGGCAGTATGGCAGGAACGACAGGAGTTGAGGAAATGATGCGTCAGATGCAGGAGACCATGAGAGCCATGCAGCAGGACGCTGTTCGTCGAGATGAATTTGCCAAACAACAGGCCGAGATCATGGCCCAGCAGGCAGAGTTAATTGCCAGGCTGCAACAACAAACCGGGGCATCTGCTTCACACCAAGCTCCTCCCCCACCAGGAGTTCCAGCGCCCGGGGAGGCACCAAATGTCCAGGGAGATACGGATATTCCGACAGGGCCGGCTCCGCCCCCGATTCTACCTCAACTATCTAAGGCACCTACGCCTGTCAATCAACCGGACTCTCCCTTTGAGTTCGAGGTGGACCATACAGCGTTAAAGTTGAGCAAGCTTGAGAAGTTGTTCAAGAAATCCCAAGGGGTAAAGTCCATCCCAGACATTGAGGACGGTATACTGACGTGGCTGTGACGCTGCCAGATAGGTTCAAAATGCCACAAATCGACCGCTTTGACGGATCGGGGATCCCATGGTGCATCTCCGGTTGTTCTCAGATATACTACGGCCGATGGGCCTCACCAGACCGCAGAAGCTTTCATTATTCGGCCGGACCTTGTCGGGTGTGGCCGCTATCTGGTACGCAAAATTAGAGACGATGTTAAGCGGAACTGGGATGAGATGGCCGAGGCTTTCATTGCACAGTACTCCTATAACACTCAAATCGAGATTACAACCCGTGATCTTGAGACAACAAGGCAGGAGCCTAAGGAGAGCTTTTCGGATTTTGTAGCCCGGTGGAGGGCCAAGGCCTCAATGATGACCCTAAGGCCTACTGATAAAGATCAAATCGGATGATTGTGCGCAATCTCCAGCCAAACTGATGCAGAAAATGATCGTGCTCCCCTTCCCTACCTTTTCAGATTTGCAGAGATGGGGTACAAATTGAGGATGCTATGAAACAAGGTCTGATTGACCAAGACAGAGAGCAACCCAGAAGAACCTTCAACCGCAACAACAATACAGGCACCAGCAATGCCGCAAATGCTAGAGCTTCAGAAGTAAGCATGGTCACCACCATTCCCCCTCCAAGACCCATGGCAGCTACACCTTTCTCCGGCGCGTCCGGAAGCAACACACAAACCACCAAATACCAACCTCGAGGCCAAAGAACCTTCACGCCTTTATATATGCCCCTGTCCAAGGCTCTAGGGGTATTAATCAGGAAAGGGCACTTAAAGCCCCTGGAGCCGAGGCCATTGCCAAATCCACTCCCTCCCTCTCATAACCCAGCAAAATACTGCGCATATCACCAACAACATGGTCACGACACTGACCAATGTTTTAGATTGCGTCATGAGATTCAAGATCTCGTTGACAAGCAGGTGATTGTGCCTCCAGAAAAACCCAATGTCACAACAAACCCTCTCCCACCGCACAACCAAGCTCCACCCCCAAACGTATCAACTTTATCCAGACTGGGGTCGTGTCTTACGATCCTAGCATCTATATCACTCCTTCCCACCTACCCAAGCCGGAGGTGCTCCTTCCTGACTGCACTGACTTGTGCATGTTGGACATCTCCAGAACCCAACCCGAACCAATGGTGGTGACTGTCGAAGACAGAACAGGGAGATTTCAGGGGAGAATGGGATTGTTGAGTCAGAATCTGAGGAATCTGGGAGTTTTGCTGAGGGGTATACAGTCCGAGTGACTACATTCTATCAGTAGGCCAGGTTGGGCCAAATGTGGAATTGCCGGCAGGGGCAGAGCTTTGTGTGATACAGGGGGATGAATCTGGTCAGAGGATAGATGACTTGGCAGCTGTGGAAGGGGACTTTGCTAACCTCCAATTTTTCAATGAACAAGATCCAGAGGGCATGGTAGTCAACTGGTCAGATTTTGAGGAGTCAGCAGAGGTCACCGGGTGGCTTGATGACCTACCAGATGTTGTCGACGAAACTCAGTTGGAAGGGCCCGGCAGGGGCAAGAACATCAGTTGTGGCCGGAAGGGCCGGAAATCAGAATGCATCGCCGGAGAGCGCCGGTGCTAAGAATTTCGCTCAGGACTTGGGCATTGTGAATGCGGGAAGTGTTGAACAGCCAGCTGTACTGACGCAGTTGGAACAAGAAAGGTTCGGGATTCTGAGAGAATCAGGAAAGCTAAGGCCCTGAGGGGACTGAAAGTGCTGTGTGCACGAGGATAGAGAATGCTGCGAGCATGTGGACGGAAAGTACTGCGAGTACAATTGTACCGGAGCCGGACAGGTGTCTGTGGCTGCCGACGGAATGTGGTGGGAAGACGATGATCTATGTCTTGCCCACACGGATGAGGATTGGGGGAGCAACCAGCCAGACGATACCTGGTACATCGGCGAAGTCGATCATATGACTAGAAGCGGGCGGTATTTCAAGCCCCCACATCTAGATCAGCCAGAGGCGTCTGGGAAAGATAAGGAGGCGGAGAAACAGAAAGAGAAGCAACTCGAAGAAGAGGCTGTACTGAAGCAGTTGAAAAAGATACAGGCAGACATCTCCATCTGGGGACTGCTTATGGCATCGCGAGTGCATCGACAAGCTGTCTTATCGGCCATGGACAAGGCCAAGCTCTCAATAGACACCACGCCCGAACAGCTGGTGGGCTTAGTTTTTCCGGGAGGGGCTACCCCGATGTTGACTTTCTCCGACAAAGAATTGCCACCTGAGGGTGCGAACCATAACAAGCCACTCTACATCTCTGTGGAGTGCAGAAACAAATGGATACCCGTGGTGCTTGTCGACACAGGGTCCGCCATCAATGTGTCCCGGCAAGGACTGCATATGCAATCGGTTTAAAGACCGCGGACTTTGTGCCGACAGCCCAGGTGATTCGGGTATGATAACACAAGCAGAGAAGTAATGGGGACAGTGAAAATTCAGACCAAGGTTGGGCCGGGACAGCATGAGGTAGACTTTCACAGTCTTAGAAGTTCCTGCGACCTTCAATCTACTTTTGGGGCGGCCGTGGTTGCACCAAGTAAAGGCAGTTTCGTCCACCTTGCATCAGATGGTGAAATACCCCCATGGGAAGGGAGTAGCCATCGTTTTTGGAAATTCGATCCATCCACCGCCAGAAGTATCTACGCCAGTTTTGGAAATTGAGCACGGTATGGAGGATGTGTTCATGTCGGGTTTTACCCTGGCTGAGGCCCGGGTCGTGCAGAACATCTTAGCTGTTAATGAGGGGGTGTATGTTAGCGCACAATCAGTATACCTCATGAACAAGCTTCAACACATCCCCGGGATGGGATTGGGAAAGAGCCGGAAGGGCGTTGCAGCATTGGCCGAAGTGCCACACAACCCACATACCTTTGGCTTGGGTTATCTGCCCACCAAAGAGGATTGGTAAGGAAAGGTAAGGAGATGGCTGGGAGAGCCAGAGCGAAGCAGGCGGGGAAGCCTTTTGAGCTAATGCACCGACCCATCCAGGGTACCCTAAACGGACGCTTGTCCGGGAGGGGAGGACTTTCCATTTTGTGGCTTCCCAGAGCCGTGGATAAATGAAGAGAAGTGCCGTGTGCCAGGTTTTGAGATTTTCTTTGACCTACAGTTATCTGGGGATGACGTTGCCGAAGAGCAGACAGACCCATTAGCTGAGGCTGAGCAGAGCAAGAAAGTGGAGTCTGAGGACGCCGAAAGTGAAATGGGGGTAGCGCTGGCGTGTCTACTTTCAGATCCTCCGATCGAACAAAAGTGCTTGGGGGATAACTTCTCGGTATGCGTGATCGGGAATGAAACGGCTGCGGGCCTACCAGCAAACATTTTGGATGCATCTATCGCACCCTCTCTCATTTGGCAGTATGAAGAGGGATTTTTGTCAAGCAGCACCGGGTCAGGTAGTGAGCCGGAATCTGATTCCTCCGAATCTGTTGAGTCGGAATCAGGTTCCAGCTCGACTGAGTCTGAGTCCGGTATTCCAGGGGGTGATAACCCGGATACCACAGTCCTGTCCAGGTCGTCTTTTTCTTTCTCTTTTGAGTCTGTTGTAACCGAAGAATCGGACGATTTGGAAGCAATTAATGAGAATGATGTGGCTGTGGTTTCTGAGTACTTTTCTGTGCCCTTGATTTATTGCATTAACTCAGACTTTCAAAATTTTGATGAAAACGACGAGGAAGAAATTCCTCCGGTTTTGCAACGCTTAATTGAACAAGAGCAGGAAAGATTTGTTAAACCCTTAATGATGAAATCACTACGTGAATATTGGTACTGAGGAGGACCCGCGGCTGGTCCAGATCGGGTCCACGTTGTCTTCGGAGGAACGCGAGCGCTTAGTCGCTTTATTAAAAGATTTCAAAGATGTTTTCGCGTGGTCCTACGAAGACATGCCTGGAATCGATCCTGAGATTGTACAGCACCGGATCCCTCTTGACCCCGAGGCCCGACCCGTTAAACAAAAACTCAGAAGGATCCGCCCGGACTGGGCCTCAAGATTAAAGAAGAGGTCACCAAGCAAATTGACGCAGGGTTCCTGCTGGTATCCGAATACCCGACTTGGTTGGCCAACATTGTTCCAGTGCCGAAGAAGGATGGCAGGATCCGGGTATGCGTGGATTTCAGGGATTTGAACAGAGCCAGTCCGAAGGACGACTTTCCCTTGCCGCATATTGATGAGTTAGTGGACTTCACAGCGGGGCATGCTTTGCTTTCGTTCATGGATGGCTTTCTCGGGCTACAATCAGATAGTGATGGCACCTGAAGACCGGGAGAAGACTGCTTTCACCACCCCGTGGGGGACTTACTACAGGTGATGCCATTTGGGTTGAAGAATGCTGGAGCTACATATCAACGGGCCGCGACCACAATATTGCACGACATGATCCACAAAGAGGTTGAGGTGTACGTGGACGACATGATTGTCAAGTCCAAAGAAAGAGAGGGCCACTACACCGCCTTGCAAAAGTTCTTCCAAAGGATCAGAGAATTTCGGTTGCGGCTGAATCCTCAGAAGTGTACGTTCGGTGTTACAGCAGGGAAAATGGGTTTCTGATTACACAGAGAGGTATCGAAGTCGACCCTTCCAAAATCAAGGCCATCTTAGAAATGCCACCACCAAGGACTGAAAAGGAGGTGCGAGGCTTTCTGGGTAAAGTGCAATTCATAAGACGGTTTATCTCAAAATTAACCTTGACTTGTGAACCACTTTTTGCCTCCTGAAGAAAGGAAAAAATTCCAATGGGACGGCCGATGCCAAGCTGCTTTTGAACAGATCAAGGAATACTTACAGAACCCCCGTGTTGTCACCGCCAGAGCCGGGGAGACCGTTGATTTTGTATCTTTCAGTAACTGAGACTACAATGGGCTGCATGCTGCGCAAGAATCAGAGGACAAAGTGGAGAGAGCCATCTACTACCTGAGCAAGAAGATGCTGGAGTATGAGACTCGCTACACACCGTTGGAAAAGGCTTGCTTAGCCTTGGTATGGGCTACCAGGAAGCTGCGGCACTACCTGTTAGCTCACTCTGTAATGTTGGTTTCAAGATTAGATCCCATCAAATATCTATTCGAGAAACCGGCACTTACGGGTAGGCTAGCTCGTTGGTTGCTGTTGCTTTCCGAATTCGATCTGAAATATGTGACGCGCAAGTCAGTCAAGGGAAGAGCATAGCAGAGTTCTTAGCCGATCATCCAGTGGAAGGAGGTGAAGCAGTTGAGTACTTATTCCCAGATGAGGCCATTTTGCATATCGACGACGAGTTTTGGACGATGTACTTTGACGGAGCGTCAAACCAGTACGGGTATGGGATAGGAGTGTTGCTGATAGCACCCGACAACTCCCGTATCCCTCTAGCATTCAAACTCCGGTTCAAAGTCTCGAACAACGAAGCAGAATATGAGGCATGCATTGCGGTCTAGAAGCAGCCCTGGAACTAGGGGCAAAACGGTTGGACGTCATCGGGGACTCGAACCTTGTTGTATCTCAAGCGAAAGGAGATTGGAAAGTCAAAGAAGAAAAGATGATTATGTATCACCAGACCTTGGACTTGTTAATTCCTCGGTTTGAGAAGTTAAACTTTGCTCATCTGTTAAGAGAGAACAACAGGTTCGCAGATTCACTAGCAACTCTATCTTCCATGATAGACATCCCGTTTGGAGTCCGGATGCGTCCAGTCATTATCGACCAAAAATTTGTGCCGGCTTACGAGTCGATTGCCGCTATAGATGAGGTTCAAGATGAGAACCCCTGGTATTACGATATTTGGAATTTCTTGGAGAAAGAAGCATATCCACCAGGGGTAAATGCCAAGGATAAAAGGGCAATCAGAAGAATGGCCGTTCAGTTCATCATCTGCGGAGGTAAATTGTATAAGAGAGGTCATCTGGGAATGCATAAGCTGTGCGTTGAAGCTGAAGAATCAAAACGCCTGATGGAGGCCATCCATGGGGAATGCGGTGCGCATATGAACGGGGTAATGCTAGCGCGGAAGATCCTCAGACAGGTTATTGGTCCACCATGGAGGAGGATTGTATCGGCTTTGTTCGGCGATGCCACAAATGTCAGATCCATGCAAACCGCATGAACATCCCGCCGTCGAAGCTGTACAATATGACTTCACCATGGCCATTTTCAGTTTGGGGAGTCGATGTGATCGGGGCTGTCACTCCGAAGGGGTCGAATGGGCATGAGTTCATTCTGGTCGCGATAGATTATTTCACAAAGTGGGTTGAGGCCCAATCCTATGCGGTGTTGAAGGCTTCACGTTGCAAATTATCAGAAACAACATCATCTGTCGTTATGGGGTCCCAAACGAGTCATTTCAGATAACGGTTCCCACTTCAAGAAGGAAGTGATTGACTTGTTGGAAAAATACAACGTGACTTTTCATAAGTCATCCACCTATCGGCCGCAGACCAATGGAGCGGTCGAGGCCGCCAACAAGAATATCAAACACATACTGCAGAAGATGGTGGAAACCTACGGGACTGGCCAGATAAGTTGCCATTTGCTCTGTGGGGCTACCGGACCTCAATTAGAACTTCTACTGGGCGCTCCGTATTCATTGGTTTATGGGATGGAGGCCGTTCTACCTATTGAAATTGAGGTTCCGTCTTTCGAGTGTGGCTGAGTGTCAATAGCCGAAGCAGATTGGCAGCAGAGCAGATTTGAAGAACTCATGCTCTTTGACGAGCGAGACTGAAAGCACTGTACCATGTTCAAGGTTATCAGCGCAGAATTGCCAGGGCTTTCAACAAGAAAGTTAAGTCCAGGAATCTGAAGGAAGGAGATTTGGTGCTCAAGGACAACCGAGCTCCCATCCACGACCCAGGGGCAAGTTCAGACCCAATTGGACTGGTCCCTACATCATTAAGTCTATCTGGTCAGGTGGAGCTGTGGTTCTGATGGACCTAGATGGCCTAGAGTTCTCCCAACCGATCAATGGACAAGTTGAAGAAATATTACCCCTGAGAGGCTCGCTAGGCCGAAAACCCGAAAGGGCGACCTAGGCAAAAGTTAGAGCACAAAAAATTTGAAATGATAAAAACTGAGCTCGCAAGGTTGAAAACCCGCAAAGGGCGGCCTTGGCAAAAGTTAGAGCGTAAAAGGAGAGTGAAAATACTCGAGTGAACCCGAGCCTGAACTACGTAAGGCTTGATTCCCATCTTTGGGATACGTAGGCAACTTCATCCTGAAGTTCAGCCATAAACTTTTCCCCGATCAACTTTGTCCATTTGATCATCTCGGCCATCTTTGTCTATTCAGCATTCAAGAGTTCGGTTATGATCTCCGGTGCAGTGCTATTCAGACTAGGGGCAACTTTCCAGTTGCTGGGATCCGAGGTTGTGCATCTCAGTGACAGATTTCAGGCGTGTCCAGTTCTGATCCATATCGAAAATGGTTTTGAAAAGTTTTAATAAAAGTTGACTTTGTTCAAAATTAATCTTTTTACAACTTAGACCATTTTTGGACCAAAGCGGAAAATTTTCAGTACCCACAACCTTCAATTTCATTGATTTCAATACAGAGTTCTCCTGCTCTTGCATACAAATTGAAGTTGCTTTTGGTTACATTCATAAAGAAAACTTGAAAGTACTAATAAAGCAATAAATCCGGGGCATAGATAAGTCAGGTGTTCCTGCGCCCCCTCCCAGAGCTGGTCGAAGCCTCTGATGCCAAAGTGGGCCCTTCCTGTGCCTCTTCATTGAGCCAATCCAAGCACTCATCAGACAAAGTGCAACTGAAAGTGGGAGCGGGGGCCAGGAGCTCTCTAGTCCTCCATGCTGTGGCATACCGGGCAAGCTGTGCGCCTCGGGCTGGGAATACAGCAGGGTACTCTATCCCCTCTGGCGGGCAAGTCTGATCATGTCCGAACTGGCGCCGGAACCGGAACGGAAAGTAGAAGACACAGTGTGTCATGCCAATCAATTGAACCCATATTGTAACTCATTGCCGGTAGGTTGAGCCAAGGGCAGCGCCAAGCGATGCGGTTTGCAGACAAACTGCACATCCAGTTGTACCACCACCCCTCATCCAGGGCATCGACCAGGCGTTGTCGGAAAAAGTAGCCGTGAGCTGAGTATGCTGGGCAAGACTCCACAATCTGTAACTTGTCCATCAACCACACCTGGGGAGGGATGAAAAATGAGAGAATAAAGAATAGAGAGATGTACGATGAGAGAAAAGTAAGAAAAGGGTTTTGTGAGAAAAACCGAGCCTGAGGGCCGAGTGATGTGAGCAATACATATGTGAGATTGGGTGGGAAACATTACCTGCAATAGTAGTGGGCTCCCCGCAAGCCTAGCCGTCTCCCGGCGATGAAAAGCGTCTAAGCCCATCAATGTCTCAGCCAATGTCATGGCAATGCAGCTCTTGCCCTCCTTCAAACCTTGGGCAACCTCGATCAACCGAACACTGAATCCACCGGAGCCTGGGGCAAGCAAGAAATGAGATAGCAAGCATAGGCAAAGCGCGTGTCGCCGATAGCCCTGCCAATGATGGTCGCCGCGGTCACCAGCATCAGAAAACTGGCAAACCAAGCTTGGGATGTCCAGCTCCCCGTCGTGAATCAATGATCGAGCGTCATGCAAAGTGAGGCCGCACATTTGTCCTAAGGCTTGGACGTGGCCAAATCGGAGTTGAGGCAAGATTTCCTTACGCTCGGACTCCATCAAAGCTTGGAAATCCTCGAAAGTAGGACACATCTCTTGCCCGCTAAAGCTAAAGACGTGTGTTACCGGATTCCAAAACCTTGCCTGCGGCATGGAGGAAAGGAAGATGCAGCGGAGTACGGCCCAGCGTGAATAGTGCATTCAAGCCGAAGCCCCGGAAGTTCAACTTTTCCGAGCCATCTAGAGAAGCAATCCAAGCTGTGAGATTTTGGATGAGAAATGCCTCCATTTTGATGCAAAACTAAGATGAAATGAAAGAACCACGAAGCTGGAACTTTTAAAGAGGATAAGGCACTGTTCGGGGGACACGTGTCAACTTGGTGGTTGCCAAGCCAGGTGGTCGGCCGACCACCTTTTCTGGTAGGCCGACCACCCCTTTGGTCTCCAATGGAAAAGCTGGTCGGCCAGCTCCCTCTGATGGTCGGCCATGGAGAGAAGTGTGGCTTTGGTCTTGTCCTAGTCTCTAGAAGAAAGTTCCTAGCATTTCCATGCATTGGGGGTGTTGAAGGTGCGAGTTTTCCTCTGTTTCGGATGCGTTCCGTCACCCCGATCGTCCAAGATACGTCTGTTTATCGAGTTGTTGTTGAGTTTTGTTTATCGAGTTGTTGTTGAGTTTTGATTATCGAGTTGTTGTTGAGTTTTGCTTATCAAGTCGAGTTGTTAAGTTTATCGAGTTGTTAAGTTTTATCGAGTTGTCGAGTTTTGTCCGTTGAAATTGTTGTTCTTTGTTTATCAACATTTCCGGGATTTGCTTATCGAGTTGTAAGCTTGCTAAGGCTTCGTTGTTTCTTAGTAAGATAAGTTGTTTAGTTTGTTGTGACGGTTCACTACCTGACTTGGCAAATTTTCGATGCTCAATTTTCATTCAATCTCATTTTTGTGCAAAATGATGCGATGCGATGCTAAGAACATAAAATGCAACACTTTTTGAACAAAAGCTGTTTCATTCCATCATGCTTCCTTTGTTACAGCATTTTACAACAAGGGTACAAGTTTTACAGAAAATAAAACTGCCTAATAATGTACAATGTGCTACAACTACTAGTAAAAAAGGCAAATAAAAGGAACATCTGCATCAGTGCTCTCAAGTGCAAGAATAAGAGGCCATCTTCGTCCTCTTCGGCTGAGAAGTCCCTGCACCATCTCCACCAGCACCACCATCTGAATCGGAGCTGCTGTCCTCGGAACCCTCCTCGGCATCACCTCCGCCCTCAGAACCGGACTCAGAGTCATCCTCTCTGCCTGCAGATGTCTCTGACTGAGGATGCGCAGACTCCTCCTCCTCGCTGGACTCCTCCTCTATGACAGGTGCTCTGCGCCTGCCTCGTCTGCGAGACGAGTCCCCTCTCCCAGCTCCCCGAGAAGGCCTAGATGGCCCGGCCTGTGGCCCAGTATGTAGCGGAGGCATCTGAAAAGGAAGAGGACAATTTGAGTACATTAGCCAATATGTATATCAGATGCAGATGCAAGAAAACTACATAGAGAGGGTGTATGCAGATACAGTACATGAATGTGGTGTGTGTCAGATGTGCTCTACACATACAGTCAATCAATGCAGTGAAATGTTCAAGTTCAGCATGTCATCAGAAGTATGATAAATGCAAGAAAACTAAAGAGTACCGGGACACCGACGATGGACAACTGCGTCTCTCTCCGCAGGACCATGCCCTCGAGTGAGGCCACCAACCCGAGCAACCCCTCAGTATACTCCGTGGTAGGCTGCAGATGCAAGTGCAAGTCATCAGTAAATGAATGAATGTCCAAGTATCTGAGTGATAAATCAAAGCTGTAAAGCATACCGGTGGCGAGTCAGGGTCTCTGACGTATGGGTGACCAGGCATAGGAGGCTCTATCGGAATCGGGTAGGAAGTCCCGTATCGCCATCCTGTCAACTCAGTCGGAATATCTGGCCATCCGGCGTGATGATAAGTCGGGGAATCGGGGGACCAGTCCAGCCCCACCTCTCGATGTGCCGGCCCTGCTAGTAGAAGGGACACCTGCAGCCCGAGCTCGACTCGATGATGGCATGCCAGCAGACCTCCTCGTGGGAGTACGGACACCTGTCAATGGAGGCATCAAGTATGTATGACGGTAAGTCGCGTACTCCCCCTCCTCCAAATGTAGAAATACGTCGGTACCCAACATGGCGCTGTCGACATCCTGGGGAGTGAGCCCCTCAGTGGATCGCATATCGTCCGGAGGTGCTGCGGGGACACTCTGCTCGGGGAAGCCCATAGTCTGGCGCATGAAGCGGTCCCCCAGAAACCAGGCCCTACCAGCTGGCCCCTCAAACAGGATCCTGTACCGAGAAGCGGCCCATCCTCCAGCAAACTGAAATCGGGTGTCTCCACCCAAGGGCGCCCAGGGCTGCCATGTGATCTGCGGATAACCAATGCATAAGCCGATTAGAAATCGCAAATGTGCAAGATGAATCAAAGATGAAAGCATGAAGAACTGAGAGTTCTGAATTACCTCGGTCGGCCGCACTGTATCAAAAAACTGCCGCAGGTAGGGCAGAGTCTCCCGAGCTCTCGGCCGGTACTGGCCCTCAAATACGAGCGAGTAAGGAATCATGAGAGGCACCTCCACCTCAAGCTCCGGGGCTAGCGTCGGAAAGTACGCGAAAACCCATAGCTGTGGAAAACAGGGCAAAGCCATCAGAATACAGAATGCTGAGTGCAGAATGTGAATACAGAATGTACAGAGAATGCAGAATGCTGAGAGCGGAATGCAAAGTACAGAATGTAAAGTGTGCCGTGTGTGCAATGTACAGATAATGAAAAGCAGAAATGTAAATCAAGAGGGCAGAAAGTACCTCCCAGGCTCTCCAATAGCCGCCAACTATGTTCCCCCGTCCGCGGGAGGTCGCACTCATGTAGCAGTAGAGGGTAGCCAAGCCGGCGCCACCCCAGTCATACTGGCTGACCTGTGATAGGTCTACCAGAGCACTCAGCAGATAAAGTCCAACGGTGTTCCCCCTATCGGAGAACAGAGTGGTCCCGAGGAGGAACATCAAAAACCCTCGAGTGTACTGCTCTATCTCCTCGGGAGTCTCGGGCACCCTCTCTCTGAAATGTGAGGAAAACCAAGTGTACCAAACTCTGCCCGAAGATCTGTCAACCGGTGGGCGAGCTCCCAATAGATAGATCCAAGCAGCCTCCCACTCGCCCATGTCCTCATCGTAGGGGATCGGCCAGCCTCCCATGTCAAGGCCCGTCAGCACGGCAAAATCGAATGGGGTCATAGTCATGTCCCCGGTAGCTGAGAAATGGAAGGAGTTGGTGGTGTCCCACCATCTCTCTACAAGGGCGCCCATCAGGGTCCTGCTCGCTGGATAACGTGATATCCCCGTGCAGAAGAGTCCGAACCCTGCCTGGTCAACCAGACCGCGAACGGCCTCGGGGAGCTCCGCGTACCACTCCCTGGCAATGATCGATCCATATCCTCGTGTAATACGGGAAGATACCTGCATTCAGAATGAACACATGTATTCAATTTCAAAATAAAGTATATGAGCTGTGTGCAAATTAAATCAGATACAATGCTGTGAGCTGCGTGTTCAACATAAAGTATATGGGCTGTGTGTCATCTCAAAGTTGAGCTGTGTTCAACATCAAAATTTGGGCTGCGTGTTCAGAAATCAATTTGGGCTGTGTTTAGATTCAAAAACAGTGGCTGTGTGTTCACTCAAAATTGGGCTGCGTGTTCAACTCTCAAAGTGTGTGCTGTGTGTTCACCTCAAAATTTGGGCTGCGTGTTCAGACTTCAAAACAGTGGCTGTGTGTTCAACTCTCAACAGTGTGTGCTGTGTGTTCACTCAAAATTCAGGCTGCGTGTTCAGACTTCAAAACAGTGGCTGCGTGTTCAACTCTCAAAGTGTGTGTGTGTTCACCTCAAAATGGGCTGCGTGTTCAGAAATTCAAAGTTTGGGCTGTGTGTTCATCATCAAAGTGTGAGCTGTGTGTTCAATATCAAAGTTTAGGCTGCGTGTTCAAATTTCAAAACAGTGGCCTGTGTGTTCATCTCAAAGTTCGAGCTGTGTGTTCAGACTTCAAAAACAGTGGGCTGCGTGTTCGTAATCAACAAGTTTGGGCTGTGTGTTCAGATTTCAGAAAATAGTGGACTGTGCGTTCGCTGTCAAATAGTGGGCTGTGTGTTCATCTCAAAGTTCGAGCTATGTGTTCAACATCAAGTGTTTGAGCTGTGTGTTCAGACTTCAAAAACAGTGGGTTGCGTGTTCATAATCAACAAGTTTGGGCTGTGTGTTCAGATTTTAGAAAACAGTGGACTGTGTGTTTGCCGTCAAATAGTGGGCTGTGTGTTCATCATCAAAGTGTGAGCTGTGTGTTTTGAAATTCGAGTGCTTGGGCTGCGTGTCAACTTAACAAAACACATTCAGAACGAGCAGATAAGCATGCATAGCGAAAGCGTGAAATGCACGGAAAATGCAGAATGCATTGCAGAAAATGTAAAAGTGAAGTACATACCTCTCGTGCCTGATGAGAGAGGTGGGACTCTGGCTCCCGCAGTAATAGATCTACAGGTGCTCGCTCGTCAAAGTCGGTGAAGTGGTAGAAAACGGCCCGAGGAAGGATGTGCGCCGGAGGGTCATACCTCTCGGGAATAAATGGCCGAATCCTCGGAGGCAAAGACATAATGTCTGGCTCACCTCCGGCACCTGGAGGACCTCCGCCCTGAGGAAAATGACCTGCCATCTCAAGAAATCTGCAAAAAGGAGCAAAAATGAGCAAAATGAGCCAAAATTGGAAAAAGTCAACAAAAGTCAACTCTCGGGAAATGAAAAAGTCAACAAAAGTCAACTCCGAGAAAATGTTCCAAATATTGAGACAAACTTACCTCAAGTGGTGAAAATGGGAAAGAAGCTCCGAAATCAAATTTTAATCGGTCCAAAGTGAAGAAAACTGAAAGATTTCGCGAAACAACTTTGCGTGGGGCTTGGAAAACGCGTATAGAGCAGATCTGAGGGAAAAATGGTCTAGGAAGAAAGGAGCATGATTTCGGACTTGAGTTATGAGCAAAAAGTGTTTGGCCATGTGTATTTAAAGAAAAGGGCAAAACAAAACTGCCCCTGTTTTTGGCTAGGTGGTCGGCCGACCACCTTTTCTGGTAGGCCGACCACCCCTTCACCAAACCTGGTCGGTGGCCTCCTTACCTGGTCGGTGGCCCTCCTGAGTGGTCTCCATGCCTCTTTGAGCTCCCTGCAAATTTTGGTGGTGATCGGAGTCCCCGGCACTCGAGAAAGTACAAGGAAAGTGCACTTTTCGGCGCGAAATCCCTCCGCGGGAACTTCAACTCCAACTTTCGATGCGTGTTTTCGTCATTGCAAGGAGGTGTATCCTTTTTGAATATTGTGACCCTTCCGGGAGGTAAACCGGAGGTCGCGATTGAGTTGTCCTCGTCGAAGCTTGCATTTCTTTGCTCATGTTTTGTTTTAAACATGCTCGTAAAGTCGCACTTATCCGCATTGTTATGCATGCCACTCGCATTGTTATGAACATCGCTTACATTGTGGTGCACGTTTCACCGGTATTGTCATACCTCCATGCTTAACTTGCGTTGTCACGCTGCTTCTCTCGCATTGCGATGCACTTTCCATCGGCACCATGTTTGTCTGCATTCGATGTAGTGTTGAACATGTGTTGCTAACTATGTTGTGCTTGTTAAGTTTCTCTCTTTTGCAGGCACGATATTGTATGTACGGTTCATTTGAAGCTGGTGCGACCAGACGAGCCGCACAGGTATATATCTTCTCCGTGTGAGACGTGGCGAGAATTGAATAATTCTCCACATTCTTACTGCATGAAATGTAGTTGCTGCTTTGCATTCTTGCTTAAAACTGTTGCATCTATTGTGAATATTTGCTTCATTACAGCTTGCTGCTTTGCATGATCATGAGTTACGTTCGACTTGGTGCATCTCGTTTTGCATTTTGCCCCCGCCTGCGGGCACATCTCTCTGTTTATCTTGCCTGTTTGTCTAAGTCTTCGGCCTTGTCAAAAATGGGTCGTCTCTGGGCTTTGACATTCACTCCCGTCAATTATGACTTTCGAGTTCTGTCAAAGAGGGGCAACTGTAGACACCCCATTTTTGACCGACCTTAAGACTCAGACGTCACCAACTGAGCGCTCGGTGATGATGCATATTGTGCTCGTTCTGAGGTTGCGGAGTCTCGGCTGAGAGCCTTGCCTCCGGACTTCGGGACTCTTTTGTGCTTTGCCTCGGTTTGCGAACCAGGTCCTGTTTTCTCTGTTTTCTCTTCCCGAAGGGAGGAGAGGTCTCGTAGACCATCTCTCAGTGGCCGTAGGCTACGTTTCGTGGTCGTAGGCCATTTCCCGTTTGGAGACCAGTTTTGGTTTTCGGAGCCGTCGGCCGTGCCTCGGTTCGGGACCGCTTAACTTTCTCCGTTTGCTCCATTTTTGGCACACACCTTGTTCCTCTCCTAGAGGGACACTGTGGCCCGGGAGACCACCTTTGTGGTCATACGCCACCTCCGGTGCTTAATAGTCAGTTTTCGGGGCCCCGGCTGCGCGTTTTGGCCCCCGAACCTCGTTTTGCATCGGTGTGGGTTCATTTTTGGCATGGACCCTAGTTTCATTGTTAGGAAGGTGGTAGTAGGGTGGGAGACCACCTTTTCTTCTTGGAGACCACCTTTCCCCGGTCGGCCGGTTTTTCTTGGCAGGTAGGTGGTCTCCCTCACTTTTGAGCCACAATTTCGGGTCTCCCATACCACCACTGTGTTGCATTCACCTGGGAGACCACCAATCTGGTAGGCCGACCACCTTTTCTGCTTGACCCTTTTGACCCCTTGGTCTCCCTCACTTTTGAGCCACAATTTCGGGTCTCCCATACCACCACTGAGCTGCATTCACCTGGGAGACCACCAATCTGGGATGGCCGACCACCTTTTTTGCTTGGCCCTTTTGAACCTGGTCGGCCGACCAGGGGGAGTGGTCGGCCGACCACCTTAACTGGTCGGCCAGCCTTCTGCTTTTTTGTCTCTTTGAGCTGAAGCCAGCTGTGCCAGCTGGAAGCCTCAGAATGCATCCTCCATACACGTGTATGGAGGATGTTTAAGCTTGGTTTTAAGCTTCTTTGAGAAGCTTTGGCCTCTCTTCTCTATAAAGGGAGGCCTCCTCTTCCATTGCTAGGGTTGAACAATTAGTCTAGAGCATACACCATATATCTCTCTTTGTCTCTCACTTTAAGCTTCAAAAGAGTGAAGTTCTTGCCCTCCTTTGCACACCACCTCACAACCTAACCTCTCCATCTCCATCTAAGCACCTTGGAGCTTTTTTCAGAGGTAAGAGTTGCTTTTTGGTCCAGAAGTTGCTGGAGTTTTGGCTACAAGGGTAAGTCTTTATTTCCCTCTTTGTAGCATTGTTTTGCTTCATAGTTTAGCCTATTTGCAAGCATATTTAGGCTTTGTCATAAACTGAAAAAAGTCTTGTTTTGATCTTCTAAGTTTGTTTAAGACATTTTTTTGGGGGTCATCTACCCCCTTGCATGCTTCATTTCCTCATGTTTTGAGCTATGCATTAGAGCATTTGTGTTGGCCTTGGTTTGGCCTTTTAGCCACTGAAATCCAGTGGATTTTCAGTGGCTAACATGTGTCTTTGAGCTTCAAAATCAGAGAGGGGTGACCCTCTCACCCCTTGTTCTCTTTACTAGCTTTGTTGGCCTTACAAAGGAGCCCCTATTTGCATGTTTCAAAGCCATGCTCCAGGCCATTTTTGATGAGTTTTGTGACCTGCATGAACTCTGTCCAGAGCCCTTTTTGCCATATTAAGTGTCTATTATGCATGTGTAGAGTAATCTTCTTCAAGGCCTTTCAAAGGGGCTTTCACTTGCATGCTTCCTAGACTAATTTCAGGACCTTTTTGTGGTTTTAGGACCCTCATAACCTCTTTCTAGAGGTGTTTTCCATTTTGTGTCTCATATGTGTAGAACAACCCCTTGCATGGCCCTCCAAAGGAGCCTATCATTCTTGCATGCATTGACTGAGTTTCAGTGGGTTTTTGGGCATATTTTGGCATGGCATACTTCTTTTTTGGCTGGTTTGGTGAGCTCTCATATGCTTCATATAGTTGTAGTACAACTCATGGTTCACTAGCTTTCTTTGTATGATTTGTTTGACCCTTGATTCGAGCACATTTGACTATGCCTTAAACTGATTTTGTGCATGTTTGGACTGCCCTAGCTCTTTTTTGGGTCTCATGGTCGAATGATGCTTGTTTTGCATGCTTGTAGTTCAATATCCATGCTTAGCTTGAGTTTCGAGGTCCATTGCATGCATATACTTGAGGTGTTTTCATGCTTTGGGGTCATTTTGCATCATATTTCAGAGCTTATGTGAATTCCATATCCTCATGTTTTCTCCTCTTTAAGTGTGCTTGAGAGTTGTGCATGAATGCCTTGTTTTCGGACCGTTGAATGAGCTCCATTTCTTGCATTCCAAGCCATCAATTTTAGGCCTTTCCCCACTGTTTAAGACCTGCCTAGGGTCTGTTTGGGTTGGTTTTGCCATTTGTGATTGCTTTGTGTACCTCTAGTGTAACGCACTTCATTAGTTTCGATATTCGGGCCATCTAGCTTGCATGTGTGACATATTTTCATGATTTGGGACCATTGTGCATCATGTTTTAGAGCTGGAAATTGCATGCTTGTATGCCATATTTCATCCTTTGCCATGCTTAGTTAGAGTTGCATGTTGTGCCTTAGGATCGGTCCTTTGCATCCATGCATGTTTGCATGTATTTCGGTTGTCTCATTTCCATCATATGGCCACTGATGTGAGTGTGGCTGAGGTCCACTCATATTGGTGTAAGTCCATCTTGCATTGTGTATGCCATTTTAGTCCATAGCATTGCGTATGCTAGGTTGCATGTTAGTGCATTGTGCATGCCATGTTGTGTCACGTGCATTGTGTATGCCATTTTAGTCCATAGCATTGTGTATGCTAGGTTGCATGTTAGTCGCATTGTGTATGCCATCTCATTGCATTGTGTTTGGGATAGGAGTTAGCCCAAACACGGGAAACGAGGGACATTTCGTACTCGAAGTGATGGAACGTGCCTCAATTCCCGATTGCCGACACTCCGGATTACCCATGATGGAGTCTAGGCCTTGTTGTGTTGTCATGTGCATTCATTTCACGTTGAGTCGTGCAATTCGACTCCTCGGCCATCATGAATCGAGATGCGTGATTGGTGGCACGAGGATCGAGGTGTGCATACATATGTAAAAATACTTTGCCATGCCCCTTTCTTGCTCTTTGTTGCAGCAAACCAGAAATCAGCAGCCTTCTAGAGCTTTGCACAGTATTCTGGGATTAATTGCAAACAGAGGCAAATCGGGGCATCGCGAGGGATTTTCCGACGAGGCGACTCGAGCATGCATGTATCTTTCATCATTCGAAGCAGAGCTGGGGCGGTCCATAGACCTGCACGCAAAGTTATTTGCTTTCCTAGTTAATTTGTTAATTAATTAGGGTTTTGTAATATTTAATTATTTATTCGGACTGTATTATTTATTCGGACCCTCTGCGAGAGGGCAATGTTGTAATAAGTGCGCGTGTGTGTGATGCATGTCTTCCAACCGCACGTCTTTCTCCCTTTTATTTACCAGCTTATGATGGTTAGTTTTAGGTCATGTTTCAATTAGCATATTTATGCTCGCATGTTTGCATCCATTCATCTGTCTTGCATGCACCGGGCTCGGCGCATCATACTAACTGCATTGTGTTTCAATTCCGAGTTGAATACTTGTTAGTTGTAGCATTTCACATGCCATCTTTAGAATAGCCGAGCCTATTGTAGTTGCATTTTTGCATGTGTTGCATTATGCATTTCTGTATAGTTAGGATCATGCATTGATTTCTAACATAGCTTCTGTTTTGGCTTGGAGTACTTCGTAAGTGTTTCTGCTTTAGCATCCTTGCATGCGTGTGAGTGACTGCCATGATAGCATGCTTACCATGAGGCTATGTGCTTATGTGATATACCTGCCTGAATGCCTGTGGGTGAAGGTTGATTATCTGAATTGGAATAATGCATTGACTGTGAGTTTTAAGCCCACTAGATAGTGGAAAACCATCTTTTCTAAGCCACCCGAGGGTGGCAAAACCTGCATTTTAGCCTACTTGCGAGTAGCAAACCGTTTTTCAAAACAAACATGAGATGTTTTGTTCCAATTCAGGTGACCCAGTCTATACTTGTATGCTGTGCGTATCACATAGTAATTCTAGGCTAATAACCAGAATAAGAGCACACAATGTTTTCAAAACTCGATATCATGGTTAGTAGAGGCCGATCTTTGATCGGGCGAGCGGGGGTGCTCACGAAGTGACCTTCCCCAATCGTACCCAAGTTCCCGAGCCGAGGCAAATTTGGTGATGACGGACACGTGGCCTTAGGCAAACGAGTCAGGGTTTCCTAAATTCCCTAAAATAAAATATTTAGGTGGCGACTCTGTATCTGGCAAAGCAGTCCATGTTTGGCACTTCTTTCTAAAAATCTGTTTTTTTTTTTAAAAACATTTGCCGGATTTGGACTCTTTGATGATTCATCGGTCTTGCATTGCACTCTGCGAGATTAGATACAGGACCGTGACATTGAGTCCTGAACCGTAGTGAGCCCAAATGAACAAAACGGGATTCCCTACCCGGACGTTCGGGGATGTCTACAGGTGCTAGGACGTATAAAGACCTTGTCTAACAATTCTTGTAACTGCTCCTTTAAGACAAGCAGCTTCGTTGGGGCAAATCTATATGGCAACATTGAGATAAGTGTTGTTCCCGACACTAAGTCTGTAGAAAATTCTACTTCATGATGAAGCGGCAACTCGGTTGCTGGTTTAAAGTGTCCAACAACGAAGCAGAATATGATGCGTGTATTATTGGTTTAGAAGCTGCCCTAGAACCAGAGGCAAAAAGGGTGGATGTTATTGGAGACTCGAATTTGGTTGTTTCTCAAGCAAACGAAGACTGGAAAGTCAAAGAGGAGAAAATGAAGGTTTACCATCAGGCCCTGGATATTTTGATTCCGAGGTTTGAAAAACTGACATTTACACATCTATTGAGAGTGAACAACAGGTTTGTTGATGCTTTGGTGACTCTATCTTCTATGGTAGACATCCCATTGGGAGTAAAGATGTGTCCAATAATTATCGAATAGAAATACACACCGGCCTATGAGACCATCGCCGCAATAGATGAAGTTCAAGACAAAAACCCCTAGTATTACAATATTTGGAACTTTTTGGAAAAGGAGACGTATCCACTAGGGACAAATGCCAAAGACAAAAGGGGAATACGGCATTTGGCCGTCTAATTTATCATCTGCAGAAAGAAGCTGTATAAAAGAGGTCACCTAGGAATGCACAAGCTGTGCGTAGAGGAAGAGGAATTGAAACGTCTCATGGGGCCTATCCATGGAGGAGAGTGCAGGGCACACATGAATGGTGTGATGCTAGCCCAAAAGATCCTTAGACAAGGTTATTATTGGTTAACCATGGAGGAGGATTGTATTGGTTTTGTACGGCGATGCCACAAATGCCAAATCCATGCCAATCTCATGACCATCCCGCTGTCAAAGCTTTACAACATGACCTCACCATGACCATTCTCAGTTTGGGGAATTGACGTTATCGGTGCAGTCTCGCCAGGGGTCAAACGGACATGAGTTCATCCTGGTGGCGATTAACTACTTCACGAAGTGGGTGAAAGCTTAGTCTTATTCAGTGTTGAAAACATCGCATGTAGCCAAGGTCGTTAGAAATAACATCATCTGTCGGTATGGAGTTTCGAACGAGATCATATCAGATAACGGCTCACACTTCAAGAAAGAGGTGGTGGATCTACTCGAGAAACATAATGTGGCCTTTCACAAGTCATCAACATATAGACCACAGACCAATGGAGCTATTGAGGCCGCCAACAAGAACGTTAAGAATATCCCGCGGAAGATGGTTGAGACCTATAGGGACTGGTCGGATAAACTGTCGTTTGCTCTCTAAGGCTCCAGAACGTCGATTCGGACATCCACAGGGGCAACCCCCTATTCTTTGGTGTACGAGATGGAAGCTGTTCTACTAATTGAAATTGAAGTACCATCCTTGCGAATCATGGTCGAGTGTCAGATAGCGGAGGCTGACTGGCAGCATAGCAGATTCAGGGAATTGATGTTGTTCAACGAAAGGAGGTTGAAGGCCTTGTATCACATCTAGGGCTACAACCGCAGAATTGCTAGGGCTTTTAACAAGAAAGTTAAGTCCAAGAATCTCAAGGAAGAAGACATGGTACTGAAAGACAACCGAGCTCCCATCCATGACCCTAGAGGCAAGTTTCAACCTAATTGGACTAGTCCTTACATCATCAAATCTATCTGGTCAGGAGGGGAGATTATTCTCATAGACCTAGATGGCCTGGAGTTTTCACAGCCGATCAATATGGACAGGTTAAAGAAATACTATCCTATAGAGGCTCGCTAGGCCGAAAACTAGAAAAGGCGACCTCAGTTAAAGTTAGAGCATGAAAAATTAGAAATAAAGAAAAACTGAGCTCGCAAGGTTAAAAACCCTAAAGGGCGACTTTGGCAAAAGTTAGAGCGTAAAATGAGAGAGTTAATACTCGAGTGAACTTGAACTGAACTACGTAAGACTTGATTCCCATCTTTGGGATACGTAGGCAACTTCATCCCGAAGTTCAGCCGTAACCATCTCTAACTCAACTGTCCTATTCATTTATTTTGATCAGGCCATCTTTCTCTATTATTTGTTAGTTCGGTTATGTGATCTTCATTTTGGCAGAAGGGCTGGTATGGTGAATGCAGTTAGGGGCAGTTGCGATCTGATGATTCAGGGTTGTAAATCTTGAGGGTTGATTCCACGTGTGTTAGGCAGTGATCATTTTCGAAAATGGTTTTGAAAAGTTTTAACAAAAGTTGATTTTTCTCAAAATTTTACCTTTTACAACTTAGACCATTTTGTGACCAAAAGGAAAATTTTTAGTGCTCACAACTTTAATTCCATTGATTTCAACACAAAGTACATTCTCCAACTCTCTGATTTAAATCAAAGTTGCTTTTACATCATAAAACTTGAAAAGAAAGGTCAGAGTAATAAACTAGGGGCATAGATGAGTTAGGTGTTCCTGCGTCATCTGCTCGTGCTTGTGGAAGTCTCTGTAGCCAGAGTTGGCCTAACCTGTGGCTCGTCCTCAAGCCAAGCCAAACACTTGCCAGAAAGGGCACAACTGAAGCTAGGGGCATGGGCTAGAAGTTCTCTCATCCTCCAATCAGTGAGGTACCGAGTCAGGTGCACAGCACGAATGGGAAATGAAGTTGGGTAGTCCACCCCCTCTTTTGGTCGAATTTGATCATGTCCAAACTGGCGTCTGAACCGTAAAGGAAGTAGAACGCACAGTGCGTGAGGCCAATCAACTGTATGCCCAGTTGTCGGGACATGTTGTAGCTTATCTCAGCTAAATTAAGCCAGGGGCAGCACCAAGCTATGTGAGCTGCAAATCTGCTGCACGTCCAGTCGCACCACCACCCCTCTGTGGGAAAATCCACCAGCCGCTGGCAGAAAAAGTAAGCTCTGGCTGAATACACAAGCAATAGTCCACTACTTTAGCTTATCCATTAGCCATACCTGGAAAGGGATGAAAAATAAGAGAGATTAAAGAATATAGAGATGTACATTGAGACAAAAGTAAAGAAAAGGGCTTAAAGAGAAAAATAGAACATGAGTGCCGAGTGATGTGGGAGCTATATATAAGAAAGGGTGGGAAACAATACCTGGAGTAGCAGTGGGTTCCCTGCAAACCGAGTAGTCTCTCGCCTATGAAAGCATCTAAACCCATCAGAGTTTCTGCCAGGGCTAGACCAATGCAACACTTACCCTCTTTTAGGCATTGGGCCACTTCGATCAGCTTAATGTTCGCTCCACGATAACTATGGGCAAGAAGGAAGTGTGCGAGTATACATAAACAGAGGGCATGTTGTCAACAACCTCACCAGAGGAGGTCACCTTTATCGCCGATATCAGAAAACCGATGAGTCAAGTCGGGTATATCTATCTCTCCATCGTGAGCCAAAGATCGAGCTTCGTGCAAAGTGAGCCCAGACATTTGTCCCAAAGCCTAGGCATGGCCAAAACGGGACTGAGGCATGATTTGCTCGTCACGCTAGGATTCCATCAATACATGGAACTCTTCGAGAGTTGGACACATTTCCTGTGCCCCGAAGTGAAATACATATGTAATTAGGTCCCAACATCGGACTGCGGTATGGAGGAACGGGAAACAAAGTGAAGTACGGCTCAACGCAAAAAGCGCGTTTATGCCAAAACCTCGAAAATTTACCTTTTTCGTGCCGTCCAAAGCAGCTATCCATCTTTAAGTTTCTCAACAAGGAATATCTTAATTTATGGAAGAAACAACGGCAAAAATGAGGTTTTGTTGAAGAATTTACGAATGAAGACCTTTTCTAGAAGATAAGGCTGTGAATTGATGCCAACTGTCAGCATGCTGATGGATCACCACAACTAGCCGGCTAGTCACCTTTACTGGCCGGCTGTCATGACCTGAACCCGCCCCTATAAGTTTGGGTCATAACCAGCCGGTAATCACTTGATTACCTTCGGCCTCAAACAAACATAAAGAGTAATTATAGTAATGGGGCCAAAAGCAAAAGTATACAACAAAAGAATGAGTCCATTGAGTTATACCAATATGAGCAAAGTGTAACACATCCACGTCACTTACATGCCCATGCAAAATGAATACAAGTATCGAAAGAAATTTGTGCATAACGTTTACAAACCAAGACCACATTAGCAAAACAAAGTAAATTCAAAGTATGATGTGAGTCAAAGACAAAACCCCATTTCGGAGACATGACTCGATTGGGTCTCAAAAAGAATGGCGCCTGAAGCTAACTCTAGGGGTGTGCTCCATGCTGCGGATTACCTACATGTGCATACATAAAATTGGGTGAGCGAAGCTTAATGAGTAACAATACAGTAAAACATTGTAAATAGATAGTCATAAGATTCTCACAATACCCAAAATCGTATAAACAAAATGGCCTTAGGCCCAATCATACTTCAAAATGGCCTCGGGCCCAATTATATATCAAAACGGCCTCGGGCCCAACGTATATCAGAACGGCCTCGGGCCCAACATTTATCAAAACAGCCTCAGGTTTAATAATATTTCAAAACGGTCTCGGGCCCAACATAAAACAAGATGGCCTCGAGCACAACGTATATCAAAACAGCCTCGGGCCCAACATATAACAAAACAGCCTCGAGCCCAACCTATAACAAAACGGCCTTAGGCCTAATGTATATTAAAACGGCCTTGGGCCCAATCATATTTCAAAACGGCCTTAGGCCCAACTTATAACAAAACAGCCTCAGGGCCAACATATAACAAAATGGCCTCGGGCCCAACGTTGCACATGTCATACAATATTAATGAGGTTTCTCATTTCAAACAAATCACAATGTCAGCACCAATCATCGTTCATGGTTCGAGGTAAACAATAACGAACACATAAATATGGTATTATTACTCACAGTGTGATCGATCTTGAGGTGTTTCCTCCGGCACACGGTCTACACCAAATATGTCACATACACATTCGATAAATAATCCATACATATCATATACACTTTCTTGTAGTGATTCACACCCCTTTTAAATGGATCCTAATCATCATTTCACTCCCCAAAGGGTTTAAACAAGGCTGGAAGTGCGTTCCGGAGGTCGGGAACATTAATAAAAAATAGGATTTTTCCCCCTCCTTGGCCGCACGTGCGGCCAATCCAACCGCTCGAGCGGTCTGGCAGTGCACGTGCAGAAATTGTAGCCGCTCGAGTGCACAGTGCTTTCTAGTTTTGGTTCAAAGCATAAGCCGCTCGTGAGGAGCCCGTGGGCACACCCAGATAGTCTGAAAATGGCCAAAAATGCCAAACCTTCCAAACTCATTTCCAAGCCCAAATCACAGCAAAACTCACTTAAAAACATTATACATAAGCATGATACAAGTGTAATTCCTCATTAAACTTATCAATCTTGCATCAATATCAACTTCATGGTCTCATCTTTTGACAATTTCATGGTTTTACATACACAAGTTCGAAATACATATATTCATGAATGATTTTCTCACAAATCTTATTTTTATGAACCATCTAGGGTTTGTTTCATGGATCAATCAGAAAAATGAACTCAAATCAAACAAAGGTGTAGAGATTAAGGTCCAATTTCATGCCTTTAGCCCCAGTCACTACACAACTCAAAACCCTAGCTCAAAATTCCTAATTTCTTAATGATTTCTTGACAAAGATGAGTTAGAGACAAAGTTTGTAAGTAAATTTCCATACCTTAACTCAAATCTATGGTTTGCCCCTTGATTCCCTTCAAATCCCTAGCTTTCTCCTCTTCCTCTCTCTCTAACTCACACTTTGGAGCCTTTTTCCAACAAATGAAGAACAAAAGAGGCTAAACATATACAACTTAACTCAAAAATCTTAATTTATTCATTACGAATCATAATTTTTCAAAATCTCACCAAAGGCTCTAAAAATCATACTAATCATAGCTATGAAGTCGGTTTTTGTTTATCGCGCCTCTACGGCCATCAATTTTAGTTCAAAGTTTCAATTGCAACAGATATTCCTACTTTCAACAGATATTTTTCCAAATTCACATATTTTCCATACTCAAACTTGCAATTTCATATCGAACACATAATCACATGCATAATTAAGCATAGTATGGGTTGGGTTATCACAGCTTTCCCCCTTTAGGAAGTTTAGTCCTCCAAACTTGTTTACCTCAAGTTGAAAACAATCCGGTTATCGTTGCCTTATTTCTTCTTCTCATTCCCAAGTGGCTTCGTTCCCATGATGTTCCCTCCATTCCACTTTTACCATTGGGATAGTCTTGTTCCGTAGTTTCTTGACGATCAAGGATGCGAAGGGGTTTCTTCTCATAAACCATGTCGTCATCTAGCACAATTTGATGATAGTTAATAACATGAGAAGGGTCCCGAAGGTAGCCTCACAACATTGATACGTGAAACACATTGTGCACTTGCTCCATGCCTGGTGGTAAAGCAATCTGATAGGCAACCAGAACCAATCTTTCCAAAATCTGAAATGACTCTATGTACTAGGGTGACAATTTCCCTTTTTTTCCCAAATCTTGTGTGCCCTTTCATTGGAGTGACTTTGACAAAAACATGATCCCCAACTTCAAACTCCAAGTCTCTCCTTATTTGATCCACATAGCTCTTTTGTCGACTTTGAGCAGTTTTCAATCTCTGTTGGATGATTTGAATCTTTTCTGTAGTAACTAGCACAATTTCAGGCCCAATCAACGACCTATCCCCAACCTCGGTCCAACAAATTAGAGTTTGACATTTTCTCCCATACAAAGCTTCATATGGTGCCATTCCAATATTGGAGTGGAAACTGTTGTTAGAAGCAAATTCTGCCAAAGGTAAATGAGTTTGCCAACTTTCATGGAAATCCAAAACACACATTCGGAGCATGTCCTCCAACGTTTGTATAGTTCTTTATGATTGTCCATCGGTATGTGGATGAAATGTGGTACTAAACCTCAACTCCGTCGCCAGTGCTTTTTATAAGCTTTGCCGAAACTTTGACATAAACTTAGAATCTTTATCCGTTGCAATGGAAACCAAAACACCGTGCAATCGAATAATCTCAGCAATGTACACAGTAGCAAGTCGATCAACATTATAAATAGTCTTCACAGGAAAAAAGTGAGCAGACTTAGTCAATCTATCCAAGACAACCAATATAGAATCCATACCTCGAGGTGTTTGGGGTAAGCCCACAATAAAATCCATAGTTATATGCTCCCACTTCCATTCCAAAATAAGGAGAGGTTGAAGTAACCCCGTCGGTCTTCGGTGCTCCGCTTTCACTTGTTGACATTGAAGGCACCTTGAAATGAATTCCGCAATTTCTCTCTTCATATTAGGCCCCCCAAAAGCTTATTTGAGATCTTGGTACAGTTTGGTATTCTCGGGATGCATAGTAAACTTGTACTTGTGAGCTTTTTCCAAGACTCTTCCTTTAATTTCGGGACATTAGGAACACACAATCTTCCTTTGAACTTGAACACTTGAGCTTCCAAAGAAAATCCTAGTCATGGTTTTGCTTCCATCTCATCATATACTTTCTTAAGGAATTCATCCTCTAATTGCCTTTGTTTAATTTCCTCAATAATAGCCGGTTGTGCGGTCATTGCGGCCAACATTCCATCATGTTCATGTAGCACAATTTCCATCTCCATTCTTTCCAAGTCAAGTAATAGTTCATTGCGCTCCATAAGCAAACATGCTAAGTTTCCCGTTGACTTTCTACTAACAGTATCCACTACCGTGTTGGCTTTTACTGGTATGATAATGAATCTGCAAGTCATAATCCTTGATGAGTTCTAACCACCGTCTTTATTGCATATTACGCTCCTTTTGAGTAAAGAAGTACTTGAGGCTCTTGTGGTTGGTGTAGACTTCACATGTTGCTCCATAAAGATAATGTTGCCATATTTTCAATGCAAATACCATAGCAGCTAATTCCAAATCATGCGTAGGGTAATTCTTTTCATGTGACTTCAATTGTCAAGATGCATACGCAATTACCCTTCCATTCGGCATAAGTACACACCCAAAATCCTTATGAGAAGCATCACTATAAATAACAAACCCTTCTGTACCTTACCGTAAGGCGAGGACTGGTGCCATTGTGAGCCTTGCCTTTAATTCTTGGAAAGCGGACTCCCTCTATTCTGTCCACGCAAATGGAACACCTTTTTGAGTCAATTGGGTAAGCGGCACCACAATCTTAGAGAAATCTTTAACAAATCTTCGGTAGTAACTGGTTAAACCCATAAAACTACGTACTTCTATAACATTGGTAGGAGCAGGCCAATTCACAATACCTTCTATCTTTTGCGGATTGATATACACACCATTCTTGTTAATTACATGCCCCAGAAACACAACTTCATTCAACCAAAATTCACATTTCTTCAATTTAGCATATAACTTCTCGTCTCTATGTGTTTGAAGAATTAATCTCAAGTTCCTTTCATGTTCCTCGCTGCTATTCGAATAAATAAGAATGTCATCAATGAATATCACCACAAACTCATCCAAGTACGGATTAAAAACCCGATTCATTAAATCCATAAGAGCTACCGGTGCATCTCAAGTCAATTTTTGAAAACACTTGTGCCCCCTGTAATTGGTCAAACAAATCATTAATCCGTGGTCAAGGATATTTATTCTTCACCATTACCTTATTAAGTTTTCGGTAATCAATACACAACCGAAGGGTCCCATCATTCTTCTTCACAAACAAAATGAGTGCGCCCTATGGCGATGTACTCGGTCGGATGAACCGTTTGTCAAGCAATTCTTGCAATTGTATTTTCAATTCCTTCATTTCTGTCGGAGACATTCTATGCAGAGCCTTGGAAATAGGTTGAGTACCCAGTACAATATCAATGACAAATTCAATCTCACAATCTATCAAGTCCCCTGGCAATTCTTCAGGAAATACATTCGAAAACTCACAAACATTCTGAATATTTTTCAACACCCACCTCAGTTGTCTCTACATGCAAAATACTACACAAATAACCCTTACAACCCTTCTGAAGTAGGTTACAAGCTTTCATAGAGGATATCAAATAGGGTGGAGAGGCCACTCCATGTCCCACAAAAGTAAACTCATCTTGACCCGATGGGCAAAAAACAACTTGCTTGGACACACAGTCAATGGTTGCATGATACTTAGCTAACCAATCCATTCCCAAAATTATATCGAAGTGTACCATATCAAGAGACATCAAATTAGCACACAATGGAATATCTCCAAGTAAAAGCTCACATGCAGGATACGTAAAAGCACATAACACATAGTCCTTGGATGGGAGAGACACGCACAACACATAATTCAAGGGTTCCATAGATCTATTCAAATTAAGAGCAAATGTTTTCGAAACAACGGAATGGGTGGAACCCGAATCAAGTAGCACATGAGTAGGTTGGCCATTGATGGAAAGCGTACCTGAAACCAAAGCATTTGAATTTTGGACATCACCTAGAACAAGAGCAAAGACTCTACCTTGCCTAACATTGTCTCTAGAAGTAGTAGGCCTTGCCAGGGTCTTTGTTGTAGGAGTGGAACTGGCTAAACTAGCAGTTGGCATATTCCCTTTTTATTGCCCAAACATAGGACAATCTCTTACCATGTGCCCCATCTTTCCACAATTAAAGCAAGCCCCTGATGCTCGATAACAAACCCCTCGGTGCTTCTTTCCACACTCTAGGCAAGTTGGTGTCGAACCACAGGTAGAACCCAACGTGTTGGAAGTTCCCAAATTTTGCTTCATATTTGTGAGGACGCCAACCCTTTGTGCACATTGGAGCCTTGCCTTTTCCTATTCCAATCCGAGTACCGGTTGTGGTTGGCTTGGTTACCTTCCGCTATGACGACCTTATCCAATACATCTATATATTTTTGTACCTGCAATACATTAATTTTCTCAAGAATGAAGTCTCGGAGACCTCCCTCAAATTTCCTCGCCTTCTTGTAGTTCGTATTGACCATGTACGGTGCGAAACGGGTTAGTTCGGAAAATTGTGCCTCATACTCTGCTACGGTTTTGTTCCCTTGCTTCACTACAACAAAAAAGGTCTTTGGTGACAAACTCATTTTGTCTCCAAACATCAAATTTTTGTCACCAAAGTGATTTGTAACAAAATAATTTTGTCACCATGTTTGTCGCCTATACGTCATCGTTGAAAGTACCTGGTAACAAAAAATAGTTTCATCAAATATTTTTCATTTTTGGCGACGAATTTTTTCATCTCTAAATGTTGCATTTTTCGTCCTCTATAACATTAATTTCGTCACTAGAATTAGAAAATTTTATTTTAATTGTTTTGGCGATGAAATATTTCGTCACCAAATAGGTTTTAGTGACGAAATTTATCCTCACCAATGATATAGATTAAGGTGACAAAAAAAATTCATCACTAAAATGAGCAAAGGAAAATTTTCAATGACAAAAAAACATTTTGTTGCCAAATATTTCATTTTACCGACGAATATTTTGCAAATGTGACGAAATTATTTGTTTGGTACTATATCATTAGTGACAAAATTATTCGTCATGTTGTTTGAAAACTAATAGCGACATTTTTTTTCGTCGCTAATAATAATTAAACTTTTTTTAAAAAGGTAATAACATTTTCAATTTAAAATTTTTCTTTTCACTAAAAATTCCCCATGCATTTCAATAACATGTTTACTAAAATATCTATTACAAATCAATACAAAAATCTGTTCATTTTCATAAACACCACAGTCAAATTTCAGCACAATATCCACAAAAATACAATATCAACTGCATGCGGATTACCAAACATGTCTCCTAATATCCACAAAAAAAACATTTCTACTAATATCCACAAAAATATAATATCAAGTGCGGATTGCAAAACATGTCTTGTAATACCCACAAAAATATAAAATTTACAACGCAATCAAAATACATGTAAGGTAATATGAAGAAAAACACAAAATGAGCTAGCTTCTGCTATCCAGATTACGAAACACATCCATATCTAATCTCAAATCTGCAACAAAACAAAACACAAGAAAAAAGAAAAAAAAGAAAAGAAAAAAAGAATGCAAGTTAGACAATTATTATCTTATCAAATAAATATACATTTTAACATTCATTTTTCGACTTAGTTTTCAAACCGGGAGTCCCGTGCTAGTTCCGTAAGTTTTCACAACTTACATTGGTCCCTCCCGAGGTGTTTGAGGTGTTCCCCGGGCCTTCCCGTGGATGTTACATGATTTTGGCCCCCAATGGCCTATTTTCAACCTTAAGTGTTGGAAAAATGCATTTTTTGAATTAATTTTCAAACCGGGAGTCCCGTCCTAGTTCTGTAAGTTTCCATAAGTTACAATGGTCCCTTCTGAGGTGTTTGAGGTGTTCCCCGAGCCTTCTCGTGGTTGTTTAACGATTTTGGCCCCCGATGGGCTATTTTCAAGCTTAAGTGTTGGAAAAGTGCATTTTTTGACTTAATTTTAAAACTGGGAGTCCCATGCTAATTCCGTTAGTTTCCACAACTTAAATTGCCCCTTCTCCACAACTTCTGTGAGTGCAGGCCTTCTCGTGGCTGTTACACGATTTTGGCCCCCAATAGCCTATTTTAAAGCTTAGGTGTTGGAAAAGTGCATTTTTTAACTTAGTTTTGAAACCGGGAGTCCCGTGCTAGTTCCGTAAGTTTACACAAGTTACATTTGTCCCTCCTGAGGTTTTTGAAGTGTTCCCCGGGCCTTCTTATGGCTATTACACGATTTTGGCCTCCGATGGCCTATTTTCAAGCTTAAGTGTTGGAAAAGTGCATTTTTTAACTTAGTTTTCAAACCGGGAGCCCCGTGCTAGTTCCGCATGTTTTTACAACTTAAATTTGTCCCTCTCGAGGTGTTTGAGGTGTTCCCCAGGCCTTCTCATAGCTATTACACGATTTTGGCCCCCCGATGGCCTATCTTCAAGCTTAAGTGTTGGAAAAATGCATTTTTTGACGTAGTTTTCAAACCGGGAGCCTCGTGCTAGTTCCGTAAGTTTTCAAAACTTAAATTGGTCCCTCTCAAGGTCTTTGAGGTATCCTTGGGCCTTCTCGTGGCTGTTACACGATTTTGGTCCCCGATGGCCTATTTTCAAGCTTAAGTGTTGGAAAAATGTATTTTTCGACTTAGTTTTCAAACTAGGAGCTCTGTGCTAGCTCCGTGCTAGTTCCATAAGTTTACACAAGTTACAATGGTCCCTTCTGAGGTGTTTGAAGTGTTCCCCAGGCTTTCTCATGGTTTTTTCACGATTTTGGCCTCCAATGGCCTATTTTCAACCTTTAGTGTTGGAAAAGTGCATTTTTCGACTTAGTTTTTAAACTAGGAGCCCCGTGCTAGTTCTGTAAGTTTACATAAGTTACAATGATCCCTTCCGAGGTGTTTGAGATATTTCCTAGGCCTTCTCATGGTTGTTTCACAATTTTGGCCCCCAATGGCCTATTTTCAAGCTTAAGTGTTGCAAAAGTGAATTTTTTGACTTAGTTTTCAAACCAGGAGTCCCGTGCTAGTTCCATAAGTTTCTACAACTTACATTGGTCCCTCCTGAGGTGTTTGATGTTCCCCGGGCCTTCTCGTGGCTATTACATGATTTTGGCTCCCAATGGCCTATTTTCAAGCTTAAGTGTTGGATAAATTCATTTTTTGACTTAGTTTTCAAACCGGGAGCCCCGTGCTAGTTCTGTAAGTTTCCATAACTTAAATTGGTCCCTCCCGAGGTGTTTAAGGTGTTCCTTGGGCCTTCTCGTGGCTATTTGTAACACACCCGCGAGGGACCCCGCTACACGCTACAGTTCGAACTTGATTTGTGTCACGGTTCTTAATCTGAACCAAAGAGTCCAAATCTGGCAAATCGTTTTGAGAAACAGATTTTTGAAAAGAAGTGCCAAACATAGACTACTTTGCCAGATACAGAGTCGCCACCTAAATATTTTTTTATGGGGGAATTTAGGAAACCCTGACTCGGTGCCAAAGGCCACGTGTCCGTCATCGCCACGTGTCCGTCATCACCAAAGTTGCCTCGGCTCGGGAACTTGGGTATGATTGGGGAAGGTCAGCTATGAGCACCCCCTCTCGCCCGGTTCGAAGACCGGCCTCTACTAACCATGATATCCGATTTTGAAAACATTATGTGTTCTTATTCCGGTTATTAGCCTAGAATTACTATGTTATGCGCGCAGCAAACAAGTATAGACTAGATTGCCTAATTTGGAAATAAGCATTGCACATCCGTTTGTTTTGGAAAACGCTTTAGGATTTGCTACTCGCAAGTAGGCTAAAATACGGATTTCAATGAGTTGTTCCAACTCAAACAATCCAACCTTCACCCATAGGCATTCAAACAGTTTATCACATAAGCATCTAGCCACATGGTAAACATGCTGTCATGACAGCATTCACACACATGCGATATGCTAAAGCATGAAAATACTTACATCGTACTCCGTGCCAAAACAATAAACTAGTTAGCAAACATGCATGGTCCTAGTTCATGTCAAATTGACTAATGCAACACATACAGGATGCAATTAGGGTAGGCTCGGCTAACCTAAACATGACATGTGAAATGCAATCAATTGATGCACGTATTCAATTTGGAATTGAAGTACAAATGCAGTTAGCATGATGTACTGAGCCCGGTGCATGCAAGACAAATGTATGGATGCACGCATGCATAGCATAAGGTATGCTAATTTAAACATGCCCTAATCTACCATCATAAGCGGGTAAATAAAAGGGAAGAAAGAAGTGGGGATTGGAAGACATGCACACACACGCACCCACATTTATTACAGATTCGCCCTCGCCCGGAGGGATCAAATAAATATTACAGATAATTAACCTACAAGCTAATTAAATATTACAGGCCATCTAATTAGCTAAGCAAATTCACTAATCTAGGGAAAATAGTAAACCGCCTCGGGAGGAGAGCCTGATGCAATGCATGCTCGGTCTTGCTCGGAAATGCACTGCCATGCGCAAGCTGCCTCTGTTTTCCCTGCTATACTCCTCTGAAGACTGCCAAAATCTCAAGGTTGCCTTTCTGAACACTGTACAGTACCACCGGCTGGAGAGAATGGCCACCGGCCGTGGGAGATGTTCATCGGCTGAGAATGAATCCGTCGGCCACAAATTGTTCGCCGGTCGGCACTCTGTGCAGTCGATCGGCAAAAAGTTCCTGCAGAACCTGTTTGACAGCAACAGAGGACAGAGCTTTGCATGGCAATGCAATTCAAGCCATATATGCACCAATCATGTCCCTTATCATGTTAGTGACTCAAAGGGACATGCTCCTTGGTTCTCGGACCATCAATCGCGCATTTCCATGCGTGATGGCCCAAGGGACCAAGTGTGCACATTTTGATGTCAAATGCAATGCGAACCAACAAACCAAAGGGGCCCAATTCCTATCACTAGATCAAGGAACAAGGCATGCATGCTAGATGGAGTGCAACCTAAGCATATGAACTAGCATGCAACATGAGCATACAAGGTATACATGCAAGCATGCAAACAAACATGCAAGGTAAGCATGCAAGCAAGCATAGGATGGACTTAAACATGATTTAGGCAGCTCTAATTAGGCCCAAAACAGTGGCCAAAATGCTATGAAATGAGGACTAAACACACATACACACATGCACATGTTAAAGGGCTAATACTCAAGCACAAAAGGGCAACTCTCAAGCACACTTGAAAGAGGCATAACATGGACTAATGGCATGCAAGGTAAGCATTGAAAATCATGTTACAAAAGGTGCTAAGCCAATTAAACAAGATAAACAAGGCATGCAAACAAAGCCAAAAACCCAAGACAAGCCAAGAGGCTTAAGCCAAGACTAAGTCAACCAAGCCTCACAAGGCTAAGAGGACTTAAAACAAGTCTAAGGCAGGCCTAGACAACACCCAAGGGACACCTAGATGGCATCTAAGTGGCTCAAATTCAAAGGGTATGCACAATGGCCAAAACATGGAGCATGCAAGACAAGCTTTCAAAGCTTCAAAGAGGCATCCAAGGCAAGCATACAAGCATGTTAAAGGGACTGAAATAACATGGCAAATGGTCCCAACCCACTAAATTAAGGCAAGGATGCATGCTATACATTCACACACTTAAGGCCAACAAACCAAAAATGCAAAGGGGCTATACTATGCATGCCAAAGTCGACCCAAACAACTAAGGACAGACCTCAAACATAGCAAAATAAGCACAAAAGCTTCACAAAGCCAAGCTTAAAACATGCTAGAACAATGGTTTACAACCTAAGGCATGTTAAGGCAACAAAATGGCATTACAAGGCATGTATGCTAAGCAAGCATGGTGTACCAAAACCAACATACAACAATGCTATTTCATGGCAAAATAAGCATAAATAACAGCCAAGGCATGGTCAACATGAGGCTTAGCTAGTTGCTCATTAAAGAGGCAAAAATGGCCCTTTTCAAGGACAATAAGGAGACGGGGTGGCCCTCTCCTTCTTGGGACTTCAAGGCACCATCCTTACCACTAAAATCCCTCAAGATTTCAGTGGTGAGGAGGCCCAAACACCAAAGTCCCGGAGCTCACTCAAAATAGCACAAAAAGGGGGCCTCTCAAGGCTTAAGAGGGGTCAAACACCTCCAAGCCACAAAACACTCTTAACAAACTATTTAGAGGGCCCAAAAACAGAACTTTTTTGTGTTATACACTAAGCTCAAAAACAGTTTTAATATAGGCTAACAAGCTATGCAAGAATGGGGGAAAAAGGGGTAAGATTGTTACCCTTGAAGCACCTCTTCACAGATGATGGACCAGCCCCTTCCTTGAGCTCAAACCAGCTCCAAAGCTCCAATATCAAACCTTTGGCCCTTCAAGAACTAAGAAAAGGTGTAACACTATGTGTTTGTGTGCAATAGTAAGCCTAAACACACACAATACAAGAGAATGAGAGATATAGATATAGGATAGATAGAAAACCCTAAACCTAAAACCAGAGCTTCTCTCACAACTTTTCTAACCTTTTTGTCTAACCCCAATGCCAAGAGAGGAGCCCTCTTCTTATAGGCAAACCAATCTTGTAAAGCTTATCAAGGAAGCTAATAAGAAGGCCATCCCTCCATACACGTGTATGGAGGGGAACAAAATGCAAGAAAGCTGTCTTAAAATATCTGCAAAAGCAGATGAATAGTGGTCGGCCGCTCAAAATTGCCTTTTTGACAAAATTAATTGCCGACCGGCAAGAAATAATGCCGACCGGCAATATACATTGCCGATGGCAACAAAACACCAGCCGGTGGCCTCTAGCCACGGCCGGTGATGTGTGGGGATGCCTCACAAGGCATTCCCTGCCCCTCCAAGGCAACAAACAAGTGTTTGGTGCAAAACCAGACACTAAACAGTCGAGTTCGGAGATCCTGAGGCAAGGCGCGTAGCCGAGACCTCCGGGAACTCCAAATGAACACAAACATGGATGATCACCGGGTGTTCAAACGGTGACGTCCAAGTCTTGAGGACGGTCAAAAATGGGGTGTCTACACTATTACACGATTTTGGCCTCCGATGGCCTATTTTCAAGCTTAAGTGTTGGAAAAATGCATTTTTCGATTTAGTTTTCAAACCGAGAGCCCCGTGCCAGTTCCGTAAGTTCACACAAGTTACAATGGTCCCTTTCGAGGTGTTTGAGGTGTTCCCCAGGCCTTCTCATGGCTATTACAGGATTTTGCCCCCGATGGACTATTTTTAATCTTAAGTGTTGGAAAAGTGCATTTTTTGACTTAGTTTTCAAACTGGGAGTTCTATGCTAGTTCTATAAGTTTTCACAACTTAAATTGGTCCCTCCTGAGGTTTTTGAGGTGTTCCCCTTGGCCTTTGTGGCTATAACACGATTTTGGCTCGCAATGGCCTATTTTCAAGCTTAAGTGTTTAAAAAATGCATTTTTCGACTTAGTTTTCAAATCAGGAGCCCGGTGCTAGTTTTGTACATTTACACAAGTTAAAATGGTGCCTTCCAAGGTGTTTGCGGTGTTCCCCGGGCCTTCTCGTGGTTGTTTCACGATTTTGGAGCCCCATATGCCTATTTTCAAGCTTAAGTGTTTGAAAAGTACATTTTTTGACTTAGTTTTCAAACAGGAGTCCCATGCTAATTTCGTAAGTTTTCAAAACTCACATTGGTCCCTCTCGAGGTGTTTGTGGTGTTCCCCGAGCCTTCTTGTAGCTGTTACATGATTTTGGCCCCCGATGGCCTATTTTCAAGCTTAAGTGTCAGAAAAGCGTATTTTTTGACTTAGTTTTCAACCCAGGAATCCCGTGCTAGTTTCGTAAGTTTTCACAACTTACATTGGTCCCTCTTGAGGTGTTTGAGGTGTTTCCCGGGCCTTCTCATGGCTGTTACATGATTTTGGCTCCCGATGGCCTATTTCCAAGCTGAAGTGTTAGAAAAGTGCATTTTTTGACTTAGTTTTTAAACCGGGAGTCCCGTTCTAGTTTTGTAAGTTTCCACAACTTACATTGGTCCCTCCTGAGGTGTTCTAGTTATTCCCTAGGCCTTCTCGTGGCTGTTACATGATTTTGGGCCCCAATGGCATTTTTTCAAGCTTAAGTGTTGGAAAAGTGCATTTTTTGACTGAGTTTTCAAACCGGGAGTCCCGTGCTAGTTTCATAAGTTTACACAAGTTACATTGGTCCCTCCTGTTGTGTTTGAGGTATTCCCTGGGCCTTGGCTGTTACATGATTTTCGCCCTCAATGGCCTATTTTCAAGCCTAAGCGTTGGAAAAGTGCATTTTTTTCTCTTAGTTTTTAAATTAGGAGTCCCGTGCTAGTTTCGTAAGTTTCCACAACTTACATTGGTCGCTCTCAAGGTGTTATGGGTGTTCTCGGGCCTTCTCATGGCTTTTTCACAATTTTAGCTCCTTATGGCCTATTTTCAAGCCTAAGTATTAGAAAAGTGCATTTTTGGACTTAGTTTGAAAAAGTATATTTTACTACATAGTTTTCAAACCGGAAGTGGAGCTTGTAGAGTGGTGGGACCTTATGGAATGGGTCTGTAGAATGGAATTATGAGAGGGTGGGAAATATGAGGTTTTGATTCTCTCATTAAGAAAATTGAGAAATAAGTGAAGATCCTTGCAAACTATGAATGATAACACCTAACATCATAAACTTTGTATTAAGTAGCCCACAACTAGATTTCTACTCCTACAAGAACTTTACATAGTATAATCCCCAAACTATCCAAAATAAATAACACAATCAAACAAGAGAATATCATAAAAAAAGGGAATCTATCACTTTCTCTAATGAAGGGCATCATGAACTAAATATATTAAATTTTGACTGCTATCTCAAACTTTTGGATATGTTAAGTCACCACTATTGCTAGAGCAAGGTACAACAACCTAATGAAGCTAACAAAAACCACTATCTTTTAAAGGCTTTGTTTGGATCTTGAATTTGATGATTGAAAAGAAAAGAGCAAAGAAAAGTGAATGCAATAAAAGATAATATATATACTACGAATAACCCGTGCCTAAAGGCACTCCTAACAAATTTTTTGAGTACCTTATTGTGAGGAACACCTTTGTATATACCTTATTAAGAAAGAAAAATCATGAAAACCTTAATTATTAAATAAAATAAAAATTAAGGCAAATTTAGGCATTCTAAACAATGCTAATGTTTAAAATTATAGTTAATTTGGTTTGAAATTCATGAAATCACCAAATGTTCATAATGTGAAAAGCATGAAAGAATTGTACTAAAATGCTTATTCAATGTACTCATCCCGCACAATAACTATCACCATCAAAGATCATGTACTCGTTCGTTCTAACTCTTGCTTCTCTACAGCCTGTTAAAGAGAGAGAGAGAGAGAGAGAGAGGAGAGAGAGGAGAGAGAGAGAGAGAGAGAAAGAACAAAAAAAAAAAAAAACGCACGTTGCTGAAATTGCATCCCATTTTCGTGCAAAAACAAAAACTATTAATTGTGAAATTAAGCACTACCTATCTTCGAAATGACCCAAACTGCCATTTGGACTCATATCCTATTAGCAATGTCACAAAATAGCAAAATAAGGAGATTCACGTATCAATTTTATCTCTCATGAAAATCTAAAGTAATAAAAAAGACAAATAATTGAAGTACTTGTCTATGTCATTTAGAGTAACCTACTTAGTACAGCTATGAATGTAAAAATCATTCCAAAATAGAAAAATGATTCAGTGGGGAAAATAAAAATAAAAAAACTCCATTTTAGAAATCATAATCATAAAGTTCCCCATCCAAACATGCATACCAAAATTTTTTGTTTTGTTTTGTTTTTTTTTTTCTTTTTTCAAATAATGATAATTTTCTTTGACTTTGAAGTATATTCCAACATCCCAACATAATATGGGACAGAGAGACTATACACAAAATCTAAATGTACATAAAAAAAAAAAAAGGAGTTTAAAAATTCAGATATCACAACAGCCAATTCAAAACACACACTTATAATAAATAAATAAATAAATAAAAACTACCCAATGCAAACACTAAAAAAACAGATATATTCAGAACTGCCTTTAGGCACAGTTAATTCATTATTATGTGTCAAAATAATTTTACTCACATCAAGCATACTCTTCTAATATCCATATTCAATTGGTTGCTCTTTTTATTAGGCAATGACATTGTCAATTGAGAAGGGGAAAAAAAGTGAAATAAGAAGCAATTTATACAAAAAGAGCAAATTATTTTGACATGGCAAAAGTGACAAAAGCATATTATTTTTAGTTTTATTTTACTGATAGTTAATTGAAATTACCTTACAAAGCTCTATTGAGACTCCAATCACCTTCCCAGTTCATCATCATCAAAATGTCCATAATCGCACTTGGAAAAATAAATAAAATAAAATAAAGTGCACTTGGAAATAAAGAAGCAAAAAAAAAAATTATTACCAATATTAAATTTTTTTTGAAATTTAAAACCTAGAAATTAAAAATGATGAAATCTCATTTTTTTTTTTTTAGTTTGTTGTATTTCTTCTTCTACAAATCTTAGGTGTCATTTTCTTCAATTATAATCTCCTTAAGCATTTCCAGTAATCTATTGCGATAGGAAGCTCCATGCTACAAGCCATCTCCAAACCCATCAAAAATAGGAAAAGAGAATAAAAACAACCAAATCTTGAAAGTGCAAGCAAATCAAGTGGTTAGAAAATTAGGTTTGGGGATGAAAAACCCTAAGATGTGAATCACTTACCTGTGATAGAAGAGGGGCCAATCCACTTGATTGTGCCACAGCAACCTAAAAATAGTTAATCAAAATCACACAAAACCCATCAGCATACATTAGCTAAATCAGAAAAGGAGAAAAACAAAGGAGAATGAGAGGGCAGCGACCTGGTTAGAGAAGAGAAGAAGAACAGATGAGGGAGACAAGGGGCAACACCACTGCCAATACAGTCGGCGCTGCAAGAGAGAGAGTGAGATGGATGGAGAGAAAGACAAAAGAGGGCAGCAACTAGAGAAGAGAAGAAGGACAGAGGAGAGGGAGACAAAGGGGTAGCACCACTGCTAGTGTAGTCAGCGCTGCGAGAGAGTGAGCGAAAGTGAGAAATAGAGAAGAAGAAGAGAAAAGAGGACAAACATGTGCCATTCGAGTCCACGAGAGTGAGGGAATGAGAATGGAGTTTCAAATGTTTATTTATTCTAAGCAAAAATCATTAGGGCACCCAAAGAGGGCTTTGCAAAATAGGAATTGATTTGGGAAAAAAAGAGGGCTTCTCACTTATAGCATAAAACGACGTCGTTTTGCATAATAAAATTATAGGAGACGAAATTATTTCCTCGCAAAAAAATTTGTATAATGGTGACAAAAATTTTCGTCTCTAAAATGGCACCCAAATATTCCGCAAAATTTTCCAAGGGCGAGAATTTTTTTGTGACAAAATAAAATATAAAGACGAATAAAATTTTCATCACCTATTGTTTTATTGATTTTAAGCATTTGGTGACGAAATTTGGTTTTTCTCTCTAAAAATACTACAATTGGAAATGAAATCTTACTTTTATCTCTAAAACATGTATATTTAGAGACGAAATTTTTTTTCATCATGCGTTTTCGTCACCAAAGACCTTTTTTGTTATAGTGCTTCAAGTTTTCAAACTCCAATACCTTCCTATCTCAGATACTCTGTGGGAAGTACTTCTCATAGAAGATCTCCAAAAATTGAGCCCAATTCATTCCTTGATGGTCTCCTCGAATAAGCATCCACCAACGGCGTGCTTCATCCTCTAGTGTAAAAGCAGCTAGCAAGACTTTATGTGCCTCCGTGCATGGAAAGACTTCAAACAATTTCTCGATACCAAGCACCCAAGCCTTCGCCTTTAATGGATCAATTCCCCCTTTGAATGATGGCGATTTCATCTTTTTAAATTCTTTTGTGAAAGTAATTGTTCGGTCGTTGGCCTGGTGGTCTTGCACTATAGGTGGTGGCACAGGCATTGGTGGTGGTGGCTGTTATTGCTGTTGTTGTCTAAAGGCCTCCGCCATGTCCATGATCATTGCCTCCAATCTATCAAGTTGTGCAGAGGTTGAATCCTCCCCATCCTCTGCCCTTGTTCTCACCATGATCTAGAGGAACACACATTATAATTTTCCCAAATAATAAATACATAAGTCACATTTACAAATGCACATTTTCATGTCATACTTGATTATGGATGCATTATGGATGCAACTTAAAACCTTTCTAGACTTCTTGTTGCTCACATGGACTTATGTGTGAGATATTAACTCGTGCTCTGATATGACTCTGTCATGACCTGAACCTGCCCCTAAAAGTTTGGGTCATAGCCGGCCGATAATCACTTGATTACCTTTGGCCTCAAACAAACATACAGAGTAATTATAGTAACGGGGCCAGAAGCAAAAGTATACAACAAAAGAATGAGTCCATTGAGCTATACCAATATGAGCAAAGTGTAACACATCCACGTCATTTACATGCCCATGCAAAAAGAATATAAGTATCAAAAGAAATTTGTGCATAATGCTTACAAACCCACAATCACAATAGCAAAACAAAGTAAAGTCAAAGTATGATGTAAGTCAAAGACAAAACTTCATCTCAGAGACATGACTCGATTGGGTCTAAAAAAAGAATGGCTCTTGAAGTTGACTCTAGGGGTGTGCTCCATGCTGCAAATTACCTCCATGTGCATACATAAAATTGGGTGAGCGAAAATCAATGAGTAACAATACAGTAAAACAATGTAAATAGATAGTCATAAGATACCCACAATACCCAAAATCGTATAAACAAAATGGCCTGAGGCCTAATCATACTTTAAAACAACTTCGGGCCCAACATATAACAAAACGGCGTCGGGCCCAATCATATATCAAAACATCTTTGGGCCCAACGTATATCAAAACAACCTCAGCCCCAATCATACTTCAAAATGGCCTCAGGCCGAACAAATAACAAAACAGCCTCGAGCCTAATGTATATCAAAACGGCCTCGGGCCCAATCATATTTCAAAACGGCCTCGGGCCCAACAATAACAAAACGACCTCGTCCCAATATATAACAAAATGGCCTCGGGCCCAATGTATATCAAAACGGCCTTGAGCCCAATCATATTTCAAAATGGCCTCGGGCCCAAGATATAACAAAATAGCCTCGACCAAACGTTGCAAATGTCATAAAATATTAATGAGGTTTCACATTTCAAACAAATCATAATGTCGGCACCAATCACCGTTCATGGTTCGAGGTGCACAATTACGAACATATAAATATGGTATTATTACTCATAGTGTGACAGATATTGAGGCGTTTCCTCTGGCACACGACCTAAACCATACATATCACACACACATTCGATAAATAATCTATTCATATGATATACACTTTCTTTTAGTGATTCACACCCCTTTTAAATGGTTCCTAATCATCATTTCACTTCCAAAAGGGTTTAAATAAGGTTGGAAGTGCGTTCCGGAGGTCAGGAGCATCAATACAAAAAATAGGATTTTTCCTCCTACCTGGCCGCACGTGCGGTTGGTCCAACTGCTCGAGCGATCTGGCACTGTACATGCGGAAATTGTAGTCGCTAGAGCACACAGTGCTGTCCAGTTTTGGTTCAAAGCATGGGCCACTCGTGCAGAGCCCGTGGCCACACGAACAGTCTGGGTACACCCAAACTGTCCGAAAATGGCCAAAAGTACCAAACGTTCCAAACTCATTTCCAATCCCAAATCAAAGCAAAACTCACTTAAAAACATGATACATAAGCATGATACAAGTGTAATTCCACATTAAGCTTATCAATCTTTCATCAACATCAACTTCATGGTCTCATCTTTTCACAATTTCATGGTTTTACATACACAAGTTCAAAATACATATATTCATGAATGATTTTCTCACAAACCTTGTTTTTATGAACCATCTAGGGTTTGTTTCATGGATGAATCATAAAAAAGAACTCAAATCAAACAAAGGTGTAGAGATTAAGGTCCAATTTCATGCCTTTAGCCCTAGTCACTACACAATTCAAAACCCTAGCTCAAAATTCCTAATTTCTTCATGATTTCTTGACAAATATGAGTTAGAGACAAAGTTTGTCAGTAAATTTCCAAACCTTAACTCAAATCTATGGTTTGCCCCTTGATTCCCTTCAAATCCCTAGCTTTCTCCTATTTTTCTCTCTCTAACTCACACTTTGGAGCTCTTTTCCAACAAATGAAGAACAAAAAAGGCTAAACATATACAACTTAACTCAAAAATCTTAATTTATTCATTACAAATCATAATTTTTCAAAATCTCACCGAAGGCTCTAAAAATCATGCTAATCATAGCTATGAAGTCAATTTTTGTTTATTGCGTCTCTACAGCCTTCAATTTTAGTTCAAAGTTTCAATTGCAACAAATATTACTACTTTCAATAGATATTTTTCCAAATTCATATATTTCCCATACTCAAACTTGCAAATTCATATCAAATGCATAATCACATACATAATTAAGCATAGTATGGGTTTGGTTATCACACTGGTCGTCTCCTTTTAGTGGCTAGTTGTCCACTATTGGTGGTTTGGCAGGTGGGCAGTGTGTTCTTGTTTTGGGTGTTGTGCGTTGAGGTCTTGTTTTGAGTCTTTGGTCTTTAGAAAGTGTGAATAGTCGTGTTTAGATTGTTTTTGCATTGTTTTCTATTTATCAAGTTGTATTTTGTTTTTTAGTCATTGGGCAGCTCATTATCTGGTTGAGAACATTATTCAAATACAAGTAGTTTAAGTTTCGCATTCAATTCCATTTTCATTCCATGCAAGTGTGGTGCTCATGATGTGAAAATAAAGCTCTTTATATAAAACTGTAGGGTTTTACCCCGATCATTGTTTTTACAAAAGAGAAAGTAGAAGTCTTTTCAAAAACAAAAGTAAAGACCTAGCTGGAGCTATACATGTGCTAAACTACCAAAACAAAAGAAACTAAGCAAAAGAGTACAAAAATCTGCGCTTGTATAATCAAGCTCGAGAGGCTCTGTTCGCCCTCTTCCTTGAAGGGGACTCAAGGACACTGTCTTTGTCAGCATCGCTATCAAAATCAGACTCTAACCTAGAGCCAACCTCGTCATCCATGCTCTCTGACATCCTTCTCACTGCCAGACCCCGAGCCGTCATCATCATCCTCGCTCTTGGACTCAGGGCGTCGACTCACTGCCTCCTCAGTGCTGCTGGTCTCAACATCATCACCACTCAAAACTGGCTCCGAAGAAGGAGAGGTCTCCCAGGACTCAATGCCCCTACCTCGAACACCTCTACCACTGCCTCGACCTCGATGATCATCTCGGCCGCGTGTTGGGGCCTACTTACCTTTCATCTTTGTCGCTGGATGAGGTGCTGCTGGTACTACTGCAACTGCTGGTGCCCTTAGTGCAGGTGGAACCTGAAAAGCAAATATCAGAGTATCAGACACTGTATGTATGTCACAGAATATAGTATGTAGTATGAGTATGATGCGGAATGTAGATTCAACATAGGTGTAGTATATCAGTATAGTATGAGGCAGTGCTAGAATGCATGTCAATTTACAGTATGAGTATCATATACCAGTGAGAGTATGGCATATCAGTACAGTGTGGGAAGCAATGCATTGCACAAGAGGGAGGGAAATATACTTGGATACCGTGTAGAGTGAGCAACATTTCCCTCCTCTGCACCATGTAAACTAGAGAAGCAACTAGCTGAACGAGGCCCTATGTGTACCCTGTGGGCGCCTACAAGTGAAGTTGAATAATCAGTATCTGAAAGGAAAAATGCAGGATGCAAGTTGTCAAGTGTGGTCTATACTTGAGGTGCGCCCGGGGCTCTGACATACCCATGCTCCGCCGCCGGTGGCTCTATCGGGATCTGATATCGTTCCACTCAATCGCCCGCAGAGAGTCACGGTAGGAATTGCTGGCCAACCGGTTGCATGTATAATGGGAGAGGCCTCTCCAACATCAGCCTCGGCCTCCTAGGCAGCCTCTTCGGCAAAAAGGGCACCTGCAGAATCGCCGGCGTGAACTCTGGTTAGGGGTGGCATAAGGTGAGTCCTGATGAAGGCTGTGTAATCTCCGTCTCACTGGAAGTAGTCCGCATCCTGCCCTGCCGTGAATTGAATAATAGCCTCAACTGAAAGGCTATCGGTTGACCTCATAGATACTGGAGGCGGAGTAGGAATGACTGGGGTAGGTAGGCCCATGGTCTGGCGTGCGAAACGCACACCCAGAAACTAAGCCTGACAAAATGGGCCCTCCTACAAGCTGCGGCACCAGGAGGTAGCCTAAGCCCTAGTGTACTGGTCTCTGACTCCAGCCGGCATTATTACGCATAGCTACTACGTGATCTGTAAATAGAGATTTTATAAGTTGTTAGTTGCTATCATTTGTCAGAGTATGGATTAGAAGAATAGTAATGGAAATAAAGAAGAAATGATTGTGGGTTTCGGAGTACCTTGTAGGCTACCACCGTATCGAAATATCGGTGGAAGTAAGTGAATGTCATGTCATTGCGGCACTGGGGCGAAGGCTGGGAAATAAGCATATACCTAGAGTTGTAAGGAAAAGATAAAGTGTGAAACCATATGTGCAAACATATAGTAAATGGAAAGTGCATAACAGAAAGTGCAAAGCAGAAAGCACAATGTATGGACAAACGTAAAGTAGAAAATGCAAAGCAGAAAGCATAAGAAGCAAACAGAAAATGCATGGACAGATGCGTACCTCCCAGGCTCTCTAGTAGCCTCCAACCTTGTTCCCCTCATGCGGGAATTGAAGCTCATGTAGCCGTAAAGGGTGACAAGGCCGGCTCTGCCCCTGTCATAAAATGAAACCCAAGGCAAGGTCACAAAGGCACTCAACAGATACAAGCCCGCGGTATTCCACCTGTTTCACAAACAAGGTGGTACCGAGAAGGTATATCAAGAAGCCCCGGGTGTACTGTTCTTCTTCCTCTTGAGTCTCGGGCTGACTCCTGTGGAAGCGCTCGTAGAACCAGCTGTATTTGACCATAGTTGGTCTGTATAGAGGTAGGCTCACTCTAAGTAGGTAGATCCAGGCCTCCTCCTACTGGCCCATATCCATATCAAAAGGGATCGGATCGCCCCCTACTCCCAAGACGGTGATCATCGAGAAATCATAGGGGGTCATTGTCATCTCGCCAGCGGAAGAGAATTAGAAGGAGTTTGTGGTGTCCCACCACCTCTCCACCAACGCTCCAAGTAAGGCTCAATTGGCCATGTAGCATAAGAGCCCAGTGTAGAATAAGCCAACACCCCCTTCGTCGACGAGGTCGCGAACCCGGGGGAGAGCTTGTGATACTAGTCCCTGGCCATCATTGTCCCGTAACCTCTCCAAGAGCAAGAGTCCTCTTGTGATAAGGAAAGAATCAAAGACAGTCAGATGAAAGGCAGTGATGAAATGAATAAAAGACAGTCAGAGGAAAGGAAGTGATGAAATGACTAAACAGATAAAGTGCAGGAAAGAAAAGTTTGTACCTCAGAAGCATCGTGAGCAAGGTGGGAGGTCCGCTCCGTCAGCAAAACATCCTTCGGCATGCTACCGACAAAATCATCAAACCTCATCATGCTGCCGGGGGCCATCGCGGGCGTCTGTGGGTCTTAAGTGGCCAAATCAAATGGCCTCAGTCTCAATGGTAATAGCTTAGGCTCAGGTTCTGATGGAAAGATCGCCTCTGCCTCGGCCTCAAAATCAGCAGCGATATCCTCCGCCACCCCGCCGGCTTTGACAACTACTAGCTCCTCTACCTCGGCTATAGGTGGAAGCATAGGTACCTCGGGAGGGGCACCATCATGTGGGACATCGTCTGCCATCTGGAAAGTGGGTGAAAAAATGAAGAAAAATGGAGAAAAGATGGAAAATTTCAAAAAGTCATCCCTAGGAGAGAGAAAATGGAAGAGAAAGTCAAAACCAGGCAAAGTTTGCAAAACCTAAGAAAAACCCTGAGGGGAATAAGCCCAAAGTGATGAAAACCCAAAAAAATAAACTAAATCAAAATCTGATCGGTTCAAAATGTAGAGGACCAAAGAGGTTTTATGAATAAAGTTTGCATGGGGTAGTGGAAAACGTGTACAAAGCACAAATCTAGAGAGGGAAAGCACCTAGAGAGAGAGGGAGAGTGATTTTGGACGTGTGGATGTGTGCCAAATGAAGTTCAGGGTTGTTTTTAAAGAGACCCAAGAAAAAAACCCCAAAATGCCCCGATCTGCGACAAGTGGCCGGCCGTACACCCATTTGTAGCCGACCGGCCCCATTTGTGGTCCTGAGCTGGTTTTTGTTGCCCTCTTGCCCAATCAAAGTATGGAAGGTCTAGTTTTGGGTCTGGAAAGAAGACTTGAGGTACTTGAAATGGATTTGGTGTCCGAAGATCTCGAACTTGTGTTCTGGTTGCATCGTTCCAAATCCCATTGTGTCTCTAGTGCATGAACGTGCCCCGATTTCAAATGTGAACAGGTTGTATCCTTTTTTGCGCATTTTGCAGAGCCTCCGAGTGGTAAGTTGGAGGTTATTGGCGAACATCGCTTTTGTTCGTCTTTTCGATTCACGTATCTTTTGCATAGAATATGTATTCTCACATACCTCTTATGTTGCATGTGTGCATTACAGCGTAACTCATCTACCCATCATGTTTGCATAGTACTTGCATTACATCTTAGGTTGCATAGAACTTGCGTTGTCGTCATATTGATTTTCAATTACATTGCCTTGTGTTGTATTCATGAGCGGTGCTTTCTGAAGCGCCGCTTTGTTTGTTTATTGCATTTCCTAAGCATCATCCATTACATTTTCTTATCAATCATACCACGTTGTGCATCTATCGCACGATTGTACCAGTGTGTGCATCTATTGCACAATCATACCACGTATCGCACGACCGTACCATTTTGTGCATCCATCGCACAATTATACCACGTCGTGCATCTATCGCATGATCGTACCATTTTTGCATCTATCGCACAATCATACCACGTCATACATCTATTGTACGATCGTACCACTATGTGCATCTATCGCACAATCATACCACATCGTGCATCTATCACACGATCGTACCACTCTGTGTATCTATTGCACAATCATACCACGTCGTGCATTTATCGTATGATCGGGCCACTCTGTGCATCTATCACGCGATTACAATCTCATTGCTCTGTACATCTATCGCATGATTACAATCTCATTGCACTGTGAATCTATCGCATGATCGTACCACTATGTGCATCTATCGCACAATCATACCACATCGTGCATCTATCGCACGATCGTACCACTCTGTGCATCTATCGAACAATCATACCACATCGTGCATCTATCGCACGATCGGGCCACTCTGTGCATCTATCGCACGATTACAATCTCATTGCTCTGTGCATCTATCGCATGATTACAATCTCATTGCACTGTGCATCTATCGCATGACTACAATCTCATTGCTTTGTGCATATATCGCACAATCTCACTACATTATGCATCTATCGCCCGATCATCGTTCTCATTGCATTTATTGCATCATCACATTTCCTCTTCTCACGTTTTCAACGTGATGAAAGTATCTTAGGGTGTGCGGAAGCATGACCATAAGCGGTCTTTCTCTTACTCTTCTTATGTTTTCTGCGTGATTAGAGTGTGTTGTTCCTACTTTCATGTGAAACGTGTTGGAATTTACTTTTGCTTATTTGGTTGGAGCTATTGTTGCATATGCTGGATCTTGTTATTTCTCGGTGCCTTGTTTTGCATGATCATGAATTGTTAAATAATTGGCTTCGCGAAGCGTGTAAGGCCAGCTTTCAACTATATTCTTTGTTTATATCATTTGTATCTTGCCCCTGAACTACGCAGGTTTGATTCCCTGTAAAGGGATACGTAGGCAACCTTTGGGTATAACTAATTTAATTTATGTCTTGATTGTTTGTCGAAGCCTCACAGCCTTGTCAAAACGGGTCCTCTCTGGGCTTTGACATTCACTCACGTCATTTCATGACTTCAAGCTTTGTCAAAGAGGGGCAACTGTAGACACCCCATTTTTGACCGCCCTTAAGACTTGGGCGCCACCGATTGATCACCCAATGATGAATTTTTACGCTTGTCGAACGCTTGATTTTCTCAGCATGAAGCCTCGATTTTGAGCCTTAGAAACCTACAAACCTTGCACAATTTTTTTGGACCAAAATAGCAGTTTCCAAGCTTGACCACCCAGAGGCCTGCAAGCCACAAATGAGTGTACGACCATCCCCTTAGTGGTCGGTCGGCCACTTGTGTCAAAAAAACTAGATCTTTTTGCCAGCTGTTCCATTGCCAGGTGTCTCCACAGGTACATGCACTGCACCAACTGTTTCTATACTGATATTTCCGAGAGCCTAACATATTTCTTTATATATACTTGACCCCCTCTCATAAAATTAGGTTAGAAAATTTTGGAGAAGGAAAATTCTTGGAAAAAATATCTCTCTCTTCGTTGCAACCTACACACACCTTACCTAGACTTCCTAAGCCAGATTTTTAGGGCTCTTTGTTGAGGTTGTTGAGCTTAAATATTAGCTCTTGAGGGTGAGAACTTGGTGGTTTGTAATTCAAGGAGTTGCTCTTTTTCAAGAGGTATAATTCCTAGGTTCTTTCCCTTATTTCTTTACCATATTTACTTGTTGTTTTTGGACTATTTTTCAACTATTTTTATGGGCTGAAACTTGTGGTTAAAAGCTACCCAAGGTAGAGGGGTGGATCACCCTTCTTTGTACTTTGTATTCCAAACTCTTCCCCTTGTGTTTTCAATCTTTTCATCAAATTTTTTTGAGCTTCTCACCACTGAATTTTAGAGATTTTTAGAGGCTAAAAATATTGTTTTGAAATCCCAAAAATGGAGGGGTTAGCCTCCCCTCCTTGTGCTTGTTTACTAGTCCTATTTCTCCATAATTGTAGCTAGCTTTTTCAAACTTTTCCATGTGAATTTCAGTGCTATTTTTTACTGTTTTAAGACTGTTTTAGGTTGTTAGTTTCATTTATGCTTTGTATAGCATGGTTCTAGTGTAATGGTCCTCATGGGTTTGGTGTTCTAAGCATTAGTCACTAGCCTATTTGAGTTGATGGCATTTATTTAGTGCTTTCCATACTTGTTTTCACCTCTAATCATCTCTACAATCTCTCTATTTTCTTGGCTTTTTCTTTGCTTTGAGAGTTGTTTGAAACAAGTATTGCTTAAGCTTGAGATAGAGATCCTTGTGCTTAATGGTTTAATCACTTTGAAGGTTCATTACCAAAGGCATGACATCTCTCTCATGCCCAAAACAACCCTTTGTTTGACACTTCTCTCCATTAGTGGACTTAATCTTCATTATTAGACTAAAATGCTTAATGAATGGAAAGGTAATTAAAAGTGGTAATGAAATTGGACTAAGAGGTAACAAGATAATAAAATGGTTTGGGGTTCAATTGGATGTTAATTGACCCCATTGAGTCTTGGGTCGTTTCATACTTGTTAGTGATGAAAACGGTTCAAGAGTTAATGTCAACCACTTCCCTTGATCAATATCATGATAGGGAGGAGGTTCATGAATCTTTCCTTCTCGTTTATCAAAATTGTATCCCTTGATTCATAAGCCATCATGCAATGAGTTTTCACCGATTGATGGTTTGTAAATCGAGCCTACCCCTCCTTTGGTCTGGTTGATGATAAGGAGAGGAAGGGTGGACAAACATCCCCTGAAAATACTTTATTTGGGCTCTGTTTTATATCTGTTGCAGCAGAGCAATACCAAACATTAGTGGCCGGCTGGCCGGCCACCTTTACTGTACGGCTGACCACTTTTACTGGCCAGCCGACCGACCACGTTTTTTCAGCTAGACAGTGTCTTTTTTCTTGCAAAATAAAGCAAAGGCTGACGCAAAAAATAGTGCAATTTTCTGACTGTGCAACAAAAGTATTCTGGCCGCAAAATACAGAGCATTTTCGGGTGGAAATTTGCATCCATGCAAGAATCGTCCCTCGTTTCTCGAGGCCCGTTACAATAATGTTTTAATAGTAGTATGTTGTGCTTAAAGTAATGGACTAGTAATAATTAATTCCTTAGTTAATTAATTCCATTTTGTAGCTAATTAGTTACTTTAATTAATTTGTATTAATTAGTTAAAATAGCTAGTTAATTTTTTGTGTTGTAATTAATTAATTAGTTAGAATAGCTAGTTAGTTTTTTGTTGTACTTAATTAATTAGCTAGAATAGTTAATTAACTTGTGGTGTTGTAATAATTAGCTTAATTAGGTAGGACGTTCATTCGAACTCCTGCGGGAGGGGAAACTTGTAATAAAGTGCATGTCTTCCAACCCCACGTTTTTTCTCCTTTTTATTTACCCACTTATGATGGATAGTGTAGAACATCATGTTTTAATTAGCATTTTCTATGATTTGCATCCATTTGTCTTCCATGCATGAGATTCGGTTCATCATTCTAACGGCATTGTCATTTATTACTTCCTTGAATACGTGCGCTACTACATGCTATCAAAGTGATTCACATGACATATTAGACAACCGAACCTCTTAGTTGCACTCTTGTGTGTATTACATTAGTCATCTTATCTCGTTAGGATCATGCATTTTTTTCTAACTCTTTGGTTTCTTTTGGCTTGCCTTGGAGTACATGGTGAGCACTTATTGCTTTAGCATATTGCATGCGTGTGATTGTTGCCATATCAAGCATATTTTCCATGAGGCTAAGTGCTTAAGTGATATACCTGTTTGAATGCCTATGGATGAAGGTTAATTGTTCAAATTGGGATAATTTGATTAATGTACATATGAGATCACTTTTTCAAGTGGTACATATTCAAAACAATTTCCAAACAAACATGAAATCAAAGTGTTCCAATTTTTTCAAATTAGTCTATACTTGTGTGCAACACATAGTAAATTAGTCTAATAACTGGAACAAGAGCATATAATGTAAATAAGAATCACATCATGATTAGTAGAGGTCGATCTTTGATCGGGCGAGTGGGGTGCTCAATTCATGACATTTCCTTCTCGTACCTAAGTTCTCGAGCCGAGACACTTTGGTGATGACGGACACGTGGCCTTTGGCACAAGTCATGGGTTTCCTAAGTTTCCCAAAAATATTAAGGTGGCGACTCTAAAATCTGGCAATGCAATCCATTTTTTGGTATTTTTTTTATTAAAAATCAATTTTCCAAAAGATTTGTCGGATTTGGACTCTTTTGTGTTTATCCATTTCACATTGCACTTGTGAAACTAGATTTAGAATCACAAGAGTTCAAACTATGGGGCTATCGTATCCAAAAGGAGCACGAAAAGCAAGCTACAATTAATCATAGGCAATTAGTATGTCATACTTGTATCAATTATAGCATGTATGATTGTTATGTGATTTTGCTTGAAAGCAAAGATGAGACAACCTATTAGGGTAGATGAATGTATTTTTTTAATTTTTATAATTTTGAATATATTCTTAAATTGGTGGCTCCTAATAAGTGCAAGATCACTGATCACAGAGATAGGAAACCTGTGGTTCATAGGAGGTGTTAGACCATTGGCTACACAGTTATGAGATTGTGGTTCCTAGTAGTAAATAGATTATTGATCATATGTTAAGACATAATGGTTCCTAGTAGTAAAAGAGTTTACTGATTATATGTGAAGACATGATGATTCCTAGTAATGAAAGAGTCTACTGATTGTATGTTAAGACATTGTGATTCCTAGCAGTAAAGTGACTATTGATCACAAGTCAAAACATTGTGATTCCTAGTAGTAAAAATTCTACTGACCACATGATGAGAAATTAGTGATTCTTAGTGATAAGACCACTAGCCATGTTATGCAGTTCTGAATAGTAGACTATTGAACACTGGATCTGTGTTTCCTAATAGTAAGGCTATTGGCTTCAGAGTGATAAGTTGGACCAAATATGTTTTGGTGTCTTAATTCGAGAAAGACCTAATTCGGTTGATGACAGTCTGTGAATATATTTTTTGTGATATGATTTTGAGAGTTTCATAATCATTGTGGCACAAGGAATTGGTTAAAGACCCTGTATGAATTTTTTAAAAGGCCAAAAACCTTCATATAAATTCTACAAATGTGGTATGTCGTGCAAAAGGTGGCAATACCAAAACCAAAGTGGGCAGAATAGGCCTAAAATTATGTTGACTTTGTGTTCAATGATTATGCACAATACAGTAGTGCATATCGGTTTCCGTATGGACGAATCTTGTGAGAACCTGAATATAAAAATAAAATAAGTAATTAAAAAATAATAATTTTCTTGTGAATCTTAAGGTGCAAATTAAATATTACTAAACAATATTTTAATTAATTTTAAACCTAAAATAAATTTATGGTGAAAGTCTTTAATTTAGAGGTAAGATTTATTATTTAAAAAAAAAAATAGGAGACAAATTAGTTAGTATATTTTGATCTAGTAATAGTTGTATTTTATTTAAATTAATGGAGAGAGAAAATAAAATAAAACAAAAGATAATAATTTAAAGACTTTTGTTTAGATATATATATATAGGAACACTAGGTTGCCTAATACAATATATAGTAGCAGCAGCAGCCACGGGAAAGAGAGGTTGAGAGAAAATGAGAAGAAAAAAAAAAAATGTTGCAAACAAGGAAGGATTTTTGGGTTTGTGGTAGGTCTCTATCTTTCTTCTTCCTTTTGTTTTTGTTCTTTATCCTTATTCTATTATTATTTAATTCATTGATGGAGAGATTGTAGGTGTATGTATTTTGTATATATATATACTGTTAAGAAATCTGAGAAGCTAAATTCATTAGTAAAGAATGGGTGTAATTCTTATTCAAAAATTCTGTACAAAATCGCAAACTTTAGAAATTTAGAAACCATATTAAACGGATGAATTTGATGCTAAGATTTTTACAGTAATCTAACTACATATTGAATTTCATACCAGAATTTTCTTATAAGTTTTGGGAGTCAATATCTATATAAACCGATGCGTTCAAATCTATCTAGAAAACTAGTATAAAACAATAACTTTGGAAGTGTCATTCTGTTTGGGTATAAATCCAAAAATTATCAAATCAGCACTATTAGAACCATTACAAGTCTAGTTTATTACCTTTTTGGCATTGCATTGATTTGTTGGGTATACTAAGAGAACCTTTAATTTCTTTAGAGTGCTGTAGAATGCGACCTGTTTGGATATAATTAATTGTAATTGATTCTTTTGATAAGAAAATCAAGCGAAATCATATGGGTTTGAAACTTAGGATATATTGGTTGATATCTAGAGGGTTTTGGAATTTTCGAACGGTGTTGAGTGGGTTTTTAATTTTCAAAGTTAGCAAATGGATTGGAAAAACTTGTTTAAAATTTTGTTTTATCTTAAAGTTACTTTTAATTAATTTTTGATCTGAACCCATGTCTTGGGTAATTTTAGACCTTGCAGAACATGAACTTAGGTATTATTTAATAGTAAAGGTGAGTTGGGTTGAGCCATAATAGTGTGATTTAGCTTGGGGTTACTTAGTTTCTTATTCTTTTTAGTATTTGTGAGTTACTAGTGACATGTAGTTTTCGTACTTGGTGCAGGGCACTAGTTGGACCTTCCTTTTCAGTTTGAGGATTATATTATACCGTGTTCAGGTGAGCAGTTGCCTGCTACATATTTTCATAAATGTTCCCCAACCCTGAACTGCAAGAAAATTAAATTGTTGTTTTAGAACTAAACTGTTTTGATAAATTATTATAGTATCAATGAAATTAAATTATTTCTGAAATATATGCAAACTTGGCATACTATAAACTATTTGTAATGGTCTCATGTTTATAATGGTGAATTACCATGTTTTGCGAAAATGAATTGTATTGATTATTGGGACCATCCGTATATAAAAGTCCAGGGAATTAATTCCACTGTGTGTGATGACTCTGGCCACTAGGGAACATATCTGGGAGTCTAGTGCTCAACGATTGTAAGGAAAAGACCTGGGCTAGGTGAGGTGACTTGGGAAGATTAATTGAAATTTGATTTTGTACGATTCGTAAGGGTGCGTTTGGCTCTCCGTATTTGAGATTATTTATAATTATTATATTATGACATAGTTGACTTATCACTTGGAGTCCAAACTATCTAAGGGAGAGGGGAGAACGAGAGAAAGAGAGGGCAAAAGAGAGACAAGCTTCTCTAAGAGAGAGAAAGAGCTCAACATTCATGGGGGTTTGAAGATAAATTGAAGAGATTGAAGAGAGAGGAAGAAGATCAACCATGGAAGCTTGGGAAATTGAAGAGAGCTAAGAGAAAGGCCAAGATTGAACTAAGGTATGGAAATCTATCTTGAATCCTTATGTTTAATGCATCAATTTCATGAAATCATAATGATATTGGAAGATTTGAAACCCATTTGGGTTAGGGGTTTTATGTATGTATTTAATTGAGCTCATTTTAAGAAATTAGAACTTGGGTCCTATGATTTTGTTTATGGTTGGAGCTCAACCTTATGATTACCATATGAATGAACTCTAGATTGTCCATATAATAAGATTATGCAAGGATCAAGTGTGTTTGTGGGTTGTGTTTGGGAACTTTCAAGATTATGAAAGATGAAACATTGATCTTGAACTTGAGACAAAGATGGATTTGTTTTAGATCAAATTACACTTGAATAATGTTATTTTATCATGTTGTGGGGGTAATTTTACATGTTTTTGGGTGATTAGAGTTGAAACCAAGCTTAGAAAATAGAAAAACAAGTGTTAGAGCCATCAAACATTTTCGGACAGCAGAATTTGCCCAGAGCCGCACGTGCGGCAGGGCTTCCCGCACGTGTGGCAGTCCCCTTCCAGCACCAAAAATGATTATAAAATAAAGGCACCTTGTCCCGCACGTGCAGCTCAATTCCCGCACGTGTAGCCCTGTTTCCCGCAGGTGCAGGACAGCCTGTTTCAACCAACTTCAAATAAGCATATCTCTTGCATCCGGACTCCGTTTCAAGTGATTCTTGAGCCTACATTCAAGCCCCAGAAGTCTAGTTTCCAATGCTAGTAGTCTCACACCCAAATTCTAAGTACACAAATAGATATAATCAAATTAGTAAAGGTTATACACTTTCTGTCTACTGGTTTTATACCATTTCTTCTTCTAAACCATTTTGCTTTCATTTTCTCCTATTTTCCTACGCATGGATTATGACCTATTGAGGAATAATGAGTTTAGAACCAACATATCGGTTATATTCACATGTTACGTTATGTAATTGTTGTTGTAAGTCAAGACGATGGCATCGTCCAACTTCTACCGGAAGCCCATCACTATAAGTAATAGTATAGTAAAGATATGTTTTTCATTATCTATTTTGACTAATGTGTGACATGATTCTCTAAATATCGTATTTTGTTAATGTGTGACACGATTCTCTAAATGTCGTATTTTGCTAAAATACACAAGTTTCCAAGAATAGTAAAATGAGCCATGAATAAGAAATGTGAATTGTTTATAATATGATATGGTGGGCCCAAGGCCATTCTGTTTATCTGTTCCGCTTATGCTATGGCATGATATGAATTGTTTGGTCTTTAATACCTAATCATTTTGGTATGGACACAAAGTGTTGTACGGAACTAAGTGCTACAGCGTGAGTCACCTCTAGGGTTCGCACGAGATACCTCTTGGGTCCATACATACATGAATTGGGCACAAGGAGAGGTGGAGACGTGTCGACGTTCCACCTACTCCATGATCAGATACGGTGATACAATATGATACGTTTCGACCTAAGGTCGTTTGATATATGATTGGCCCGAGGCCGTTTTGTTATACGGTGACCCGTGTTCGAAACTATGATATAATGAATGGTTTTACATGTTATATGACCCAGTTTACGAAACGTTATTTGATATGCATGAATGGATGTCCTATTTTGAAGTGTGATTCTAGTAATCACGTACCATGCAAAATGTTTTCTGATGATTTCAAATATACATTTCATTTGAGAAAGCATGGATTTTGATACAATAATGTTTATTTTAACAAGATTTACGTTACAGTTCAGAATTGTGAAATATGTTTTCTTAATGTTGAGGACATCATTCATTAACATCTTTACTTTAATATTACTCACTGGGCATTAGCTCACCCTTTTATTTTATATATATGTAGGTGAGCCATCGAGGATCAACACTAGAGTTTGCACCGATGTCCGCCTCTTTGTCAAGCCACCCGAGAAGTGTCTCTGTGTAGAGACATAGTGTAAGTTACCAAGCTTATTTTGTTCAAGCTATTATGGCTTGTGTTGCACATTAGGTTCATATGTTAATTTTGGGTTGTGAACTTTTGCCTATACCTATATGACTTGGACTATATTTACATGAACTGCATGCGTGGCATTTATATATATGATACAATGTTTAAGATCCTGGCATTTAAGCACTGCTCAATGGACATTCTGTTATTATTTTTGATATTTGCTTCCACTTAAGGCCCCGTATTTGAATAAATATTATTTTGAAATTTTGTTTTGAGGCCTAAGTACAGGCCGGTCATGGACCAAACTTTTAGGGGCAGGTTTGGGTCGTGACAGCCACCCCGAGGATGACTCTTGGATCGATATTGGATCTAATGGGCTTATTGTCTAGAGAACTTTGTGGCGTGTTGCTTGTTATTCTTCGTAACCAAAACATTATTGGTGTTCATGTTGTAATCTGTTTTAAGTGGAGAATGTCATTTATTATGTTCTTGAGAGACATGAGTATTTTAACTGTTGAACTGTGGAACTTTCTTTTTGAAATAGATTGTCTTCATCAAAACTGTATGCAAATCTAGTTTTGTGATATATATCTTATTTTGGAATTGAGCCCTATTTTCAAAACTGTATATACTATGCATGCTTCTACTCACTGAACTATTTGCTGACATAGTTGTTTATCATTTCCAGGTGATAGAAGGACATAGAGAGGACTCATGGCATAACGGGGACTCTATTACATGGGCCTCTAGGACATTCATTTATTTTGTTTTAGTTTGTTATGTCGGTTTTGTACATACATTGTGGTTGGGTTCTATTTAGAATTATTTTATTTTGTGGGCAGTTTGTGTTCCATTTAGTCTATATTTTTGGAAGATGGTTATGGCTGGTTATATCATTTATACTTGTGACATGCCACTAGATTGAGTTTTGGTTTATTTATTATTAGACTATTGTTACATTTATTCTTTGTGATACTGGGTTCGTGTTCAGGCTTTTGTGTGCCTTGGGCTAAGTCCCTATGGGCCATGGTCGGTCATGCCTAGATTCGGGGTGTGACAATTGTGGTATCAGAGCTATAGTTTATCGAGTTACATATCTTGCATTTCATTATTTAGATGAGATCCGAGTCCTTATAGTCCTTAGTAGTGTCTGATTGAGTCAGTTTTGTTTAAACTTGTGTTGAATCTTGCTTGATTTCATTTTGAAGGTTAAGAGTTGGCACCTGGATATCTACACAGATTGTCTATTCCTTGTGAGACTTTGGATGCATGTATTATCGTGTCTACTCTATTAGGAGAAATAGTGTATTAGGAGATGTTTGTAGATCTTGTGAGGTAGACTTGGATGGTAGGATTTATTCCAATGGATTTGATTTCCTTATAGATGAAGGATTTTGACGTGATTTCGAGGATGGATTAGTTGATAAAGCATCTTGCCTCCATTGATTGTTTTAGAAAGAGGGCAGCTTTTGCTATGTCAGGACAACATGAGTTTTTCTTTCAAGGAAATATGAAAGCATCGTCTATTTGTTTTATTTCTTCCCTTCAAGCTAACCAAATGTTGATAAAAGGGTGTCATGGTTACTTAGCTTCTGTGGTGAGTATTGAATAGCCAGAGTAGAAGGTAGAAAAGTTGTCTGTAGTGAGGGAATTTGTTGATGTTTTTCCAGAGGATCTACCTGGACTTCCTCCAAATCGTGAGGTGGAATTTTCCATTAACTTGGTCCCTGACACAACACTTATTTCTAAAGTTTCCTATAGAATGGCACCGTTGGGGTTAAGGGAGTTACAAACTCAGCTGCAGGAATTGTTAGTCAAAGGTTTTATTAGGCCTAGTGTTTCACCATGGGGAGCACTTGTGTTGTTTGTGAAGAAGAATGATGGGTCTATGATGTTGTGTATTGACTATAGGGAACTGAACAAAGTTACAGTGAAGAATAGTTATCCTTTGCCATGCATGTGTGACCAATTTGACCAATTGCAGGGAGCTCATGTATACTCTAAGATTGACTTGAGGTCAGGCTATCACTAGTTGAAGGTAAGGGATGAGGATGTTCCAAAGATAGCTTTTAGAACTCGTTATAGGCATTATGAGTTCTGAGTGATGCCTTTTGGTATTACAAATGCACCAGCCTTGTGCATGGATTTGATGAACAGAGTATTTAAACCCAAGCTGGATAAATTTGTAGTGGTGTTTATTAATGACATCCTAATTCATTTGAGTAAGGAGGAGCATGAACAGCATTTGAGGGTAGTACTTCAAATCGTTTGGGAGAAGAGACTATATGCAAAATTTAAGAACTGTGAATTCTGGTTGAGTAGTGTATCCTTTTTGGGTTATGTGGTGAGTAATGATAGGGTATCTGTGGATAGCACAAAGTGGCGACAATTGTTGATTGGCCACGACCTATTTCTGTGACAGAGGTACGTAGCTTTCTAGGGCTTGCACGATATTACAAACGGTTTGTGGAAGGATTCTCCCATATTTCTTTGCCACTTACCAATCTCACTAAGAAAGGGGTAAAGTTTGAATGGAATGATGATTGTGAGTGTAGCTTCCAAGAGTTTATACAGAGGTTGACATTAACTTCAATCTTTACCTTACCTGCAGATGAGGGTGGTTTTTTTATTTATAATGATGCTTCACAACAGGGTTTAGGATGTGTGCTTATGCATCGTGGGAAGGTGATTGCTTATGCGTCACGACAGTTGAAAGTACATGAGAGAAACTATCCTATGCACGGCTTAGAGTTAGTAGCAATGATTTTTTCTCTTAAGATCTGCTGATATTATTCGTATGGAGAGTCATGTGAGATTTACACTGATCATAAGAGTTTGAAGTATATTTTCACACAGAAGGAACTAAATTTGAGGCAAAGAAGGTGGCTTGAGTTGTTAAAAGATTACGATGTGAATATTTTATATCATCCAAGGAAGGCAAATATGGTGTCAGATGCCTTGAGTAGAAAAGTCATAGTTGGAGATATAGCTGTTTTGTCTATTGAGCGTTGTTTGGTGGAAGACATGAGACGTTTGAGGCTTAAGGTTGTTACACTTAGTGATAGGGCTCATTGTAGTCAATTGATAGTTCCACCGATCTTGAGAGAACATATTTGTTTAGCTCAAGAGATTGACCTCCAGTGTGAACGTATTAAATGAGAGATTACAGAGGGTAAGCATGTTGACTTTGTAGTTAATGATAATGGTTTGCTTAGAATCCATAGCAGAGTTTGTGTTCCTGCTAGTGGTGATTTGAGGAAGCAGATTATGATGGAAGCGCATATTTCTAGTTACAACATTCATCCTGGAAGCACCAAGATGTATCGGGATCTTCATGAACATTTTTGGTGAAATGGTATGAAGAGAGATATTGCAAAATTTGTGGCACAGTGTTTGGTATGTCAACAGGTTAAGGTACAATATCAGAAACCTGCAGGGAAACTACAACCCTTACCTATATCAGAGTACCATGGACTGTGTGTGGATTACCTCGTACCAATATTAATTATGATGAAGTTTGGGTGACTGTTGATAGACTGACAAAGTGAGCTCATTTTATTGTTGCATAGATGAACTATTCTCTAGCTTGATTTGCAAAGTTGTATGTGAAGGAGATTGTTAGATTGCATGGTGCACTTGTGTCGATAGTGTTAGATCAGGACACTCATTTTGTTTCTAAGTTTTGGGGTGCGTTACAGTCAGCTATGGGTACGTATTTAAATTTTATTTCAGCTTATCACCCTCAAACAGATGAGCAATCGGAGAGGACTATTCGGACCCTTGAGGATATGTTGAGATCTTGTGCGTTGGAGTGGAAATGTAATTGGGATGATTATTTTCCGCTCATGGAGTTTGCTTATAATAATAGTTATTATTCTAGTCTGGGAATAGCTCCTTATGAGGCTTTGTGTAGGAGGAAGTATAGATATCCTTTGTGTTGGTATGAGGTTGGTGAAAGGCAATTGCTGGGACCTGACTTGGTGGAGGATGCTACATAGAAAATTATCAACATCAGAGAGAGATTATTGATTGCTCAAAGTAGACAAAAAAGTTATACTAATCATCGTAAGAGAGATTTAGAGTTTCATGTGGAGGATATGGTATTCTTGAAAGTATCACCTTGGAAAGGAGTCACCAGGTTTGGAAAGAAAAGAAAGTTGAGTCCTAGATACATTAGACCATTTGAGGTATTGGAGAAGGTTAAGGAGGTTGCGTACCGTATTGCTTTACCTCCTAGGCTGGCAGGAGTGCATAATGTGTTTCGCGTGTCTATGCTGAGAAAATATGTGCACATTCCATCGCATGTCATAGATTATAAGCCACTTCAAATGGGAGATGATTTTTCGTATGAGGAGATGCCTGTTCAGATCTTGGAATCGAAAGAGAAAATGTTACATACAAAGGCCATTAAATTGGTTAAGGTATTGTGGCATAATCATCTAGTTGAAGAGGTGACTTGAGAATGCAAAGACGAGATACGCGAGAAGTACCCACATCTATTCTCATGATTTACTCAGATTAGTTTCGAGGACGAAACTTTTCTTTTAGGGGGGAGAGAGAGAGAAAGAATGTGAGAACCCGAATATAAAAATGAAATAAATAATTAAATAATAATAAATTTACAAACCTCAATTATTTTACTTGTGAATCTTAAGGTGCAAATTAAATATTACTAAACGATCTTTTAATTAATTTTAAACCTAAAATAAATTTATGGTGAAAGTCTTTAATTTAGAGGTAAGATTTATTATTTTAAAAAAAATATAGGGGACAAATTAGTTAGTATATTTTGTTCTAGTAATAGTTGTATTTTATTTAAATTAATGGAGAGAGAAAACAAAATAAAACAAAAGATAATAATTTGGAGCCTTTTGTTTATATATATATATAGGGATCGTATGTTGCCCAATACAATATATAGCAGTAGCAGCAGCCACGAGAGAGAGAGAGAGAGAGAGAGAGAGAGAGAGAGAGAGGTTGAGAGAAAAGAAGAAGAGAAAAAAAAAAGTTGCAAACAAGGAAGGATTTTTGGGTGTGTGGTAGATTTCTGTCTTTCTTCTTCCTTTACTTTTTGTTCTTTATCCTTATTCTATTATTATTTATTTCATTGACGAAAAGATTGTAGGTGCATGTATTTTGTATATATTTGTAACAATCCCGACCTGTGATTAGCTTATGATCTTTAATTAAGAAGGCATAATAAGTAATTAAAATGAAATTCTGCGTTAATTGCATGTGTTATATGTTAATTGCATTTATATCTGTTTGTTATAGAAAGATCTATCTATGTTTTTGTTTCATTATGTGAATTGAAGGCCTTATCGACATCTGACTATGAAATTAACTTGGGTTATGCATTATTTGGAAAATTTAGAAATTTATGGTAGGATTAATTGAAATTCGATTTGGAACCAAATAATTAGAATAAATAAAGCTAATTGATTAGTCATTAATGAAATTTTTTAATCAAGCCTATGTAAGGCAAATTATTAACTTAGGGCCATTATTTTACAACTTCATCTCTTCATCTTTTGAGCTCAAAACGTGAGAGAGAGGAAAAACATAGAAGAGGGTTGAGGACATAAGAGAATTGGAGAAAATTTGGAGGAATTGAGGAAGACTCAAGAGAGTTAAGCTTCCATACTTGTCACCTCAAGCTTAAGGTAAGAATTCAACCTATAAACTATGAGTTTGAATCAATATGAGAATGAATTCAAGAGAATTAAGTAGATTAGTATGAGAATTGAAGTTAGATATATAATTTTGAGAGGAATCATGCATGTATGTGCATTCTAAACATTTTGAAGTTAATTTCAAGTAATTCTCTCATGCATGTCATTCTTTCACCTTGGTTTTGGAAATTCATCAAGTTTCATGCCAATTTATATCATTTGATCATGTTTTGGAAGGTTAGAGTTCATAACAATTCATGCACGTTATGTTTTGGAAGTTTCAAGTTTTGTTTTGTACAATTGGCAAAACTTTGGGCTTGATGTTGCGAAATGATTTGTAATTCATCATATACTATGAGTTTCTTAATGTTTTATCAAGTTTTATCCCAAAAGGATATGTTTTGAAGCTTTGAAATTGAGTTTTGAATTTGGGAAGCAAATTTGGAAATTCCAGAATTTGCACTCTCCGCTCAAGCGGTGGAGTCTGCGCTTGAGCGAAGAATGTGAGCTCCCAGTACTTTTGCAGAGTTTGGGGGTTGGCTCGAGTGGCAAAACCTGTGCTCGAGCAACCACCCTTACATTTCTACCTCCACTCGAGTGAAGAAGTCTAAGCTCGAGCGTAAAATTCTTGCTTCCAGAAGTTTTACAAAATTTTGCAGACCACTCGAGCAACCAAAGTTGCGCTCGAGCAGAGACCCTATTTGCTCAGTCATTGGCTCAAGCGACCATCAAATGACCGTCGAGTGTAAACATCATGCAACCCGTACTTTTGCAAACTTTACAAACCGCTCGAGCGACTAATGTTGCGCTCGAGTGAACTGCCCTATTTTTGAAAATTTGACTAAGTGTTTTAAGTTACATTTTGGTATCCTTATTTTATCCTAGGCATTCCTAAGCCTTAATTAAGACACAATAATGAGGATAAGGATTAGAAACACTCCAAGATAGATAAGGAATGGGTTATGTGTTTTCCAAGCATGTGTTTCAATGTGTATTCGTTATGTGTTTGTGTAGGTCACACATATAGATCGTTGATCCGACTATTTTGACTCTTCTTTTATTGGAGCCATCTGTGAGTAACAACTTTGTAAAGCTATGTTTGTCTATAAGTATTTTATGACTGAAATGATATGATCTATTTTCTTAAATGCTATTTTATGAACCATGAATGATTTTTTTTCTTTTTTTTTTTCTTGAAATGTATTTGTGGCATGCTTAGTTCATGTGGCCCTCGCCCGGGGGTAATAATACCATGACCAATATGCATGTGGCCCTCTCTCGGGGGTAACAATTCCGTGGCTTATGTTCATGTGGCCCTCGCTTGGGGGTAACAATACCGCGGCTTATGTTCACGTGGCCCTCGCCTGGGGGTAACAATACCATGGCTATTTGTGTACAAAGATGTTGACCTTTATGGTCATCAGTACTGACTATGCATATGGGTCTTATGACCAATCTGATCTAATAGCTAATGGATGTACCACATATAACTGCTTATGAAATCTGTATAAGTATGTGAATCTAAAACTGTTTCTAATATCAACTCTGATTTCTGAATCTATTTTGGACATCATTCGTAACCCCTTTACTCTGTTGTTATTCACTGGGCTCCAACTTATTCTATTATTTATGTATGTAGGTGATCAGGCGCAAGACTAGGCTCAGCGAGGTTGCTTGGAGTTCTTTTCTGTCAACCAACTTTTGTGCCTCCTGAGGAGGTTCCCGTTTGAGATGTGATCAAGTTTTTGTGAATCAAGTTTAAGACTTTCATTTTCTTATGTTTCATTTGAATAAGATTTTGTAAGATCTGTATATATGGGTTTTGGTGACGTAAGACTACTGTAATTATGACGTCTTGTATTGTATATAAAAATAAGTTTTAATTTCTTTATGTCCTATGTATGTCTACACGACTCTATGGATGTTGCATGTTTATAATTACTTCCGCTAGCCCCTTATTATGCATTAATTTGTTCAGAGGCCTTCGATGATCCCATGATTATTGGCCAATTACGACACTAAACCTATAGGGGCGGGTTTGGGTCATGACAACATATATACTATTAAGAAATTTGAGAAACTAAATTCATGTGTAAAAAATGGGTGTAATTCTTAGTCTAAAAATTTTGTACAAAATCACACGCTTTAGAAATTTGGAAACCATATTAAACGAATGAATTTTAAGCTAAGATTTTTGTAGTAATCTAATTACATAATGAATTCCATACTATAATTTTCTTATAGATTTTGGAAATCAAAATCTATATAAACTGATGCGTTCAAATCTGTCCAAAAAACTAGTACAAAACAGTAACTTTGGAAGTGTCATTCTCTTTGGGTATAAATCCAAAAATTATCAAATCAACAGCTCCATTAGAATCGGTTACGCGTCTAGTTTCTTACATTTTTTGCCTTGCGTTGATTGCTCGGGCATACTGAAAGAACCTTTAATCTCTTTAAAGTGTTGCATAAAATGACCTGTTTAGATATAATTAATTGTAACTAATTCTTTTGATAAGAAAATCGAGTGAAACCATATGGGTTTTAAACTTAGGATATATTAGTTGATATTTAGAGGGTTTTGGAATTGTCGAATGGCGTAAAGTGGCACTGCAAGAAATTTGACTTTTAGCGGCGTTTTAAAAATGCCACTATAGGCTTGAAAAATGCTGCAATAGGTTTTTGCGACGTTTAATATTTTCGTCATAGATACGGTTGCCATAGTAGCTTAGCAGCGTTTCAAAAGCATCGCTAAAAACATTAGACGGCGTTTTTTAAAACGTCACAAAATCTTTGACAGCTACTTACTTTTCTATCACAATTAGCGTATGATGTAATGATGATGCCCTTCAGTGGCGTTTTTTGAGAAAAAGCCACCTTTCTACATTTTTAACGGATGTGATGTCATGATGACATCATTTAATGGCATTGTTTCCAAAAAAGTCATTTTATTTTTTTTTTATTTTTTTTTTAAGAACACAGACCAATTAATTGAGAATTTCACTAGGAATAGAAATTGAGAATTAACTAAGAATTTATATAAATTTAACTAGGAACAGAGATTGAGAATTAACTGATAATTAATATAAAAGAACACAAATTGGCTCAAACTTGAATTACAATGGCAAATTGAAGACCATAAAAATTATACACTATGCTTGGTTGTGTTTTTTCAAAACACTTTTCAGAAAATTCTACTTTCTTATTTTCTGTGTTTTTTTTGTTTTTACTGAATTTTTTTAATATTTTAAGAAATTTTTTTTACTTTTTAGACATACCTAAAATAAATATACCTAAAAAGTAAAAAAAATGTGAAAAAAACCTTTTAAAAATTCACTAAATACCAAAAATACAAAAAAAAATTATGAGAATTCAGTACATTTTTTGTATTTTTATGTATTTATTAAATTTTTAAAATATTTTTTCACAAATTTTTTACTTTTTAGATACATCTAAGTAAGGTGCATCTAAAAAAGTAAAAAAAATGTTTAAAATTTTAAAAATATTCACTAAAAACAAAAAAATAAATAAAAACCAAAAAATTGAGTTTTCAAAAAACTTAATTCAGAAAACTCAAACCAAAACACACTGATAGTATATCTTCTTGGAGATTTAACCCAACAACTTTTCAAATCTCAATCATATACTAGCCCCGTTTGGTGTAGCTATTAAAACAGCTTATAGATTATAGCTTAACAGATTATAGATTATGACTTTAATCAGAAGTTGTTAATCTGTGTGGTGTAGCAGTTGGATTATAGATTTAAGTTGCTGAGTAGTGTTTGTTAAATAAGCTGTGAAATATCTTTTTCAATTAATTTTTATTTTTTATTTGCCTACATTTCTCATAAAAAATAATAATAATAATCTATAGTCCATTTGAGTCTTTTTCTATTTTTAAAAAAATAAAAAATAAAAAAATTTAAGAGTATAACCATAAATTAACATGTCCACAGCAGAAGCTGATAATCAGAAGTAAGGGGTGAGCAGCTTCTTAGAATCAGCTTTTTTGAGTTAAAATAAGCTGTTAGAATCAGAAGCTGTTTGAAATAAGTTTAACCAAACAGTCCAAAATAACTTTTTCAAAACGAAAAGCCATAAGTTGACTCTGAAAAACTGAAACAAACACCCCCACTGTCAAACAGTTTGAATTTTCTTCAAATCACCCCCTATGTTGTTGTTTAGTGCAAACCTCCAAATCTTTACTTTGCAACTAGCGAAAGTTAGTTTGTTGACACTATAACACACTGTTCGAAAAACAAAATGAAAATGAGAGCACTCCCGATCAACAGATAAACAAACTTACAAAAAAAAAAAAAAAAAAAGGCCCTCTGACATTGAGTTCTGATCAGTTCAATTATAAAGCTTGCATCCAAATTTGCAAATTCAAATCCAGAGAGAAGAAATAGTCAGCAAGATTATACAAATTACCCATTCATGGGCCAATGCTTATTTCAAGGAACAAGCTGGCCAATCAGTCATAAAAAAAATAGAGAAACCAACCAAAAAAAATAAAATAAAAAGTTAGCAAATTATAATCATTGCGAATAATAAATGACTTCTAACCAAAATTCAAAAGTCAACATCAAAATTCTCTATACATAGCAGTGAACTCAACAACTTGTCCCTGCAATTTCTAGTTGAATAAAAGGAAAAATCAATGCTTTATAAGACTTTAGTAGGTAACTAAAAAAATATAAACTTTCACAGATACTCAATTATAAATTATCAATGAGTTTAGGGTCACACAAGCCTAATACCTCCTCCGGTCTAGTAGATCTAATCAGTTCCAAGGTTTCCAAATCTCAAAACTTCACTGTCCTGTCTGCCGAACCTGGAAAATAGCTCACCCATGACTATAACTTACCAGGGAAAGAAAGTGAAAATAAGAAGCCAATTTAGAGAACAAATGAGGTAGGAAATCTTATATTGAAGCACATTGACATAGTGCACACTCTTAACAAATTTGGAACCAATAAAAGACAAAATAAAAGGTCGCTAATTTCCATAGAATTATTAGGCAATATGTAAAAAGTCGTAATACATGCAACCCAACAGTGATAGAATTAACTAGATAATTAAATGCAAACAAAAAAACATAAACATTTGATTGGCAAAAAGATTTTTTTATTTTTTATTTTTTATTTTTTTTTTATAGAAAGTATAGTTGGTGTGAAACAGTAGAGTTGCAAAGAAGAGGAATAGGTTAAGGCCTTAATTTAACACAAAATACCTCTTCTCCTCCTCTCACTCTTAATCTGAATCTCTGCTCCTCTCACCCTTAATCTGAATCTCATTCTCAGATTAAAAATCAAAATCAAACATACCATCAAGCCATTCAAGTATCTTTGGGCACTCCTAATATGGCAGAAGCAAGAGCATGCTTTGAAGCTATTCAGTGGGCCAAGAAAGAGGAGCAATCATCCATTTCTATATTCACTAACAACCAGGTCTTGGTGGATATCCTGAGGGGCTAGACTGGTCTTTGATTACTATTTTGGCAGATATGAGGTCATTAAGCTGTTATTTTTCATTTTTAGCTATATCTAAGGTAGATCGTTCTGTAATAAATCTAGCTCAAAGTCTGGCTAGAAAAGTAAACAATCTATATGATTAATATTATTGTTCTTTATTATTCTCAACAAAAAAAAAAAAAAAAAGAAGAAGAAAAGAAAAGAAAAAAAGAAGCAAAGATGTGGTTTGGGATGGTATCTATATTAAGCATCATTGTCTTGCTAATCTTTCTCATGTACCATCACAATTGATGAGGCCACATAATCCCCAACTTACTCTCTCACCACATTTTTAAGTCAATTAATGAGCATACCCCGTTTGGGGACTTACTAAATTAGCCAATTAGCCAAAAAGTTACTAAATTAGCCAAAAAGCCAACAACTCATACCAAAAAGTCAAACATTACGGCTTCTCTCTACTTTTTGCACAGCTTTTCGTAATTAGTCAAAAAATCATCCCAAACATACAAGTTTTTTTTAGCTACCTTTTTAGCCAAATAGCCAAAAAGTTACTAAATTAGCCTGTTCCCAAACGGGGTTATTTTAGGTCAAATTCTACATAAATATTGAGGCACATGGCATAACTATTGTGGATTGTGTTAATCCACTATTCAAATTTTCACATTCAATTTCAACAAAAAGTAGATCACATGCTCTTATCAATATTCATTCTCTATGTCTTTTGTCCTAGTATAAATATATTTTAAATTCTATCAGAAGCTGTATTTTAAATTAAGTTAAAGGTAATCACATCATATCTTATTAACTTAATCATGTTCTCTTTGGTCTTCCACATCAATCAAATCACCTATACAGTGTAGCTGTACCATCTCAAATATCATTTTATCTCCAATTGGAACCACTTCCAACTTTTTTCATTTCTTACTTTATCTTCTCTTATGAACAGTACTCCTCTATTTCAATATTCTCATTTTAGCTACACTCATTTTCCCAACATACTTTTCCTAAACAAAAACTCGAAACTCAATACCATACATCACAACCAATCTTATTATTAAAAAAAAAAAAAAAACAAAACAAACAAACAAACAAACAAAACAAAACAAATGTATTGAAACCTACTTTAGTTTCTGTAATTGCAAATCTATGATCCATGAAGTTTCTACATGGCAGCTAAGTATGATTTAGCAAACAGAGTTCTAATGAACTTTCCTTTTCTTTTCTCTTCTTCTTCTCTCTTCTTCTCTTCTTCTTTTTCTTTTTTTTTTTTTTTTTTTTTTTTTTTGTGGTCATTTCGCAGGCCAATTGTTAGCATTGTATCATGCACTGTCACTAGGAAGTGCACTTAAACTGACAGGAACACATAATATTTACATGTACATGTCAGCTAAATACCCTAACAAGATTCAAATATGCATAGCAAGAGCCAAATCACAACTATAAAACATAAAATAAATCAGATGAGATAGGGTTTTAGTTACATGCCCTATACACCATGTGTGGTTGCCACTTTGTTGCTTGGTCAAGAGGTTAATTCGTACAATATCTTGTCAAATGTGTCGTAATATTTTCCATTTGATAGAAGTATCTCTACAAAGGCATTCTCATAAGCTAGAAACAGGGCTCGGTTATGTGGTTTTGAGATAAGGCTCTCTCCAATATTATTGCTGCTTTGAGGCAAACTTCTGGCACTGAATGTGTCTTAATCACTTTCAGCAGTCGATCAACTGCCCTGAAATTCAAAATTGTGTTACACTCAGAGAACTACAATATGTAAAAAGTTTACTAAAGACACAAAAAAAAAAAAAAAAGTACAAAAATACAAAAAACAAGAATCAGAAAACAATTTTTGAAAACCAAACCAAACAAATCCAATATTTTGTATTGTTGGTTTCTCAAAATACATTTTAAGTAACAAAACAAAAACTCACCATCGCTCACTAGTAAGCCTCAAACGGCAGTCCATGTTAACTTCTGCAAGGTTATAAAGTGCACCAACAACGACTGCTTGTGCATCTACAGCTGGTAAGCTCAAAATATCAACCAAACGCTTGTAAATTTGCAAAGTCCATCGAAACCTCAAAGTACTACATGCGAATAATATAAATTAAACTTCACTTTTATTTAAGAGGGATCGTATGAAGAGTAATATCAAACCTGTGGACTGAAAGGAACAATGAAAGGTTCATTATCAGGATTTATTATCAAACGGCCAATTAACTCTATAACTCCAAAATTCTAGGCTTTGACAGAAGATTTCAGCATCCCCATGATGGCTTGGACTGCATGTTTCTTCCTGGTTTGACAAAAACCAGTGAGAAAATTCTCGACTAAGGGGGGTTCTTTTCCTTCTATTTTTGGAACAAGCAATTCTAAAATTGTAAATCATAGTTGCATGATGTAAAGAAAAATAAGAAGTCAATTTTTACGTAATTTTGATGAATGAAGGCTTTGATAAACTAAAGATTTGAAGATTCAGGAGTGGTGCCAAATTCACAACTGTCTCGAGGGCATTTGTGACAAGTTCCTCATCCTCTGCAAATATTGAGATTATTTTTCAAGCACTTGCATTCAAGGAAAATACAAAGTAAATGAGCACTTACATTCTAGGAAAATACAATATACATTCATTCTAGGTATGTCAAACTATTTACAATAATCATCCATATCTTATAAACATCATGGAATATGTCAAAATCACACTAAAGGAAGTCAGAAATTCCCTTAGATGTTTACAAAGTCAATGAACCTCTTTCATTCAAAATCCAATTGATTTTGAATGCGGTCTTTCATTTTCTGCTTTTTCATGCAGTGCAATCTTGGTTCATACATAACATGTTCAAGGAATGGAAAATTTAAGATAAATAGAAAAAGTGATGCAATACCCAATTTATACTAACAAGACTAACTACTTCATACTAGTAATCAATTTATCATCTCCTTATGGCTCCCACATCAACTGGGCTAATTCTCACCCTTAATCTGAATTTAAAAAAAATAAAAAATAAAAAATTCAAGAATTCTAATGTTCTTCCTTCAAGATAAAAAGGAATAACATAGTCTAATTACTTATGTTCATTAGAAATACATAAAATTATGTTCTACCAATATACAAACATAGATTGAAAAAAATGAAAATAATGAGATTGAAAAACAGAAAGATCAAAGTGAATGAGATTCTATTGAAAAGAGAGAAGACCAAAAATAGCAACTGAAAAGAAAAAAGAGTACAATTTGACTGAAGAGAGGCCAAATTGAAGAGCGAGGAAGATAGTAAATCATGTGTTTGAGACCAGATCTGATGGAGCAATAGAGAGAGAGAAGAGAGAGAGAGAGAGAGAGAGAGAGAGAGAGAATGAACGAGACCAGGGGCGGTAGCGACGGAGGACTAACCTTAGAAGGAGCTTCAACAGATAGGGCGCATCCAACGCCATCGCGCTTGAAACCCTAGATAGAATCCCTCCAGAAACCCAGTATTCATGATCTCGTCTCCTTCTCTTACTTTGACTCGACTAGTCTCAATCCCGATCCCTGTCTCAATCTCGATCCATGATCTTGGTCCTTTTTCACTCCTCGATCTTGTAACCTCGCATTGTGTGCTACTCAACCGGTCCATCTTTCTCAGCAAAATTATCAGAATCAGAATTAAGAAAAACCAAAAATGGTCAAGAAATTTCAACCAAATTGATTCAAGAATCAATGGATTTAGAATTAGATCTGAACAAGTAATAGAAATCGAACCTGATGAATCTCTCAAGGAGCATGAGGAGAGACAGAGAAAACCCTAGATCTGGAGAAAACGATAGAGAGAGAATGATAGAGACGGAAAGAGAAATGGAGATGGAGCACCATTATAAAGTGAAACGTGTGCTTATAAGAGGATAACACGTGTTTTTAATTTCACTTTACACCTTCCACAACGTTTGTCAAAAAACATTGTCTAAAAAACGTGGTTATAGGCAGCTTTTGTTGTAGTGTGGGTTTTTAATTTTCAAAGTTAGCAAATGGATTGGAAAAACTTGTTTAAAATTCTATTTTATCCTAAAGTTACTTTTAATTAAATTTCGATCTGAACCCATGTCTTGGGTAATTTTAGACCTTGAGGAACATGAACTTATGTATTATTTAATAATAACGATGAGTTGGGTTGAGCCGTGATAGTGTGATTCAGCTTGGGGTTACTTAGTTTCTTATTCTTTTTAGTATTTTTGAGTTACTAGTGACATGTAGTTTTCGTATTTGGTTCAGGCCACTAGTTGGACTTTCCTATTCTGTTTGAGGATTATATTATAATGTGTTCAGGTGAGTAGTTACATGCTACATATTTTTATAAATGTTTCCCTACCCTGAACGGTTGGAAAATAAAATTGTTGTTTCAAGACTAAACTATTTTGATAAATTATTATAGTATCAATGAAATTAAATTATTTCTGAAATATTTGTAAACTTTGCATACTATAAACTATTTGTTATGGTCTCATGTTTATAATGGTGAACTACCATGTTTTGTGAAACTGAATTGTATTGATTGTTGGAACCATTTGTATATAAAAGTCCAGGGAAATTATTCCACTGTGTGTGGTGACTTTGACCACTAGAAAACAGATCCAGGTTGGGCTGTGACGAGTCTAGTGCTCAATGATTGTAAGGAAAAGACTTGGGCTAGGCTAGGTGAGGTAACTTTCAATCGGATCATCTTAGAGAAAAGGCCCAGGTTGCCAACCCGAGGACGACTCTTGGTTCGATATTGGATCCAACGGGCTTATTGCCTTGAGAACTTTGTGGCGTGTTACTTGTTATTCTTGGTACCTAGAAAATTATTGATGATCATGTTGTAATTTGTTTTAAGTGGATAATGTCATTTATTATGTTCTTGAGAGACATGAGTATTTTAACTGTTGAACTGTGGAACCTTCTTTTTGAAACAAATTGTCTTTATCAAAACTGTATGCAAATCTAGTTTATGTGATATATCTTATTTTGGAATTGGACCCTATTTTCAAAATTGTAGTTACTATCCGTGCTACTACTTACTGAACTATCAATTGACTTAGTTGTTTATCATTTCCAGGTGATAGAAGGACCTAGAGTGGACTCATGGCATTGGGGGAACTCAATTACATGGACCTCTAGGACATTCATTTATTTTTTTTTAACTTGTTATGTTAATTTTGTGCATACATTGTGGTTGGGTTTTATTTAGAGCTATTTTATTTTGGGCAGTTTGTGTTCCATTTAGTATATATTTTTGGAAGTTGGTTATGGCAAGTTTTACCATTTACACTTGTAACATGTCACTAGATTGAGTTTTGGTTTATTTATTACTGGACTATTGTTACATTTATTCTTTATGATATTGGGTTCGTGTTTAGGCTTATGTGTGCCTTACGCACTTCCCTGTGGGGCCATGGTCGGTCATGCCTAGATTTGGGGTGTGACAAATCTAATATTTAGATTTACACAAGAATACCATCATGGAATTGAGGTAGCGATTTTCATGAGAAAACAAATGAGCCTAGAAGATGTTAAAGGGTAGGACTTTAAAGTCCTTTGACTAATTTTCTTAAACCTATATGGTGGCTAGTTAGGTTAAAAGCTTCTTTGAAGTTGTGATTTCTCTAGAAATAAGTTGTTAATTTAACTTTATCTTGCATAGGCTGTAAGCCTTGGGATGCAAGTGAATGAAAGCCGATGAGACATGCCTTGTTATCAAAGGATACTGGCAAAGAGAAGGCCTGTATTACTTTGGTACGTGATCACCAGTTGTGGTGGGTGTAATCGCAATTGTGCGAAATCTAGAGTTACATCAAATGGGTGTTAAAGACAACTTTCCTAGATGAAGATTTAGATAATGGAACAACCTAAAGGGTTTTTCATTTCAAGGATAAGGAAAGTCTGTAAGTTTGAGAATCATTTTATGATTTGAAATAAGCACCGAAACAATGGCATGAGAAGTTTGACAGTGCCATATTGTCAAGTGGGTTTAGAATAAACAGGTATTGACAATTGTGTGAATGTCAAAGACACTAACAAATAGATATGTCAGTTTGTGTCTGTACATTTGGTAATTATGAGAAGATGTTCAGAATTACCAAGAAATTGTTAAACTCTAAGTTTTACATGAAATATATGGGCCTTATAGATGTGATTATGGGCATTAAGATTAGCATAACATCTGGTAGTATTGTACTTTCTCAGTCTGATTATGTTGATAAGATACTTGAGAAATTTAGTAAATCAGATACAAGTGTGTCGAAGACACCGATAGACTTGAGTCTACTTTGGCCAAGAATAATAGTGAAAGTGTATTTCAACTAGAATATTCTCAGGTCAGTGAAATTTTAAAGTATCTAATGAGTTGTACATAGCCGAGTATAGCCTACTTAGTTAGCAAGCTAAGTAGATACATGAGTAATCCAATGCCTATCTTTAGAAGGCATTTGTGTAGGTACTAAGGTACTTACAATGAAGCTGGGATTATGGGTTGCATAACACATGATATCCAGTTGTACTAGAAAGGTACAAAGGCGCCTACTAGATATCTGATATAAAGACTACAAATCCATTAGTGGATTTGTTTTCATTATTGGAGATGTAGTTGTGTCTTGGAAATCTTCCCAGCAGATGTGTATCATGAGATCAATGATGGAATCAGAATTCAGTGCTTTAGATAAAGCAACTGAAGTAGCTGGATGGCTTTGCCGTTTTCTTGAGTATATTCCATGTTGATCAAAAACTCGTGCTAGCAATTTTGTATATTTTGCAACAAACAATCAAGTATTGATAAGGCACAAATGAAAAGTCTAGACATTTTTGTTGAAGACAAAATTCCATACGATGACTACTCTCGTGTATTGTCTCTATAGACTATGCAAATTTTAAATACAATATTGCGGATCCGCTAACCAAAAAGTTAAATCGAGAGTTAGTAAAAGGAACGAAGTTAAGTCTTTAGCGAATGTTACCGGAACGAAAAACCCAACCTAGTGGACTGGATATCTCAAGATTTAGGTTTAATGGGACAACCTAATTGCATGTAACGGGTGAGTCACTATGGAGGTAAATCCTCTTGCACATTCCTTTACACAATGATACCCTATAAGGTGGAAGGTTAAGCTGATATTTTTAATGACCTAAGTGTTGTGAATAGTTAACTGTGGTATAGCGAGACACCTTATATAAGTCACTTATGTGAGTGTGAAGTGGGGTTACTTCTTTAAGAATTGATGAGGCCAATTTCTTTAAAAACACTCACTGAACTAGGCAAGTGTTCTAGGGCCAAACCGGACACAACAGTGAGAATAGAACAATGCTTGGAGTGACTCTTGTGTGAAGTCTATTGTCTTGGTTTACATAAACGGTAGAACAATTCAAGATATCACGTTCACTAGTCAGCCAATAAATACGATAGGCTTTCACTACAAAATGTTCAAGGCCAATAGCTACATTTTTTGATGCAGAGTTATTTTGTGTGCTCTCTCTCTCTCTCTCTCTCTCTCTCTCTTTGAGTCTTTATTGTTAAGCATTGTCTGTTTTTCTTTATTTTGCCAATTTTATTCATGTGTGAGATTGTTTAGAAAATAATGATTTTTCAGCAATTTTAATTCGAAATTAAAGTAGGACCCAACCGCTAGTTGAGGTGGGTCTAAGTGGTTTTGTATTCTCTTAAGTAAGAAAATTGCAATAGAAAAATAATGAGCCAAAACCATTGGGTTGTGAATGAGAATCATCTCATAAAGTAGGCATCAATAAAAGTTGGGCTTAGATTTAGACTTAGTCTTAGTTTGGACTAGGCCTAGGCTTGTGCTTGTGCTTGTCCATGTGTTGGACTTGGACTTGGACTTGGACTTGGACTTGGACTTGGACTCGGACTCGGACTCGGACTCGAACTTGGACTTAGACTTAATCTTTAACATGGGCTAAGTTGTGCTATGTTGGGCTTAACTTGTGCATGTGTTTGAGATTGGACTTGAATCGAGTTGTGACCCAACACCCATATTCATTTTGTGACCCGTCTATTTTAATTCTCAAAACTTATGCATTATATACACATTATGATTTGTATAATGTTTTTGGAGTTTTGAACCTTTGTCACTTTAACCCTAATGGCTAAGGTTGATGGTTTTGGTTAATGGCATTTGATGATCCTCATGATGATAGCCTTCATGGCTAGAGACTTCCCTACTTGTATAAATAGAGGTCTTTCCTCTCCAACTTGAGGATATATAATTTTTGGAGAGATTTTTGATAGAAAATGAGATAGTGTTTTGAGATAATAATGTTGGAGATGGTTTTTATACCAAAGAAAATTTTTCTATCTTCTTTTTGCTAGCCCTATTTTTTTATTCTTATTAGAGAGTGAGTGTTGTTATTGTCAAGTTCGTCGAATCTATTCAGAAGGTACTTTTGCATTAGCTAGTTTCGACTGACGTATCATGGGAGATAGAAGTCGGTGTACCTCTAGCACCCATTGGGAGGTAGTGAATCTATTTTAAGAAAATTGTGGTATCAAACAGGATTCGTCTGGTTTCTTTTCTTATTATTTGTTCTTTAATTTTTCAGAATTTAGTTTACCTTGGTGAGTTCTTATCTTTAGTTGTCCATGTTAATAATTTGTTCTGTTAGTAATGAAATCTAATTCATTTATGTATTTTTAGTTGTACAGTTTATTTTGTATTTCATTTTTTAATTAAAAAAAATTATTTTGTCATTTCTTTTTATTTTCAATTTTATTATATATATATATATATATATATTTCTAATATTATTATGAAAAAAGACCAACAGTAATCAATATAATTTAAAACCATTTTCTAAGAATTAGATCACATAAGAAAAATAAAAAATAATTAAAAAACATATTCGTGAATCATACAAAAATTTGCAGGTCATAAATTAATAAAAAAATTAAAAAAAAATTGAGAATGAACAAAATTTGATACATGGAAGAGAATGAGAAAACAATGATAAAAAAATTAATTTTAAAAAATATATTTTGGAATATGTACGTTTAGAAAAAGATGAAGAGATTAGACTACGTTTGAAGTATTTGTCTATCATTAAAAAAAAAAAAAAGAAAAAAAAAATTATTAACAAATTACTCCAAATGAGGTCTACACTCAAACCAAATAATTTTTCAAACACGTTATTTTTTAAAATTTTAAAAAATAAAAAAGACTAAAAGTCAATGCCAAATATAGAAATAAAACAAATTACATTTACCTCCAAGGGATTCAAAGAAAATACAAAAAAATTTATAATTTTAATATAATTATACCGATATCATTTTTAATAAGACTAAATGAATCAAAATTTATGTGAAAATTCAATAATAAAAAATGTAGGACAAAGATCACTTTTTGTGTGTAACTATAAATATATTTGTGATACTTTATAGTTTCCTTCACTTATGTATCATGCAATGAATCAATATACTCGGAAATCAATGGCTGATCCGTACGCTCGTAAAAGCATATCATTGATTAGATTGCAAATTACTCAAACTAATCTCAAAGTCATTCAATGTATCAATATATGTGAAAATCAATCTACTCAAATAATCTTACTTGCTGATCCGTACGCTTGTACAATCATGTCATTAATTGCGAATTACTCAAACAAATCTCTGAGAAGCTATCCTCATGCCCCCCTTCTCAAGATGGTTGGGGTTAATTTAAAATACTAAAAGGTAAAATAAATTAAAAAATTAATAGGATAACATGTAATATTTAAATTATAGTTATTTTTTTTTTCTCACGAAATTATAAAAAACTTCAAAGTTTATTCCAAATAGAATTTTTTTAGTCAAATTAAAATAATCAAAAAGTCAAAAAGTCAAACTAAAAGAGTTATTCCCAAATGAAAGCTTATTAGTAATTAGCTGATTTCTTAAAAGATATGCTCCTATTCATATTTTTTTTGTGGGTTCTAATTTAGACCCATATCGATGATTCGAATTGTCTATTTTATAAGTCTCGCAGTCAAAATTATTTATATAAAAGATCAGCTTTATCGAACAGCTATAAAGATGGAAAGAAATTATATTTTATTTTATAAAATGGGTGGTTTAGGTTTACAATCTTATTTGCCATACATTTTATAAATAAAATATGATTTTGTTCCTGAATTTATAGATGTATGATAAAATTGATTTTTTGTATAGATAACATTTATTATGGATCATATGAGGAAAAACAATTCAGATCATCAATGTTGGTTCGAATTAGAGCCAACAAGAGAGATATGTACAAGTACATAGAGATAAAATTATAGAGGGGAGCTCATTCCACTCTTAAGAGCCTTAACTTAGCTAGTACCTAATGTAAGGCCCTAGAAGTGGCAAATCCAACTCAAACTATTTAAAACTCGTATAAACTCGCCGAAATTTATAAATGCATTTTTATGGGTTGCTCATTGTGAACCCAATTATAATTGGGCTTACATGGATTGGACATGGATACCCATTTAAGGATAAATTACCAACATGTCCTGTAGTTGGTCTTAATTCCCATAAGTCCAATCAATTCGTCGTTGAAAGTTAGTTCTATTAGAGTTGTCGATAAAAAAGATTTTTGTGATGATTTTTTTGAATCTGTCGCTAAAAATTAATAATTAGTGATGTTTTCTATAACAATTTTCTAAATATGTAGCTAAAAACGGACAAATAGTGATTTTTTCTATGACGCTTTTCTAAATCTATTGCTAAAAACTAACAATTAGCGACGTTTTTCTGTGACAAATTTTTCAAATTGTCGCTAAAAATTAACAATTAGTGAATTTTTTTTATTATAAAAATGCTGCTATTTATGACAAGATATATTGATCAATAAGTCCACTTATTAGGACCTGTAGACCTATTTGAATAGGTACCACTTCTACCACCAATCCACATCCACTATCACTATCGTCACCACCACCTCAACCACTCAACCACTACCACTGTCTTTGTCGTTCTACCATCATTACTACGACTACCACTGTCCCTATCGTTCTACCATCACTATTACCACTACCATCAATACCATTACAACCACCACCGGCCACTGCACCACCACAACGACTGTCGCCGCTACTTTACCATTTTCACTACCGCTTCCGTCACTCCACCACCACCATTGTCTCTGCCACTTTATCCCCACCACCACCACCGTTACTTCACTACCTATAGCGATTCTGGTTTAGACCCGACCCATTTGATATTGTGAGTTCGGGTTTCATTGTCTTATTTGGTTGTTCATGCTTTGTTTCTCATTATTCCTCATTGAGTTTGGTAATTGAAGCGCCCTGATTGCATTTGAAACCGGTTGGTAGCTTTTTTTTCAAAACTGTTGCCTAGAATTTTGCTTTGTCGCTCGTAGCTTGTTTTTCAAAACAGTTGTTGCCTAGAATTTTGTTTCTTCACTCGAACGGTGATTCTTGCGTTCAAGTAGTCTTTTTGAACTCCTAGTACTTTTGCAGGTCTGTAGAGATACTGGGAGATAGTATTCTTCGCTCGAGTGGTCTTTTGTGCGCACGAGAGGTGTTAGCTCGAGCAGTCATTCTTGAGCTCTAGCGATGGTCCTCTCTTTGTAAAACTTCAAGGACTTTGTATTCTTCACTCGAGCAGTCTTGCTTATTGTGTATGGTCGCTCGAGCGACACTTCCTGTGCTTGAGCGGTCTGCGCGTATATCAGATCTTAAAGTCACTTTTTTGAGCCACTTTTTTATCTCTAAACATTTCACAATCATATTTTCTCTCACTAAAACTCACATTCTCTCTACAAATACACCTAGTTCCATTGATTTCTTCACTTGTGTCCCTTTGATAAAAGGTAGAGCACAACGAGGGCTTCGTTCTAATTAAAACAAAGTTGGTTTTTGGCTTCGTTGTGGTTTTTTCTCTCTCTCTCGTTGGTCTTCTAGCTTTGAGGTAGGGATCTTCCACGCTTTCTTATGATTTTTAACTTAGTTATTTGCTATTTCTAAAACAATATTGTGATTTGAGAATTTTTGGACAAATCTAGGGTTTTAGGCTAAAAATCAAAAGAGGGGTTTTCAAATAGATTCTTGAAAATGATTGTGGGATTGGAAATGAAGTTGAGTAGTGATAAATGGTTGGTCTTTATATTTGGAATGATTTTGGAAGAAAATGGGGTTTTGCCCTAAATATCTCAAATGTTGATTTTGTATAAATAAATGGAATTCATGTTGAAAATGCGAAATTGGATTGATATTGATGAGGATCGTAGAGTTGGGTATGTATTACTACTCACATCTTGGAATTTGGAAAGTCTATCTTTAAGAAACCTATTTATCTGTTTAGAGATATCGGTTTTGGGCTATCGGTGGGAGATAGCTATGATTGTTGTAGAAATTGCATGTGAACTATGAGAATTTAAACTATTTTCTCATCGACGGCATTGAGCATTGTTGTATATTTACTACATTGAAAATGATTGTTTTGAGAAAAATGGGTGAATTTGGGAAGTAAGTGTTGCCTCGTTGAAATAAGTTGGCCTGTGTGGCCATGATGAAATCCTAAAAATTGCGCGTTTATATGGGTCCCGATCCCACGGACAAAATTTCCATGAAATGGAAATAGTAGTGCTTGTATAGCCTACGTTTACATGGGTGTCGGTCTACGGTTTCTTACAGATGAAATTTTCGTGAAAGGTTGTATTTGTTTTGACATTCCCGGAGAGTGTGATTCACTACCTTGTTTTCTTTCATAATGGAAATGATTTTATGAATTGTGACATTAACCTGGCATTGCATGGTTTGGAAAGAGATATAAAATGTTTTGGCATGAGTATTGCATATGCATTCATCTTATATCTTTGTTAAGATTCATATACTGTATTGGATTATTTCTACTGGGTTTGGCTTACCCTATATGGGAAACCATTTTCAGGTGCTGACGATATGCCTCCGCCAAGGCAATAGCGTAGGAGGATTTGGAACAAGAACTTCATTTTGTTACTTGTAATTGTTTTTGTACAAGCCTAGAGATTTTTCTGTATTGAGTTTGAAACTCACTTTTGTTGTAACCAAACATCGTCTTGGAAAATTGTAGCCACTAGGGCATACTCTTCTTTGTTTGTGTTTATCCTATTTCCTAATCATGTAACATATGCTATAGATTCAGGGTTAGAATTGTGAATGTATATCTACATATGTTATCCTTTTGTACAAGTAATTGGGATCAAAGGAGGATAATTATTTCATCATGTGTTGTTATTTAATTAATTTATTGTATGGGTTATTGTTATTTATTCGGAGTGTTACAACTTGGTATCAGAGCTCACCGGGTTTGAATACTTTGGGTACGTGGAAAGTGGTTCTTACCATAATGGATTTGTCCCGCTTGATAGAGATGTTTGTATATTTGATATGCTATGTGATAACATGTATATGTGACTAAGTGAGTATGCAATTTATTTTCTAAGATATTGATTGGGTCTATGAGTTTTTAGAAGTCTTGTTAGAAGAGCATTTGCTCATGGCTATTTCTAACTAGGACTCAGGCAACGTCGCGGGAGGATCCTTATCTAGAAAGGAAGTTCGTATGTGTTTATGTAATTATGTGTTTATGTGGAGTGAATTATTTGTGGTCCATTGCATTAGGACGCGAGTGAGTTAGCTTCAACACATTTGTCAATATGCTAACCTCTGGTGTTATCTTATTTAGGATGTTAGGACGTGGACGTGGTGGTAGTAGGCATGGCAGGCCTTGACGGAAGGAGGTGCTGTTACCGGATGAAATTCTGGCGTAGAAGGAAGGAGTTGGTCAGGCCAATGTGGTCGAACTAGTTGGTCAAGGCCATGAGCACCTTGGTTCGTGAAATGGCTGGAGCTTTGCAAGAACCCATGAACATTCTTAGGGCTAAGAATCAAGTCCATGCCCATCTTGCTAAGACAGGGCCGTCTTTTTTGAAGAAGAAGATCTTCCGGTCGAATCCGGATGAGTTTTTGGGAGATTTAAAGGAGCCACTGAAGGTGGATGAGTGGTTGGAGCTGATAGTGAAGACGTTTGAGATGCTTGGCATCGAGGATGATGGCTAAGAGTGACCTTGGTGTCCTTCCAATTGAAGAGAGATGCGGGTCAATGGTGGAAATATGTGTGAGGGCACATTGGGGTGACTTGGAAGGCTTTCATCAATGCCTTCCATGATAAATTATTTCATCCCACTGCTAGGGAGAAATTAAGAGAGTAGTTTCTGAAGCTCAAGCAGGTTACCTTACCAGTAGCCGAGTTTGAGGTTGCTTTCACTAGCCTCTCTAGATTTGCACCAGAGCTCGTGGCCAGGGAGCGTCGTTGTATCAAGTTTGAGAAGAGGTTGGGGACCGGGCTTCTTTTCAAAGTGCTTGGGTCAATAATTAGGGACTACGGATGCCTTATGGAGGCGACGACTCATCTCAAGATCGTGGTTCAGATGGATGAGGAGTGGGTGAAGCAGGTGAGGGTCTCTAGGAGGAGTCAGGAGGTTCATGGGGAGATTTGGGACAACAAGAGGTAGAAGGGTTGTACCCTACAACAGCCCCAAGTAGCACAATCTAGATCCACCTTTCCTATGTCGAGTTCGGGTTCAGGGAGAGGTAATCAAGGAGGCTTAACTTGTTTTAAGTGTGGCCAGTTGGGTTACAAGTCTCCAGCTTGCCAACAGAGAGGAGGAGGGCAACAGCCTGCACCGTCTTTGGCTTGTCCTCAAAGCTAGAGTTAGGAGAGAGGGAAGCAGCCTACCTGTTATCAGTGTTGGCAATCAGAGCATGTGAGGAGGTTTTGCCCTTAATTGGGTGGAATACCTAGTGCATCTAGTTCGAGGCAAACATAGAGCCATCAGCCTACATAGTCAGTACAGGCCTCGAGGGCTAATCAAGGGGCCTGTTTGGCTCAATTTCTGCATCAAACATATGCTCCGAGGGGTGAGCAAGTAGAGAAAAGACCTACATGGGGTGTGTATGCTATTACCACGCCAGATTTAGTGCCAACACCTTTGGTAGTGAGAGGTAACTTCTTGTTGTGCAATTCTATTGCCAATGTGTTGATTGATATGGGTGCATCCTATTCTTTTATCTCGTTTGCATTTGCATCGATATTTGCGTTAGAAGTGGCTCGGTTAGTATCTTCACTCAGGATAGAGTCATCGGTTGGTGGAGAGGTTGTGTTAGACCAGGGGTGTAAGGGTTATCAGATAAAGGTTGCCAGTCGCTGACTTCCTTTAGCATTTGTGTTGATTGATATGTTGAGCTTTGATGTTATATTGGGTATGGGTTGGTTGTCATCTTATCGGGCTGTTATAGATTGTTACCGTCAGAGGGTTACTGTATGTACCTCGAGTGGTGACTGTTTTTATTTCTTAGGGGACCAAGTTGATATAGCTTTATTGCCAATGTATAATCCGCGTGGTCGGGGTGAACTTAGTCTTCTTCTTGCAACATTCTTAGGTGTTAAGAGTGATGCGGTCTGAGTTGAGTTGCCGAGGGTAGTTTGTGAATACCAGGACGTCTTTCACGAGGATCTCACTAGTGTGCCACCTTACTGTGAGATAGAGTTCTCGATTGATTTAGTGCTTGGCATGACACTGACTTTTATGGCACCATATCGATTTTCACTTGCCGAGTTAAGTGAGTTGAAGGTTCAACTCCAAGAATTGTTAGATAAGGGTTTTATCCACCCTAGTACTCCGCCTTGGGGAGCACCGACTCTCTTTGCCAAGAAGAAGGATGGCACATTGCAACTTTGTATTGACTATCAAAAGTTGAACCGGGTAACTGTTAAGAACAAGTACCCACTACCTCGCATAGATGATTTGTTTGATCAGTTGAAGGGATCATGTTATTTCTCTAAGATAGACTTGAGATTAGGTTATCACCAGTTGAGGGTAAGGAAGGAGGATGTCTAGAAGACGGCATTCCATACGCGGTATGGTCATTACGAATTCTTAGTGTCACACCCCAAATCTAGGCATGACCAGCCATAGCTCACAGGGGCTTAGCCCAAGGCACACGTAAGCCTAAACATGAACCCAAAATCACAAAGAATAAATGTGATGATAGCCCAGAACTAAATAAATCACAACCCAATCCAGTGACAAGTCACAAGCATAAATGGTAAAACCAGCCATAACCATCTTCCAAAAATATAACTAAATAGAACACAAGCCGCTACAAATAAAATAATTCTAAATAAAATCCAAACACAATGTATGCACAAAACTGACATAGCAAGCTAAAACAAAATATTGAATGTCCTAGAGGTCCATGCAATTGAGTCCCTGCTATGCCATGAGTCCACTCTAAATCCTTTTAACACTTGGAAATGATGAACAACTAAGTCAGCTGATAGCTCAGTGAGTAGCAACATGGATAGTAAATACAGTTTTGAAGACAGGGTTCAATTCTAAAATAAGATATATATTATAGAAACTAGATTGGCTTACAGTTTTGATAAAGATGATCTGTTTCAAAAAAAAAAAAAAAAAAAAAAAGTTCCACACTTCAACACTTAAAATACTCACGTCTCTCAAGAACATGATAAATGACATTTCTACTTAAAACAAATTATAACATGAACACCAATAATTTTTTGGGTACCAAGAATAACAAGTAACATGCCAAAAGTTGGGAAATTCTATTTTCACACACCTACTTAACTCTATACACACACTTAATGAAATATTATTTTAATGACAATTGTATCCTAAAGTAAAATTACTATAATGGGCCTATCACTACTGTAATAACCCTGTCCTGTACTACAAATGTATCCTAAAGTAAAATTACTATAATGGACCTATCACTACTATAATAACCCTGTCCTGTACTATGTTAATTAATCATGATTATGTTTGCAATTATGTGCTTAATTTGAATTTGGGTGTTAATTGCATGATTATATGTGATTTTGGCTTTGTATCTGTTCACCGTAGGAAAATCTGTTAGAATCAGTGCTTTGAATTGAAAATTGAAGGCGTTATCGGCCACAGAAACCGAAATTGACTACGCCATTGTGATTGGCGTAATTTTTAGAACCTACTGTGAAATTTAATTAGAAATTGATTTGGATCAAAATAATTAGATTAAACTGATTGAATTAGGCTCAATTACATAGCCTTAATCAAACTTGATTAAGCAAGCATATATAAGGGCCTTATTACACTTAAACTCACCATATTTTGAGCTCAAAATCTGAAAATCACACTCTAGAGAGAGAGAGAGGGGCCGGTTCTAGAGAGAGGAAGAGGGAGAATTGTGCATTTGGCTCAAAGTTTGTGAATTTGGAAGCTACACTCAAGATCTAACTACATTTGTGAAGATTGGAGCCCCTAGGTGAGTAATTCGATATGAATTCATGAGTTGAGTTTGTAATTATATGAACTCAAAGAGAATATGTAACCAAGAGCAAGAATTAAGTTGTAATTGATGAAATTGAAGTCAATATACACATGCATGTAAGAAATTGCCATGAATTTGTATATTTGACCATGAAACATGTAGCTCATGTTGATTTGAGAGTCATATACTACATGTATGTAAGAATTTCCATGGTATGGAACTCAATTCAAAGATTTCATGTTTACAATTAGAAGTTGATTATTGAGAACAGGAAAATATCACACCAATCATACATGCATGCATAATTCTAATAGATTCATAATTTTGAACATCATTTGTGCCATTTGAAGTGGGATTCGAGTCAATAATTGACATGCATGGAAGAATTGTGAAGATATGAAGCTTGTATAAAGTTCGAATGCATGAGCTTTGACCATACCAAGAGAAATGTTGATTAATTTGAGAATTAGATCATGGTTTGGACAATTGGTTTTAAATAACCTATATTCTCATGCTATGTAATGTTTTTCTATGATTTTGTACCAAAAACACGAACTTTGAACCCTTGAATGCTAAGTTTGAGCTTTAAGAGCAATTTTGGAAATTCCAGAATTTGGCATGTCCGCTCGAGCGGGGAAAGTGCCGTTCGAGCGTGAAATGTTAGTTCCCAGAAGTTTTGCAGACATGATGTCTGCTTGAGCGGGGAAGAGTTACGCTCGAGCGCCCAGACACACACTTTGGCTCTCAGCTCGAGCGTCTGAAGTCACGCTCGAGCGTAAAAATGAAGTAACCAGTACTTTTGCAGACCAAAGGGGTCCGCTCGAGCGGCGAAAGCTGCACTCGAGCGAGGAGCCCTGTTTCGGGAATTTTGAAAAGATGTTTTGTGTTTCATTTTCTGTTCTGTTTCATTTCTAAGCACTCTTAGGCATGCATTGAGCTTTGTATATGACCTAAAGGGATAAGAAAGAAGCCTAAGAGAAATAATAAGTTGAGAACGGATTGAATCGCTTATAACCTATTGTATTATGAAATGTGTAGGGTCAAGCGCAAAGGCAAATTCATCGGCGAAACACTGTGAGTAATATCTTAGTAAAGATATTTTCAAATATGTTACTTTCCAAATGCTACTTCTGTATAAGCTTCATGGATTTGTTGATTTGAAATATGAATGAGTATCCTATATGCCTAATTTTGTATGAGGCCATTTGATACGTTTGATATATTTGAATTGGGCCTAAGGCCGTTTGCCATTTGATACATTTGATATGTTCGAATTGGGCCTAAGGCTGTTTGCCAATTGATATGTTTGAATATAAAGATGAGCCAAAGGCCGTTTGAATATAATGATGATGGGCCAAAGGCCGTTTGAATACCGTGATGGGCCAAAGGCCGTTTGAACATGAGTGTAATGGGCCAAAGGCCGTTTGAATGAAAAGGGATCATGATCATGAATATGAAATACGCATAGATATGAATATAAAGAGAATGGGCTCGAGGCCGTTTGATACGCCTGATATGTTTGAATTGGACCCGAGGCCGTTTGATATGTTTGAATTGGACCAAAGGTCGTTTTGAATAAAGAGTTGGTTGGACCAAAGGTCGTTTTGTATAGATGGACCCAAGGTCGTTTTGTTTTATATAAGAATTGGACCTGAGGTCGTTTTGCATATGGATATGATGTGTTGGACCCGAGGTCGTTTTGCTTTATTGAGATTTGTAAATCTGATGTGAATGAGAATAGTGGTTCAAATGTGTACTTTATAAGTATGACTCATTTATGAACAAATCTCATTCATTAACCTCTTTATTTGATATTATTCTTTAGGCGTTAGCTCACTCTTATTTATATGTATGTAGGTGAGCAAAGGGATGTTCATCCCCAGCCTTAGTGGAATTTAAGAAAGGAACCCGAGTTTTGTGAAGTCAGCCCAGGTGCCTCACACAAGAGGCTTTGTTTGTGATTTTTTGTATTTATTTTGCTATTTTATTGGTCATGATAGACCGTTTATCTGTATAAGCTTTTGGTTTAGCTGACTATGTGTTTGAATGATCCTAGGTATACAAGAGGTTAACTACTGATATGTGGTGTGAGTTATTATTAAGTATATGTGAAATTTTGTTATGCCATGTAAGCATAGCTCATTGGACAAAATTTTTAAGTTTGTTCTGCATCTGGCCCTATGTCTTAATCATTAATCAATATCAGGTTTGAGGCCGTAGGTGATCTCATGATTACTGGTCAGTTATGACCTTAATCTATAGGGGCGGGTTCAGGTCATGACAACTACCTATATCAAACACCACCACCACATTGCAGAATATACCATTCTTGCTCTGACTATACATTACCCAATGCATAGCAACATTGACAAAAGCTTTAGACTAGAAAAACTCAACCATGTTATGCCTAACATTGGAAGCATTCACAGTCTTCCATTTCCCAGTACTGAGAGCATAAACCTCTACTTTAGGAGGAACCAAGTAATTCTCTCTCCCAGTCCTAGACAAATACACAACCCTCACAACCTTGGGGTCATTAGTTCGAGGATCGACACTGAACCTAAAAGTGAACATCTAAGGACCATAGTGATCGAAACATAACTTGGGTTTGGAAGGGTCAGAGAGTTGTGAATCACAGGATTCTAGAGGATGATAGTGTAAGTGTAGTCAAAGCAATCGTCAGAGATATAAATCAAACCGTGAAAGCTACCGGCGACTCTAAAGGGGGTCTTTGACCGAGGCTTGAAAAGGGCAATGGAGGTCGATGAGCTTGGTGAATGGTTCATCGTCGAGACAGAGAGAGTAGTTCCTCTACAGTGGTTTGGGCACCACCATATCACCGCAATTAATTTCATCATCGACACTCTGATTCCTCCCCAATTTCTTTATCAAATTCTTCTAAAATTGAGTTTTGTCTTTAATGGAGGATTGAGGTGGTGGGTCTTCACTGTGTGGAACCGAAATAAGGGTCAACCGTTGGTCTACAATTTTGAACATGTGTGTGGAAACATGGTTGAGGTAGTGTGTACTAGGATGTGAGTTAAGGATATGATTGGAATATTTGGTGTGTGGAATAAGAACAATAACTAATAATCAAATTACTAAATGTGTGTATTTAGAAATGATGTGCACAGAGGAAATTAGGTGTGTGAAAATAGAATTTCCCCACAAAGTTCTCAAGGCAATAAGCCCGTTGGATCCAATATCGAACCAAGAGTCATCCTCGGGGTGGCAACCCAGACTTTTCTCTAAGATGATTCGATTGAAGGTCACCTAGCCTAGCCTAGGTCTTTTCCTTACAATCGTTGAGCATTAGAGTCATCACAACCCAACCCGGATCTGTTTCCTAGTGGCCAGAGTCACCACACACAGTGGAATAATTTCCCTGGACTAAAATACACAAATGGTCCCGATAATCAATACGAATTCAGTTTCGTAAAACATGGTAGTTCACCATTATAAACATGAGACCATAACAAATAGTTTATAGTATGCTAAGTTTACACATGTTTCAGAAATAATTTAATTCCATTGATAATATAATAATTTATCAAGCAGTTTAGTCCTGAAACAACAATTAAAATTTTCAACAGTTCAGGATAGGCGAATATTTATAAAAATATGTAGCATCCAACTACTCACTTGAACACGGTATAATATAATCCTCGAATAAAGTGTGAAAGTCTAACTAGTGCCCTGAACAAAGTATTAAAATTATACGTCACTACTAATTCAAACATACTAAAAGAAGTAATAAACTAAGTAACCCCAAACTAAAGCGCACTAACACAGCTCAATCCCACTCACCGTTATTCTTAAATAATACCTAAGGTCATGTTCTTCAAGGTCTCAAATTACTTATGACATGGGTTCAAATCGAAACTTAATTAAAAGTAACTTTGAGATAAAACAAAATTTTAAACAAGTTTTCCAAATCTATTCGCTAACTTTGAAAATTAAAAACTCACTCCACGCTGTTCGAAAAATTCCAAAACCCTTCAGATATGAACTAATATATTATAAGTTTCAAACCCAATTGGTTTCACTTGTTTTGCTTATCAAAGTAGTTATTTACAATTAATTATATCCAAACAGATTCCTTTTTGCAGCACTTTAAAGAAATTAATGGTTCTTTAGTATACACGAGCAATCAATGCAAGGAAAAAAATGTAAGAAACTAGACTCGTAATTGGTTCTAATGATGTTGATTTGGTAATTTTCAGATTTATACCCAAAGAGAGCGACGCTTTCGAAGTTACTGTTTTACACTAGTTTTCTGGACAGATTTAACGCACCAATTAATATAGATTTTGACTCCCAAAAATTATGAGAAAATTATGATATGCAATTCAATATGTAATTAGTCTACTGTAAAAATTTCAATTAAAAAATCATCCATTTGATATGATTCCTTGATTTTTAAAGTTTGTGGTTCTGTACTGAATTTTTAAACTAAGAATTACACCCATTCTTTACATATAATTTATTTCCTTAGGTTTCTAACAGTGTATATATGCAAAATACATAAACCTACAACCTCTCCATCAATGAACTAAATAATGATAGAATAAGGATAAAGAACAAAAACAAAAAGAAGAAGAAAGATAGAGACCTACCACACCAAAAAATCCTTCCTTTTTTGCAACCTTTTTTTTTTTTTTTTTCTTTCTCTCTCAACCTATCTTCCGTGGCTGCTGCTGCTGCTGCTACTGCTATGAATTGTATTAGGCAACCTAGGGCTCCTATATATGTATCTAAACAAAAGGCTCTAAATTATTATCTTTTGTTTTACTTTATTTTCTCTCTCCATTAATTTAAATAAAATACAACTATTACTAGATCAAAATATACTAACTAATTTGTCCACAATTTTTTTTAATAATAAATATTACCTCTAAATTAAAGACTTTCAACATAAATTTATTTTAGGTTTAAAATTAATTAAAAGATCGTTCAGTAACATTTAATTTGCACCTTAAGATTCACAAGTAAAATATTTGAGGTTTGTAAAATAATTATTATTTAATTATTTATTTAATTTGTGTATTCGGGTTCTCACATTATTTTGTATATTTATCAATTTATTTGACCTACACACGCATTATGTGTGCCCACCACTAGTATAAAACAAACACAAACCCTACTCTCTTATTTGTTCACTACATATAGCTGCAGCAGCAGCCACATTACCATGGGAGAGAGCTTGAGAGACAGAAAAAAAAAAAAAAAAAAAGAGGTTGCAATCAAAGAAGAACTTTTGGGGTGTGACACTTAGTGATGCCTTTTGGGCTAACCAATGCATCGTCTTTGTTTATAAACTTGATGGACCAATCTTTCGCGAGTTCCTCGACCGTTTTGTGATTGTCTTTGTTGATGACATCTTGATTTACTCACCCTCTACGGAGGAGCATGAGGAGCACTTGCAAGCTGTACTTGAGTTTCTTAGAGTCCACAAATTGTATGCTTAGTTCGGGAAGTGTGAATTCTAGTTAAGAAAAGTGAAGTTCTTAGGCCATGTGGTATCTAGGGAAGGAGTGACTATAGATTCTTCCAAAATAGAAGCAGTACAAGATTGGGAGCAACCTAAGAAAGCCTTTGAGATTCGTAGTTTCTTGGGGTTGGCCGGGTATTACCATCGGTTCATGAAGGATTTCTCTAGATTAGCCTCACCATTGACTAGGCTTACAAGGAAGGGAGTTAAGTTTATGTGGAATGAGACTTGTGAGAAATAATTTCAGGAGTTTAAGGTCAGACTTACCATAGCTCCAGTGTTGATTATTCTGAGAGGTTTGGGCTATTCTGTATATTGTGACGTATCTTGGAAAGGTTTGGGTTGTGTCTTGATGCAAGGGGGGAAGGTGGTAGCCTATGGCTCACGTCAATTGAAAAGACACGAGAGAAATTATCCTACTCATGACCTAGAGCTAGTAGTGGTGATCTTTGCCTTGAAGATTTGGAGACATTATTTGTACGGTGAGAGATTTGAGGTCTTTCTGATCATATGAGTTTGAAGTATCTGTTTTCACAGAAAGATTTGAATTTCAAGTAGAGAAGGTGGATGGAGTTCATGAAAGATTATGATTTTGAGTTGCATTATCATCTGGGGAAAGCTAATGTAATGGACAATGCCTTGAGTAGAAAGACCATTAGCAATGTAGCGAGTATTGCCATCAGGGAATGGGAGATGTTGGGTGCCATTGGTGAGTTTGACTTTCATCTTGGCGAGTCCGTTGAGTCGTCTACTTTATTTACTATAGTTGTACAACATACACTTATGAGCCCAGTTATAGAAGCACAACAGGGTAATCGTGAGGTAGAAACCCTCTGGGAGAAAATATCTACTTAGAAGGTAAAGAAGGGCTTGAACGTGTATTTTGACTCGAGTGTTAGATACCTTGGCCGTCCTTTCGTATCAGAGTCTTGTTGAAAGGAGGTACTCCTAGAGTTTCACCATTCACGCCTTGTGGTACACCCGGGAGGGACAACGATGTATCACGATCCTAGCCATCAGTTTTGGTGAAGGGAAATGAAGAAGGATGTCATAATGTTTGTATCGAAGTGCCTTACTTGTCAACAAGTGAAGGCCGACCATCAGAGTCCAGCGGGTTTGTTGCAACCTTTGCCTATAGCCGAGTGAAAGTGGGAGCATGTCATGATGGATTTCATTGTGCGTCTTCCGAGGACTCAACGGAGTAATGATGCCATCTGGGTAATAGTTGACCGGTTAACTAAGTCAGCGCATTTTGTACTTATGCGCACGAGTGACTCGATAGATTTTCTTGTCGACCTTTATGTTAGGGACATTGTTTGACTTCATAGGGTCCCTGTGACTATTGTTTCGGATAGAGATCCGTGTTTCATGGATCAGTTGTGGTAGAGCTTATAGAATACTTTAGGCATTAAGTTGACATTTAGTATCACTTATCATCCTCAGACTGATGGCCAGTCAGAGCATACCATTTAGATCCTTGAGGATATGCTTCGAGGTTGTGTTCTTGACTTTAAGGGGTCGTAGAAGTGGCACTTGCCCTTAGTGGAGTTTTCCTATAACAATAACTTTTAGGCAAGCATTAGCATAGCACCTTTTGAGGCCTTGTATGGCCAATCGTGTTGATCTCTTGTGTGTTGGGCCAAGGTGGGTGATGCACCTATGATAGGCCTAGAGTTGGTCCGGGAAACGACGTAGAAAGTTGTGCTTATTTGTAAGAGGTTGGTTACGACTCAAAGTCGCCAGAAGAGCTATGTCGACCGTAGGAGAGACCATTATCCTTTGAGGTTGGAGATCACGTCTTCTTGAAGATATGACCTAGAATAGGTTTGATGAGGTTTGAAAAGAGCAGGAAGTTGTCCCCTAGATTTATTGGGCCTTTTGAGATCCTAGAGAAGATTAGAGAGGTACCTTATCGTTTGGCCTTGCCGCCACAACTTTCCAGGGTTCATGATGTGTTTCATATTTGTATGCTTCGAAAGTATGAGCTAGATCCATCACACGTGTTGGATTGGACCAAGCTAGAGGTAGATAGGGATGCCTCGTATGAGGAGAGACCGGTTAGAGTTTTAGATACTCAAGACCAAGTCTTGTGTGACAAGACAATTCTTTTAGTGAAGGTGCTGTGGCAACATCATGGGATTGAGGAAGCAACTTGGGAGTGTGAGTTGGAAGTCCGTGAGAAGTATCTGGACCTATTTGTTTGATGTTTGAACAAGTATTGAAATTTTGTTATGTTAATGTAATATAAACATTGTATATGTTTTCATAATGTGAATTGTATATTTATTAATGAGCACGTCTTTATCATGATGATGAGAATGAATGCCCGATGGATGGTTCATGGTGACAAATTTACTTTACTACCATTGTTCTAATTGGTTTAATCATGGTTTTGTTGTTGATTTAAAATTTTGGGGGCAAAATTCCTTAAGGCGGAGGTTATAGAGATTCTGGTTTAGACCCGCCCCATTTGATGTTTTGAATTTGGATTTCATTGTCTTATATGATTGTTCATGCTTTGTTTCTACTTATTCCTCATTGAGTTTGGTTATTGGAGTGTCCCAATTGCATTTGGAACATGTTGGTAGCTTGTTTTTCAAAACTGTTGTTGTCCAGAATTTTGCTTCTTCGCTAGAGCGGTGATTCTTGCGCTCGAACGGTTTTTGTGAACTCCCAGTACTTTTATAGGTCTGTAGAGACCACTGGAAGATAGTATTCTTCGCTTGAGTAGTCTTTCTTATGCTCAAGCGATGTTGGCTCAAGCAGTCGTTCTTGAGCTTGAGCAATGGTCCTTTTCTTTAAAACTTCTAGGAGTTTGTATTCTTCGCTTGAGCAGTAAACTTCTTCATTCGAGTGGTCTCACTTATTGTTTATGGTAGCTCGAGCAACACTTCTTGCCTGGCTCGAGCTCTGCGCGTATATCTGATCGTAATGTCACATTTTGAGCCACTTTTTCATCTCTAAACATTTTAAAACCCTATTTTCTCTCACTTTCTCTCTAAAACTCACATTCTCTCTACAAATGCACCTAGATCCATTGATTTCTTCACCCATGTCCCTTCGATAAAAAGGTAAAGCACAACGAGGGGCTTTGTTCTAATCAAAACAAAGTTGGATTTCGGCTTCGTTGTGGTTTCTTCTTTTTTTTCCTTGGTCTTCTAGCTTTGAGGTAGTGATCTTCTGCACTTTCTTATGATTTTTAACTTAGTTATTTGCTATTTCTAAAACAATATTGTGATTTGGGAATTTTTGGACAAATCTAGGGTTGTGGGTTAAAAATGAAAAGAGGGGTTTTCAAATGGATTTTTGAAAATGGTTATGGGTTTGGAAATGAGGTTGAGTTGTGATAAATGGTTGTTCTTTATACTTGGAATTGATTTTGAAAGAAAATGAGGTTTTGCCCTAAATATCTCAAATGTTGATTTTGTATAAATAAATAGAATTCATGTTGGAAATGCGAAACTGGATTGATAATGATGAGAATGGTGGAGTTGGGTATGTATTACCACTCACATCTTGGAATTTGAAAAGTATATCTTTAAGAAAGTTTATTTATCTATTTAGAGATAACTATTTTGGACTATGTGAAGGATAACTACGATTGTTGTAGAAATTGAATGAGAATTAGGAGAATTCAAACTATTTTCTCATCCATGGCATTAAGCATTGCTGCATATTTACTACATTGAAAATGTTCATTGTTTTGAGAAAAAAGAGTGAATCTGGGAAGTAAGTGTTGCCTCATTGAAATAAGCTGGCCTGTGTGTCCATGGTGAAAGTCTTAAAAATCGCGTGTTTACATGGGTGTCGATTTCACGGACGAAATTTTCGTGAAATGGCAATAGTAGTGCTTGTATAGCCTACGTTTACATGGGTGCCAGTCTACTGTTTCCTATGGATGAAATTTTCGTGAAAGGTTGTATTTGTTTTGACATTCCCAGGGAGTGTGATTCACTGCCTTGTTTTCTATCATAATGGAAATGATTTTATGAATTGTGACATTAACCTAGCATTGCATGGTTTGGAAAGAGATATAAAATGTTTTGGCATGAGAATTGCATATGCATTCACCTTATATCTTTGTTAAGATTCATATACTGTGTTAGATTATTTCTACTAAGCTTTGGCTCACCCTATATGGGAAACCATTTTCAGGTGCTGATGATATGCCTTTGGCATTGCTTGGAAGGACTTAGAGCAAGAGTTTCATTTTGTAACTTGTTGTAATTATTTTTGTACAAGACAAGGGCTTTGCCTGTATTGAGTTTGGAACTTGTAACAGCTATTTTTGGGTGATCGCTCGAGCTGTTATTCGTAGGTCCCAGTATCTCGCAGGTTTGCAGGCGAGACCGCTCGAGCGTAGATTGCGAACTCCTAGTATTTTCATTGTATCTCTACAAACTTCTGACCTTGTGTTTACCACTCTAGCTATGGAAGGTTCGCTTGAGCGGTCTCTCTGTATTTTGGTACTTCGCTCGAGCAGTCTGTTCCGGATCAGTGACTTTAAAAGTCACTTTGAGGTCCATTTTTCTTCATTTTCTCTTGTTCTTTCCTCTCTTCTTCTCCTTTTCCACCATTGTTGAGGGTTTTAACCTTTCAAGCTTGATTTTCATCTCTTATCCTTAATTTTATACCTTATGTTCCATATATCAAAATGAAGAGCACATCGAGAGCTTTCTATCAATACAAACTGATCGCTATTTCGTGGAAGTTAAAATTTTGGGTCTCTTCTCTTCTTGTTAGAGGTAGAGATTTTCCTTGCTTCTCTTTAAATTTTCTTATAGATAGATGGGTGGTAGATTACTATTGCATCAAAACCTTATCTTGATGGATTTTCATAAAAACATGTAGAGAAAGTTAGGGTTTTCAAGATAGAAAACATAAATGCAAGAGTATGGTGGAGTAGAGAAGTCTTAAGTGGTCAGAACAAGATTTTATGCCTTGAAGTAGAAAGTCCTAATTTGTGACTAACCCTAGTTGTGTAATTTATGTCGATATGAGAAATATTTCAACTGATATTTTAAGTTTATATTTGGTTAAAATGAGTATGAATAATGATAATTAGTGGTTAGGAAAAACGATTATTGTAAAGGAGGGTTATGCTAAAGAAATTAAGGTTGGTAATTACATCAAATAATCTCGGATAATCTATGATGATTAGTGTATTGTGAAATTGTATATAAAGACTTAATGATAATGTCGAAAAGTAAAGAGATAATTGGAACACAAGAATTGTGAATGCTTCTGAAGATGAACTTTTTATTATTTTTATTTTTATTTTATTTTTTTGGTGGGGTTTTGTTGGATTAGTGTGTATGGAAAAACAATGAATGATATGTTGGCTTTGTTGGAATTTTAATAAAGAATAACATGATGAATTGAGGGATGGTGGTATTAGATTAAGGGTTTGTTTCCTTCTAGCTTGTGACCGGTTTAAAAGTGTGGCGCTTACTAGAAATTGTGCCTTCCTTCCGGAGTAGTGCCTAGTAAAGCGTGTGGTCTGTTAAGGCGTGTGGAGGTTCTGCATTCCTTTCAGCTTGTGATCGGTAAAGCGTGAGGTTCCACATTCCTTCTGGTTCGTGACCGGTAAACCATGGTACTTAACAGAGGTTCTGCATTCCTTCTAGAGTAGCGCTTGGAAAAGTGTGTGGTGTGATGATGTGGCTTGGTAATGGAGCCGGTTTCTGATTGGATTGTGTGGAATGATTACAATAAGATCTACACGTGGATTGTGATAATGGAAAGTGAATAATTAATTGTGTAAAGTTAAAATATGGATTGTGTAGATTCATCTTATGTGGACTATAATGAGTAATGGTTGGGTTATGACTGTAGTAAAATGACTCGTTTCTATATTTAGACCTCTAAGTAATGTTAACAATGTTTTTTTGAAAAGAAACTTTTGAAAACTATACTAGAAAGATACCCAAAAAAAAAGAAAAAAAAAGAAAAAAAAAAAAAAAAAAAAAAAAAAGAAAGAGTTTACTTTGAAAAGTTTTCATTGATTTCTTTATGAGAATGGTATGATCTATATATATTGTATTTTGTGTATGAAAAGAGTGCATTAATTATGTATGTATCACTATTTTGCATCCATGATCGCATTTATCTAAAGATCTTATTATTGAGAATCATCGAAGATTCCTACTGGACTTCGTGTTCATCCCATCTATTTTAACCATTTTCAGGAACGAAGTCAGGAACACCACATTGAAGATTTGAGGAGTTTATTTTCTTTTATATGACAAAGTGTAAATGAGAGATGTTTAGTGTAATGTGGGAGATATGAGTATTTCAATGTAACTTGGCATGTATTATTGTTGTATTTAGTTCGAGAGAAACAATATTATTATTACACAATGTAATGGTTATTGTATTTATGAATGTATTTAATAAATGGGATTTGAAATTAAAGGTTTTAGTAATGTTTCTGAGAAATAAAATTTAGGGCATGACAACTTGGTATCAAAGCTAACCAGGTTTGAAACCTTGAGCTCGTGGGAAGTGATTTTTACTACAATGGGTTGGCTTCATTTGGTGAGGACGTTTTCATGTAGGAAGTTTGAGGTGTAGGACATTATGTGTTGCATTGTGTGAGTATGAGTTAAGTTTCAGGGATAGTGCTTGTAGTCGGCTAACTTACTTTGAGATCTCATTGGAAATGCGTCTGATCAACGTGGTTTCTGGTCAGAGTTCTTAAAAAGTTTCGAAACAAGCGATCATCCTTGTAGACTTGATTCAATTACATGGTTTGATGTTTAAAACTATCTATGTACTATATGATTATATGCTATGTTGGTTTTGTGTCTTAGTAGGAAGAGTAAGTGTCTCGGGAAAGGGGTTAGAGTACAGTTGATTGATGTTTGATGTTGTGATTGATAGAATGTCATGGAAAGCTAACAGAGGTCGTGTTGGGACTAAGGGTGCCAGTACGGGCACAGCAGTTCCAGTAGTACTCGCACCTCCAGCACCGACTGTGGGCGAGGAGATTGCACGTGAGATAGTAAGAACTGTGCGGGAGGTTTTCACATGCACTGAAGGAGATGAGTCTCGTGCCTTCAAGACCACTAAGGAATTCTTTCTCTTTAATCTATCGAAGTTCACAGGAGGGTCAGAAGCTTTAGAGGTAGAAAATTGGTTAGAGCATGTCATTAAGGCTCTTGATATGATGCTCTGAGTCACAGATGAGAGATTGAGAGTGGCCTTGGCAAGTTTCCTACTGAAGGGAGATGCTGGGTATTGGTGGAAGTATGTAAGTCCTACCGTAGGCACGAACTGGGCTACATTCACCGAGGCCTTTTGGGCCAAGTACTTTCCTCCTTCCGCTTGGGAAAGAATAAGGAAACAATTTGTGGAGTTGCGCCAAGGTACTACATCTCTGGCACAGTTTGAGGTGAGGTTCACCAGTTTGTTTAGATTTGCTTCAGAGTTGGTATCAACAAAGGAGCGATGTTGCATAGAGTTTGAGGAAAGGTGGTGTTTGTTGATAATACGATGGAAGGTAGTGAGGGTATGCATAGGATCACACATTAGTAGAAGCGATGGCCCACGTGGAGGCCACCAATCTTGAGGCTAGTCGGTATGAAGGAGAAAGTGTTATATTGGCGAGTTCCTCAGTTCAAGAGCACACAAGACCTAGTAGGAGGCAAAGGAGAGCTGAATCTCAATCACTATCCCAGTCACGCCCAATCTAGTTTTACCTCATTAGGTTCATTTGCCGGGGGATCTAGCCAAACCCAGGTTCCTTGAGTTGGTCACAGAGTAGAAGGCCACCTTTTTGCTCCAAATGTAGGCAAATGGCCATGTTAGGCATCAGTGTCTTCGTATGGGTAGGGTTTGCCTTAATAACCCAGGTCGGGACGATCGTAATGTGGTGTCTTGGTGAAGATTTTGGTGCTTTGGCAATGTGATGTAATTTTTTTTTTTTTTTTGTATGTAGGCCTTTGTGCCTACGGATGTTATACATGTATATGTATGTGTGCTTTTGGAACCCAACTGTGTGGTAGTGTAATTAAACCTTGGAACTTGTTTATGTTGGGAAGTGCTATAAGACATTGTAATCTTAATATTTGTTATGTAATTGTTTCTATTCCCTGAATGACGTGTGTATGACTTATGAGCCTTGAATAGAGTTAAAGTTAATGGGAGTTGTATGAATAAGACAAAGGGGCATAGTTGGGATGAGGTGGAACTTTAGGATGGTGTGAGGTTGGTTCGAGTTACTTAGTAGATTGTAAGAACTATGTTTCATAGTGATGAGGGTAGTGTTGGTTATTGTATGGTTGGCTAATTAGTTGATATCTGAGTTTAGAGTGACAAATCATCACTTTAGAACAATATAGATGTGAGTATAGTGACGAGTTTGAGAACTGTCTTGGAGGGGTTTTATAGGTGTTTATCCTTCTATATGTAGTGATAAGGCTCGGGTGAAGCTTGTCTTGAGTTAGTAGGGCCTCCTTGGGTTGGGGGTGGAGCGTTATAAACTTCTTGGCATTGTCTGCATGTGAATGATGACTGATTATGATGATTATGATTGTGAGATGTGAAGTGGTGGTGTCGAACATCAAGTAAGGGCAACTGGTGTTGGTTAGCATGTTGATGTCTGAACAGTGAGAGTGGATAATTGGTGATTTGGACTAGGTCACATAGAGAAGATGGATCCTTGTAACTACTCCCTTTTTACGAGATTTAAAGATTGGCTTAGTTTAGTTTGGTCCATTTCAGTTTGGTTTGAAACCAGTGGTGTCGACGAATGGTATTTAAAATTAATTAATGCTTAGTCGTCTTGGGAATTGCTTTGGCTCGGATAAGTAGTGGTACGGTCGAATAGTACTTTAGGTGGTACTAGTGGACATTAAGCTTGCTTGTGTATGTATGTTGTTGCTGTGAACTCATGAAATCACTCTAGTTGGGTTAAAATGTTCAAATGTAAATTGTGGTAAGCATACATGTGCCAATGAGTACCATCGATTGTTAGTGTTGATGTTCGTAATGATTGAGGAACTTCCAACTTGTGGGAAGTTACATGTGTTGTGTTACCTCTCGGACGCACCGTGATTGTTTTATACATTGTTGTTACAGATATGTGGGATAAGTGTGTTGTGATGTCACTAGGTGAGTGACAGGAATTGCTGGGTGAGGATTGGAATTCACTGTGTAAGTGTTGAGAGTGATGTAGAAAATGAAACTTTGTTTCCTTGTGTTGTGGCTTGGAATGGCACGGCTAATCTAAGTGTTAAAGATTTAATCTAAATTATGTTAATGAACAATTTTCATTGTTTTACCATTAAATGTTGAGTTGTATAAAAAATTGACAATACCAATAATTATGACTCAATGTGAGATTTTTGTATTGGACCGTGCATTGTAGGGTGTCAATTCTTTTCGCTAGTGTTACCGGGTGTGTGGTTTTATGGTGGTTTCCTTTCACTTTGAAATTGGGTTTTGGTGATTTGATGGTCGTTGTCCGTGTTGTTGATGGTTGGAGAGTTGTTTTTGTCTTTGGGGTTATTAGTGTTTAATGTCGTTCCTTGTCTGTTAGATTCCAACGAGTATGCTGATCAAAAGTAATTGTATCTCTTCCTTATGATTCTCCTTGTTTGGGTGTCTTTGTGATTTCTCTTGCATTGAGTAGTTTTTGTTTCCATCCTAGCATTATTTCGAGAATATATTCCAAGTGTGTTAAGTCAAGAATTATGTTCCCTATGTGTCGGGTTGCCCTTTTGTTTCAGTTTTCCCTAATTTTGGGGATGAAATTTTTTAAGGAGAGTAGGTTGTAACAGCTGTTTTTGGGTGACCGCTCGAGTGGTCATTTGGTCGCTCGAGCAGTGATTTGTAGCTCCCAATATCTCGCAGGTTTGCAGGTGAGACTGCTCGAGAGAAGGATGGTCGCTCGAGCGTAGATTGCGAACTCCCAGTATTTTCGCTATAGCTTTGCAAACTTTTGAGACCTTCTATTTATTGCTTGAGCGATGGAAGGTTTGCTCAGGCAGTCTCTCTGTATTTTGGTACTTCGCTCGACCGAAGGAAAGTGCGTCCGAGCGATCTGTTAGAGATCAGTGACTTTAAAAGTCACTTTGTGGTCCATTTTTCTTAATTGTCTCTTGTTCTTTCTCTCTCTTCTTCTCCTTTTCCACCATTGTTGAGGGTTTCAAGCTTTCAAGCGTTATTTTCATCTCTTTTCCTTAATTTTCTACCCTCTGTTCCTTGTATCAAAATGAAGAGCACGCCGAGGGCTTTCTATCCATCCAAGCAGATTGCTATTTCAGGGAGGTCAAAATTTCAGGTCTTTTCTCTTCTTGCTAGAGGTAGGGATTTTCCTTGCTTCTCTTCAATATTTTCTTATAGATAGATGGGTGGTAGATTCTTATTGCATGAAAACCTTATCTTGAGGGATTTTCATAAAAACACGTAGAGAAAGTTAGGGTTTTGAAAATAGAGAACTTGAATGCAAGATTAAGGTGGAGTAGAGAAGTTTTAAGTGGCCAGAACAAGATTTTATGCCTTGAAGTAAAAAGCCCTAATTTGTGACTAACCCTAGTTGTGTAATTTATGTCGATAAGAGAAATGTTTGAATTGATATTTGATTCATGAAATTAAGTTTATATTTGGTTAAAATGAGTATGAATAATGATAATTACTGATTAGGAAAAATGATTATTGTAAAGGAGGTTATGTTAAAGAAATTAAGGTTGGTAATTACATCAAATAATCTTGGCTAATTTATGATGATTAGTGTATTGTGAAATTGTGTATGAAGACTTAATTATAATGTGGAAAAGTAAAGAGATAATTGGAACACAAGAATTGTGATTGCTTCTAAAGGTGAACTTTTTATTAAATATATATATATATATTTTTGGTGGGTGTTTTGTTGGATTAATGTGTAATGGAAAATGATGAATGATATTGTTGGCTTTTGTTGGAATTGTAATAAAAATAACATGATGAATTGAGGGATGTTGGTATTAGATTAAGGGTTCGTTTCCTTCCGGCTTGTGACCTGTAAAGCATGGTGCTTAATAGAGGTTCTGCCTTCCTTCCAATGTAGCGCCCAGTAAAGCGTGTGGTTTGTTAAGACGTGTGGAGGTTCCATGTTCCTTCCAGCTTGTGACCAGTAAAGCGTGAGATTTCTCATACCTTCCAGCTCGTGATCGGTTGAAGCGTGGCCCTTAATAGAGGTTCTGCATTCCTTCTAGAGTAGCACCTAGAAAAGTGTGTGGTGTGATAATGTGGCTTGGTAATGGAGCAGGTTTCTAATTGGATTGTGTGGAATAATTACAATAAGATCTACACGTGTGATTGTGATAATGAAAAGTGAATAATCTTAATTGTGTAAAGTTGAACATATGGGATTGTGTAGATTCATCTTATGTGGATGACAATGAGTAATGGTTGGTTGTGACTTTTAGTAAAATGACTCGTTTCTATATTTAGACCTCTAAGTAATGTTAACAAGGTTTTTTTGAAAAGAGCTTTTGAAAACTATACTAGAAGGATACGAAAAAAAAAAAAGGAAAAAAAAAGAGAAAGAGTTTACTTTGAAAAGTTTTCATGGATTTCTTTATGAGAATAATATGATCTATATATATATATATATATATTGTATTTTGTGTATGAAAAGAGCGCATTAATTATGTATGTATCACTATTTAGCATCCATGCTCGCATTTATCTAAAGATCTTATTGTTGAGAATCATCAAAGATTCCTACTGGACTTCGTGTTCATCACATCTATTTTAATCATTTTCAAGAACGAAGTTAGGAAGACCGGATTCAAGATTTGAGGAGTTTATTTTCTTTTATATGACAAAGTGTAAATGAGAGATGTTCACTGTAATGCGGGAGACATGAGTATTTCAATGTAAATCTTGGCATGTATTATTGTTTTATTTATTCAAGAGAGAGCAATATTATTACACAAATGTCATGGTTATTTGTATTTATGAATGTATTTAATACATGGATTTGAATTAAAGGTTTTGGTAATGTTTCCGAGAAATAAAATTTGGGGTGTGAGAAAACTCGCTTTCGTTGTAACCAAGCATCGTCTTTGAAAATTGTAGCCACTAGGGTGTTCTCTCCTTTGTTTATGTTTATCCTATTCCCTTATCATGTAACATATGCTATAGATTCAAGGTTAGACTTGTGAATTCATATCTGCATATGTTATCTGTGGGAGCCAAAAAAATATCCTAGCTATAGGGTCAAAATATCCTAAACAAATATTATTCATGCCCTATAAAAGGAGGAGACCTTATACACAAGAGGTATGCCTCATTTTCCCTGCCACAGAGCACACACACTCTCTAAATCTTCATTTTCTCTCTTTGATCTATTTTGGCTAACTTTATCATCGGAGTGTCTCTAGCCGGCAACCCCGGCTGGGTGGCGCCGATCATGCTCATTGTTGGATCTCATCAACAATCGATGTGAGAGGATTTTTTGGGTCTCACAATTGGCGCCGTCTGTGGGAAACGTTTGAGAGTTCAACGAAGAAGATGATAAATACATATTATTCTTCTTTTGCTCTCATCTACTGCAAGTTTATTTATATGTTAATGTGATTTGCATCAATAGAAGTAAAGCTTTGCTTTCCATGCCAAACACTCCATGTGCTATAAATTTTAGAATCAGATACAGAGAAAGAAACTCACGGGACCATTTCATTGTTTTCTCACTCTAACCATTAACTCATTTTTGTAGTCTCTGCAAATAAATTTATTCATCAATTTGACCCTTCCGGCAACCTCTTTTTTAGATGCTCATTTCAGTTTGTCAAGCAAAATTGTAATGACCATTCCAGTAGCTCAGCAACCCACTTCAGCAATTTGCTTGAGGTTGAGCAAGCAATGGAATAAAGAAAGTTACGTTATGAAGGGTAACAAAGGCATTCCGAACATACACAACTGATTGGTTAATATCACAAAATCAATTGCCGATCACTCATTTTGGCAAGCTAAAAGACCAAAGCCAAAGAAGTTGCCGACTCGCCGACTAGTAGATCAAAGCCAAAAGTTTACCATTGTCAACCAAGCTCTCGGAAAAGACAAAACTAAATGGACTAACCGATCAAGTGTTTCGCCAACCAATGTGTTTCGATAAGCCGAAGAATTGCCGACCCACCTATCTCGGCTGCACAAAAAGTTTATCATGGTTCTCGGCTGCACGACAATGTCTACGCCCACCAACTCATTACTTTGAGTACAATATTGCTAGACAACAATTGCTCCGTAATGACAAATCAGTCAGCGCTCGACCCCAATGCATGTGCAATTCGGCAGCACCACAACTCAGAAGATTGCTCATCAAAGCTCCAAAGTTACTCGACAAATGTACAACCCCGCGATTCATTCTTTCACGATGAAAATGGCCTCGATTATGCGTCGTTGAGAGCATATTCAAAAATGTAAACCACCAAGCCCTTTTGCCGGGCACATTCACCCACAAAGCATATTCTTCAGCCGACCACACTTTAGCGGAGGACGAGAGGTGAAAAACAAGAAAACATGAAGCAGCCAAACAGTCTTATTTTTGGTCAACTTTAGGAGGTCCAACGACATTCGAGCAGTGGCGGAATGAAGAGTCTAAATTATGGAATGAACACTAGGCCGCGAGATAAATCTAACACCACCGAAAAGAGGCCAATCGAATTTAAAATGAGAAAAATACAAGAGCTCAAACTTATGCGTTTGAATCTCAAACTTCTGCTACATGAGAAAGATGACCTAAGGATTTATCGTGTTCTTCTCGGCACAAAGTGCTCCGTTGCATCTTAGCATGTTCGGCTTAATCGGGTGGTCGGGTAACTTCGGGGATGCCTACCTTCACATTTTTCACTGTGTAGAATCTATTTTTGAGGTCCACTTTTGCAAATTTTGAGTCTCATATTGGGATCAATAAATTGGCCAATCGGGAACATTCAATGATCGAGGAACAGTCAGATCGTGTCTGATCAACATGCAATTTTCACAGTAGACTCCTGGAGCTAGGCCACAATCATCCATTTTCACCGATCATTTGCCCCAACTTGAATTTCTTTTACATTCGGTTTCACACCATTTGTCATCCTATAAAAATAAATAAATAAATAAATAGCTATGTACATTTACAATTATTAATTCATCTATCTCTTCTGTAACAATCTCAAGATTTCATTCAGACGTACAACAATCTTGCTCACCGCTACTATCTCGATAGTATATTCCCTAACTTTATTCGACAACGTTGCAACTTATTCGGCACATTATTTGGCAACAGTATTATTCTGCAACTTTATTCGGCAATTGCAACTTATTCAGCACATTATTTGGCAACAGTATTATTCCGCAACTTTATTCGGCAATGTTACAACTTATTCAGCACATTATTTGGCAACAATATTATTATGCAACTTTATTTGGCAACGCACTAATATCTTGGCATAGAACTAGCATCTCGGCTTACCGAAATCCACATCAAAACATACCACATCGGCTCAAAGAGTCCAAACCCACCAACCCAAGAAGCCAAGAAGTAACCAAAGTTCGCCGAAAGTTGCAATACAGATCACATTTTTTGACAAATTGAATTTTCTGAAGCTGTCAAACTCAAGGTTTGCCCATACCAACGTAAAGTACTCATTGGGACGAGTCCAACGCAATAAATCGCGTCAAAATCGAAGCTCAAACGAAGTCGTACGAGCCGCTCAAAGTTTGCCCAGAAAATGCCTAGTTTCGCTGGAGAAGGCAACCTAAGCAGCCACTACGGAAATTATCATGTGCTTCGCAGTTGAATTACACCTTGTTGATTCAAGCCCTCAGATCCATTTTTAATAAAATTACGCCATCCAGAGTCCGATTCCAACGATCCAATAATCGTTTCCAACTATTTGGAGCCTTCTGCACACATCTGTACGGTCCGATTTTGCAAATTCCATACCAAACATACATAGATGTTACATGCAAGGCCACATATCGCAACTAAAACAACATTTTTGCCGCCGTACCTGGAGTTTGCTCAATGCCGAATTCAACGACTACATCTTATTTGGCGACTTTCTGCCTAATATTGGGATCAGTGACCTGCCACGTTCGGCATTACAAAATTGCTCAACGGTCACATCATATCTAATTGGCATGTAATTTCAGCAGTATGATCGTGGGACTGGGAAAAAATCCTCTGTCCTTCGCCCTTATTTATTTCGTTACCTTGGCTATTTATTTCTAACTGGGACATCTTAGTCATATTTTTAACTTTCCACTTAGGGCATATCAGCCGTTTATCATCTCGGCACCTCTATTATGCATGCATACTCGGCCCACTTGATATAAGCATTACACAAAACAACGACGATTACTTGAGTTCCAAACTCTCGCTTCTTTTCACACAACTCCAAGCAAGCGACAGTTTTGGGGCAATACACTCATACTACACATTTGGCTACACACTTGGCAGTTCTTTGCATATTTTTGCACCCTCATTGTTATAGCTTTTACAGCTTTCCACTTTTTTTGTGGCTAATATACTTGTATTATTTGGTACAGGCAATCAATGACACGGATTATTATCCTTGCAATGTCTGTAATTGATCGCTGCCTGACGCTAACAAACACCTCCATATTTTGGAGCTCTCCGTACTCGACACATAGAAATATCTCTAGCTCGGCATAGAAGTCCATATTCTGAAGCAATTTTTGCACTGGGAAATACACTACACTTTTGCCCAGGGGTCACAATACCGCGGCTTACACCCTCACCTGGGGGTCACAACACTGCGGCTTACACCCTCACCTTGGGGTCACAATACCGCAGCTTACAACCTCACTCGGGGGTCATAATACCGCGGCCTACACCCTTGCCGGGGGGTTATAATACCATGGCCCCTCGTTATAGAGACCTCCGATGTGGAACTCATAGCATCGCTTGTGATATGATTGTTTAGAATTCATGTGATATAATTTCGGAGCAATCATACATTCACACATACATATATTCATACACGCATTCATACTGTAGACACCCCATTTTTGACCGTCCTCAAGACTTGGATGTCACCACTTGAACACTCGGTGATCATCCATGTTTGTGCTCGTCTTGAGTTCTTGGAGGTCTCGGCTACGGGCCTTGCTTCAGGATCTCTCGACTCGACTGTTTTGTGTCTGGTTTTGCACCAAACACTTGTGCTTTGCCTTGGAGGGGCAGGGAATGGCTTGTGGGCCATCCCCACATTCCACCGACCATGGCCTGAGGCCACCGACTGTGTTTTGTTGCCACTGGCCAAATATTTGGCCGGCCGGCACTATAGATGGCCGGCTGGCTATCTTTTTTTGGTCAATTACATTTCTGGCCTGCCGACTACTATGCATCTGCTTTTGCAAATATTTTTGTGCAGCTGGCATGCACTTGGCTCCCCTCCATACACGTGTATGGAGGGATTTCCCTCTTAGCAAGCTTGTCTTGTAAGCTTACAAGATTGAGCTCTATAAGAGGAGGTCTTCTCTCCATTCATTAGGGTTAGAAAAAAAAGCTGAGGAGAGCTCTGATATTAGGGTTTTGAATTTGTATCTCTTCTATCTCTATATCTCTCTCTTTTGAGCTTAGTGTGTGTGTTTAGCCTTAGTTTTGCACACAAACACCCACCATCACACCTTCTCTTGGAGCTGAGGTCCTTGAGGCTTGTTTTTGGAGCTTTGGACCTGGTTTGAGCTTGAAGAACCAGCTGGAGCACCATTTGTGAAGAAGGTCTACAAGGGTAAGAAACTTGTCCCTTTATTCCCCATTTTTGCATTGCATTTTTGTCTACCTTGCATCTGTTTTTGAGCTTTGTGTATAACATATAAAAGTTCTGATTTTTAGTGCTCTAAATAGTTGGTTAAGGTTGCTTTAAGCTTTGGGGTTGTCTGACCCCTCTTAAGCCTTGAAAGGCTCCATTTTGTGCCATTTTGGTTGAGATCCAGGACCATAGTGTTTGGGCCTCCTCACCACTGAAATCTTGAGGGATTTCAGAGGTGAGGATAGTGCCTTGAGGTCCTAGGAAGGAGAGGGCCACCCCCTCTCCTTGTTGTCCTTGAAAAGGGCCTTTTTTTGCCTCTTGAGGGAGCATCTAGTCTAAGTGTGTGTTAGCCATGCCTTAGCTGATTTTCATGCTTATTATGTCATAATATGCTTTTGTTTTTAGTTGGTTTGGACACACCTTGCTTGTTTAGCATACATGTCTTGTAATGCCATATTGTAACCTTAACATGCATCTAGGTTTTAACCCTTGTTCAAGCATGCTTTTGGCTTAGCTTTGTGAAGCTTTTGTGTTTGTTTTAGTATGCTTAAGCTTTGTTTTTGGTCATTTTGGTCGACCATGGCATGCTTAGTATAGCCCCTTTGTATTCTTGGCTTGTGAGCCTTCAGTGCATGAACCATGAGCATGCATTATTTGCATTATTTCAATGGTTTGGAGCCACTTACCATGTTATTTCAGAGCTTATGATGCATGCCATATACCCATGTTGAGCCTCTTTTAAGTATGCTTGAGAGCTGCTCTTTGTGCTTAAGTCATGGACCATGTTTGCATGCATGTTTGTATGTGCATTTGGCCCCATTTCCATAGCTTATGGCCACTGTTTTAGGCTTGCTTGAGGGCTGCCTAAATTGGTCTAACTCCATCCTTCATGTGTTATAGCATGCTTGCCTTGTACATTGTTGCATACTTGGCCTATTACATGTTATTGCTTGCTTGAAATCATGATGCATTTGGCATGCATTTCATTGGTTAAGTTGCTTTGCATTGCTCCTATGCTTAGTCCACTTTACATGTTGTCGCATGTTTGCCACTAGCATAGTTGTCGCATGCCTTGCATGCTCATTTGCATACTTAGCCTCCATGTCTAGGTTGCATTCCATTTGCATGCATGCTTGGCCTCTTGAAATGCTTGTGATAGAGGTTGAGTTCCATTGGTTTGTTTATGTGCATTACATTCCACATCAAGATGCACACTTGATTCTTTGGGCCATCATGCATGGAAATGTGCGATTGGTGGTCCGAGAATCGAGGCCCATCCTCCTTTGAGTCATAAACATGATAAGGATTGTGGTTGGTGCATACATTGCTTGAAATGCATTGCCATGCTATGCTTTGCCCTCTGCTGCTGTCAACTGCAGGTTTTGCAGGGAGTTTTGGCCGATCGGCCATATACAGTGCCGACCGGCCATCCATCAGTGGCCGATAACTCAATTTGTGGCCGGTGACCATCATACATGGCCGGTGGCCATCCCTCCCAGCCGGTGGTGTTCCACAGTGTCCGGAGAGCATACCTTGGGAGTTGTGAAACTTTCAGAGGAGTAGAACAGTCAAAGCAGAGGCAGCTTGTGCATGGCAGTGACTTCTGAGCGGAATCGGGCACGCATCGCATCGGACCCTCTTCCCGAGGCTGTTTATTGCTTAAATTAGATTAATTAATTTGTTTAATTAATTAGGTGGTCTGTAATTATTTAATTAGCTTGTTAGTTAGTTAAATTGTATTATTCTTTCGGCCTCTCCGAGCGAGGGCAAATTTGTAATAAGTGTGGGTGCGTGTGTGCATGTCTTCCAACCCCCACTTTTTTTTCTTCCCTTTTACTTACCTACTTTGATGGTTAGTATTAGGGCATATTTATTTTAGCATCCTTATGCTATGCATGTGTGCATCATTCATCAGTATTGCATGCACCGGGCTCGGCGCATCATGCTAACTGCATAAGTATTTCAATTCCAAATTGAATATGTGCTATCTGTGCATTTTCACCTGTCATCCTTAGATTAGCCGAGCCTATTCTAGTGACATTTTGTACGCGATGCATTAGCCACTTAACATGAACTAGGATCACGCGCATGATTACTAATATGTTCTTGTTTTGGCACGGAGTACTTTGTAAGTATTTTATGCTTTAGCATACCGCATGCGTGTGAGTGTTGCCATAATAGCATGATTACCATGAGGCTAGCTGCTTATGTGATATAACTGCCTGAATGCCTGTGGGTGAAGGTTGGATTGTTTGAATTGGAACAACTCGTTGAAATCCGTATTTTGGCCTACTTGCGAGTAGCAAATTCCAAAGCGTTTTTCCAAACAAACGGATATGCAATGTTTTGTTCCCAATTAGGCGATCTAGTCTATACTTGTTTGCTGTGCGCATAACATAGTAATTCTAGGCTAATAACCGGAACAAGAACACATAACGTTTTCAAAATAGGATATCATGGTTAGTAGAGGCCGATCTTCGGATCGGGCGAGAGGGGGTGCTCATAGCTGACCTTCCCCAATCGTACCCAAGTTCCCGAGCCGAGGCAACTTTGGTGGTGACGGACACGTGGCCTTTGGCACCGAGTCAGGGTTTCCTAAATTCCCCATTAAAAAATATTTAGGTGGCGACTCTATATCTGGCAAAGCAGTCCATGTTTGGCACTTCTTTCAAAAAAAATCTGTTTTCTCAAAACGATTTGCCAGATTTGGACTCTTTGGTTCAGATTAAGAACAGTAACCAAGACGAGTCCGAACTGTAGCATTGAGGTCCCTCGCGGACTTGTTACAGTTTCTGGCGACTCTGCTGGGGAGTTTAGAGAACTTGACTTGAACTCGTGATATCTTGTTTTGACTACACTTATGTGTTTCTTTGCATTGCATGTGCATTGGTGCGCCTAGGACACCGTGTTGGCCATCTGCTATTCCTGAGCGGTTTGCCGGAGGCTTGACTTTGTCAAAGCATGCCATAAGGCTGACCGGTTGCGGGCTCTACCAGTATGGGAACACAAACCCCGGTTTTACCGGGGCACCCTTTCGACCATTCGACCTAGTGCATATTCGGAATCCATAGTGACCATTCCAAGCTAGGATAGGTTGCTTACCCGATTATAGGTTGTTTGAAACCGCTGCGTGCGTAGTGAAACCCTAATTCCCGACAAAATAGGACAGGGAAACCCTATCCCAACATAGGGGTGTTTTGGCTCTCTTTTACTTGCTATGTGCTTTTAGAATGTATCTCTACAGGAACGCACATATCAGTTTGCAAAGTTTGAGTATCAGGCCTGAGGGCACCAGTGTCAGTTTTAGGGAATCAGTTATATCCGTGGGTATCCGATTCAGTATTTTGAGGCAGTGATTTTGGGAAGCAGCGATCAGTAGTAGAGTACAGTCGTTCGACTGTACCTGTGTTCATTCCGTTTGGGCTGAAATGCTGCTTGTTTTTCCTTTCAGTTCAGAGAGTTGATCCAGAATAGTCAGTGTTTCCCCCCCCTTGCTGAGGCAAGACAGATATCTGATTCGTCAGTCACCACTCAGAGCAGTGGACCTATGATGACACAGAATTCGGAAGAGATTGTGGTTATGACAGCCGCATTAGATCAAGAAATCACTCTGCAAAGTGAGACCAATGTTGATGTGCCGCATCCACCCAGGTCGCCTGCTGCGCACCCGGTTTGGACTCCCCAGTTGTATTAGGCTCGTGAACCCACCACATTCGAATTAATGGGGATGATAGGTGACCTCCAGAGGTTCGTGGCGGATCTCGCCTACGGAATGTCAGCTTTGCCACCAGCTGCACCATATGCCGGGAGTTTTGTACCCCAGGAGCCCTCACTATTGGGACGGATTGTGATCGAACTTAGCCAACCGGAGATGGCCTCCAACTATAACAATGACGTGCCGACATCAACCCAAACCCTCGATCAGGCTGAGGCCAGAGGTAAAGACAAAATGAAGGCAGATGCCGATCCCATTGAACAACTGCTGTGGGCAGTCGAGGCTTTGAAAGCCGAGGGGATGAGTAAACAGCAAGTATTCGCAGTCCTGACCAAGACTGTGGATGATGTTTTCCCCGCTCCAACTGAAGGCAGTACCAGCCAGTCAGAAAACCGGGACAGGCCCCATCATGCCAGAACAGTTCCTTCCGCTTCCAACCCTGCACCCGGGAAAGATCAGAAAATCAAGGCAGTGCCTGCCGACCCTTTCGCTAGTGCGTCTAGCAAGAATACTCAGACTTCAAAGTACCTGCCCCGAGGGCGCAGGGTCTTTCACGCCCTCTACATGCCTCTGTCCAAGGCACTTCAGATCCTGGCCGAAAGAGGGCATCTTAAACCCCTGGAGCCCAGGCCTCTCCCGAAGAATCTCCCTCCCACACATGATGCTGCTTTGTACTGTGCGTACCACCAGCAAACAGGTCATGCTACCGATAATTGTTTCTGCCTCCGTCATGAGGTGCAAGATTTGATCGACAACGAGGTTATTCTCCCACCCACCTCAGCCAAGTCCGTTACTACTCAGCTATTGGACTTTGAGGATACTGATACTGCGAGTATGTAATCAGGAAGCGAACCACCTGTAGGCGGCGCTTGGTATATTTTTGGATCTAGCGTCTGGCACGCATTTTTGAGCATCTGCGACTGCTAGTTTTGTAAATTCTGGCTTGGGTGTCGAGTCAGTCTTTTGTTTCATTTTGAGTCTGTCTCATTGTCGTGAGTTAGTCCTTTTTGCTTAAGGGTCTGTCTTGTTGTAGCGAGTCAGTCCCCCTTGTATAGAATGTCGGGTGGTTCCGGGGTTGTTGCCTCGAACACCGTTTCATTTTGTAATTACCCTTTTGTTTTCTTTTTGAGTCTGTCTCTGCTGTGGAGCCAGTTACAACCAGGAAATCTAAATGAAACAACTGTGGCCATCATGTTTCCATGCTTATTACTAAGTTTGAGCTAGTTGTGCAAAAGGATTTGAACGGAACGGCAGTACATTCCACCTGCTCTCTCGTACCCTGAAAATCATTGTAATGACCTTTAGTTTTTTTTTTTTAAAAAAAACTTTTTTTGAATACTGTGGTGATGAAAACGAAGAGGAAGGAATTCCTCGGGTTTTGCAAAACTTTGATCAATCTGAGAAAAAGATAGGCATGTTAAGCCCCTAATGAATGAAATCATGCTTGTTAGCGTGAGTACTGAGAAGGACCCTGGCTTGACCCAGATTGGTTCCGTACTGTCTTCAGCACGAGCGATTTGTCGCTTTCTTAAAAATTTTCAAAAACAAAGTGTTTTGCGCAGTCCTGTGAAGACCCGTGCGGAATCACTCTTAAGATTGTGGAGCCTAGGATCGCTCTCAGCCTCAAGATGCAATCCGTCTGTTTTCGAATCTTGAACCCATTCAGAATGTTCAACGATCAACCGTCATGTGAGGCTCATGTGGCCAGGTTTGAAGCAGCCCTCGAACAAGAGGCACCAAAATCAGATCAAGAAGGTCGGATCTCACCGCAAGAAGCTGATGAAGCAACCGTGATGAATCCTTCTGCAGATCAATACAACAGCTATCCTCCTGGATACAGAGAGACTTCAACCTCAAAACCATTTGGCATGGGCTCGTTACACTTTTACCCTTTGAGAGGCTCGCTGGGCTGAAAACCCGGAATGGCGACCCAGGCAAAAGTTAGAGCAAGAAAAAAAAAAGGTGAAAAGGAGAAAATACGAAAAAAAAAGAAAAGAAAAATACAACAAAAAAATGCAAAAAAAACAAACAAACAAAAACAAAAAAAAAAGCAAAAAAGAGAAAAGAAAAGAAAAACAGAAAAAGAAGTTCGCAAGGTCGAAAACCCGCATCGGGCACCTTGGCAAAAGTTAGAGCCTACAAAAAAAAAAATACAAAAAAATACAAAAAAAAGTAAAGGTTAAAATACCCGAGAGTACCTTAACCGGAACTACGTAAGGCTTGATTCCCATGTTTGGGATACGTAGGCAACTTCGTCCTGAAGTCCAGCCCCCAACGCTTTCATAGCGTCTTGGTCCATGTAATGGTTTTGATCACCTTTGCCCTCTCTGAATCCGATTAGTTCGGTTATGACAACCGGAACCATGCAACCAACTTCATCCTGAAGTTCGGCCACCAACGCTGTCACAGTGACTGTGTCCATATATTGGTTTTGACCGTCTTCGTCTTCTCCGTGTCCGAGAGTTCGTTTGCAATCATCGCCGATAAGGACTGGTCTTCAGCATGCTGCGGCGTCATCCAAACAAAGGGCAACTTTCCGTTGCCATAAGTTGCTATGAGTCGCCATTTAAACCAAGGGCAACTTTCCGTTGCCACGCACCCCTTTCAAGCAAGGGGCAATTTTCCATTGCCTCCAATCCGAGGTTGCGCATCTCGAGAGTAAGTTCCGTGCTCGTTGAGCATTGGCCGTTTGCAAAAATAGTTTTTGAAAATTTTTACTGAGGTTGACTATTTTCTCGAAAACTATTTCATTTTCCAAAACTGGACCATTTCTAGGACCCAAAAAGGGGAAAATTTTCAGTGCTTATAGCCCGACTTGCATGATTTCAAATCAAAAATCGAACGAGCATGTTAATTTAATTCTCATTTTGATCAAAACTATTTTAGTAGAAAACCAAAACAAAAAATGGTCAAAGTGATGAATTAGGGGCACAGTCGAGTCAGGTGTTCTGCCTTTCCCCCGCCATCGATGCACTTGCCAGAAAGGCACCCTATTCGCCGGAAGGAGGCACAGCTAAAGCTGTCTGTAAGAGGCTGAAAGCTCTCAATATCCTCCAAACAACGAGGTATTAAGCCAAGTGCGAAGCACAAATTGGGACAGATCAAGATACACCATTTACTGTCTAGAACATCGACTAGACGTCACCGGAAGAAATAGCCGCGAGCCAATAGTGTTGGGCTTGAACCCACAACTTTCTATTCATTTACCAATCACCCTGGGGAGGGATGAAAAATGAGAGAATAAAGAATAGAGAGGTGTAAGTCGAGAGGAAAAGTAAGAAGAGGGTTTTGAGAGAAAAACCGAGCCTGAGGGCCGAGTGATGTGAGAATCACAAATCAGAAAGGGTGGGGAACATACCCAGAGGGACTGGCTCCTCGAGATCTAAGGTCTTTCGTTTTTGTAAACACGTCCGTGTGTCGTGTCTATTATCTTGTTTAGCCCAACTTTCGTTTTGGGCCTTTTCCGAGCGTGTCTCGTTGTGATTAGGTCGTGTGCCTTTTGTTTGAGTCTTTTCCCGCTGTGTTCAGTTGTAGGCTCGATACCCCGGTTGAAAAACCCTTTTTCAATTTCAAAAATCACTTATGTTCAGAGTGCTGTGCCATTCTCTACATTTATGCGAAGCAAAAGAAGAAAGGGGAGAATTTGGGGCATCTGAGTGTGTTTCAGTCTCAGCCGATTCCACCTTCGTATTCCGTCTTGTCAGATTGGGCTGTTTATTCAAGATTTGCTGTGTGCAGAATGAACCGAGTACTGTGTTATGGGCTGTATGCAGATTAATCCCCAGTAGAGTAAGGGCTGTGTGTCCAGAATCAGGCAGTGGGTTGCTTAGGTTGTTTTACTGTTGGCCGGTTAGTTATCTGATTATTACAGTGCAAGTGTTCAATTTTCAGACAACAAATCAATTTCATTTACATTAAGGTGTAATATGATGTGATGTAATGAAATGTAAAGATATATAAATATAAACACTTTTTCGGACAAAAAGTTTGTTTCATTTCATCATCTTTTCAAGTACATGAGTTTTGGAAACAAAATCTGCCTGCTGCAGTACAAAGTATCCTAACTACCAACAAAAAGAGAAAAGTACAAAAAAGAAGAAAAACAGCAAAAATCTGTGTCAAATGTCCAAGTGGCTCCGGGGCTACCGGTCTGTCCTAGTCCTCTTCCTGGACGAAGGTCCAGGAGCATCATCAGCACTGTCATCTGAGCCCGAGTCCGAGCCATCCCCGGTCTCCTCCTCCGATGACTCTGCCTCCGCCTCGGACGACTCCTCGTCATCATCATCAGGGACTGGAGCCCGAGAGCTACTCTCGACGTGAGTACGCCCTGCTTTGGTGCGGGGGTACACTCTGCCCTCTCCATCTCCTCCTCGAACAGGAACGGAAGGTCCAACTGGAACACCTCCCACGGTGGGAATCTGGAAAGGAGGCTGCAAAGTACAAAAGGCAAATGCATCAATATACTGTGAGCAGTTTATCAGTGCAGAATGCAGTGTATGAGTACAGTGTGTGAATACCGTGAGCAGTTTATCAGTGCAGAATGCAGTGTATGAGTACAGTGTATGAATACTGTGAGTAGTTTATCAGTGCAGAATGCAGTGTATGAGTACAGTGTATCAGACGCACTGAAAGCAGTTTATCAGAAGTTGTGTTGTGCATCGGATTATGTGAAGCAGTTTATGTGTGGTTTGAGACCGTGGTCATAAGAACATACCGGGATACTGTAGAGGGCCAAGAGGTCGAAAGTCCGCTGCAACATCCCCATCATGGAGGCATTCAACTCTAGGGACTGCCGGGTGTACTCGGAAGAAGCCTACAAAAGTATTAGATGCATCAGTATTCTGCAGAATATCAAAGAAAAGAAATGAAATGAAACGACAATGCAAGATGCGAAATGCAATAATACATACCGGAGGCAAGTCGGGGACACCAACCAACTCATGATCAGCCGGAGGAGGGGCAAAGGGGATCTGGTAGGTCGCCCCACCCTGCCCTCTGTATATCAGCGAGGTGGGCAGTGCAAGCCAACCAGCCCCCCGCCCTCGCTGAGCTCCACCCCTGCCGCGGACCCGAGCTCTCCGTGACGCTCCTGCTCCAGCCCCCACTCCCGCCCTGGCTGCCGGCGCCACGGGCCTCTCTCTCCCAACTCGACGACCACCACTCAGAGGCTGCATGATGTACGTCTGCACGTACTCCCTGTAGTCGCCTATGCCTCGGAAGCGGATCGCCACCCAGCCGATCGTGTAGTCGGCCATCTGCTCGGCAGTGAATCTCTTGGTCTCCCTCATATCCTCAAGAGGGTGAACCGGGACTATCTGCTCCGGTAACCCTAGGGTCTGGCGTAGGAAACGCTCACCTAGGTACCAAGCCCGACAGACCGGGCCCTCCAGCAAAATCCAGAAACGCGAGGTCTCCTCAGCACCGGCAAATCGGCCCCGAATCGTCGCTGGCAACGGAGCCCAAGGCTGCGAGGTGATCTGAAAATGAAATACAGTTGGTTATCTACTGCTATTGAAAACATACAATGAAAAGCAAAGCGCAAATGAACTCTAAAGTTAAACATACCTCCGCGGGGGTGATGGTGTCAAAGTAGCGGCGGAAGAAGCTAAACGTCTCCCGAGGCCTCCGCACGCACCTACCATCGAAGCGTCGCGAGAATGGGATGACGAGAGGAGTCTCCGCGTCTGGCACTGGGGCTAGTCTGGGAAAGTAGGCGTAGACCCACAACTGCATAGTAAATGCCAGTATGCTTATCAGATAAAGCAGAGTATAGAATAAAGCGGAAATAATGGAACTGTGTATTGTGTAGTGTGCAATGTGTACAGTGTGAGCGGTGTACAGTCAGTGTAAAGCAGAATATGTGTGTGCCGTGTGTACAGTATACAGTCAGTGAAAAGCAGACTACAGTGTGTGCAATGTACAGAATACAGTACAGAGTACAGATAATAGAAAGTAGAAACGTAAAGCAGAAAAAGAAATGTACCTCCCAAGCACGCCAGTAGCCCCTGAGCAACTGCCCGCTGCCCCGGGAAGCCGAGCTCATATATCCGTAAAGTGTAGCCAGAGCGGCGCCACCCCAGTCATAGTGCAGGATCTGAGTGACATCCACTAAGGCGCTGAGCAAGCAGAGAGGCACGGTATTCTCCCGATCGGCGAAAATAGTCGTCCCCAGCAAGAACATCAGAAAGCCGCGGGCGTACTGCTCCACTGCCTCCGGGGTCATCGGAGCCTCCTCGGTCAAAGTTGGCTGGACCTTGAACTGGACCTCGAACCAGGAATACCGGACGAAGCCTGGACGGGCGAGAGGTGGCACCTCGCCAAGCAGATAAATCTGAGCAGCAGTCCACTCATCCATATCGGTATCGAAGGGGATCGGATCACCCCCTACCCCAATGCCGGTGAGTATCGAGAAATCGTAGGGAGTCATCGTCATGTCTCCCATCGCAGAAAGGTGGAACGAGTCAGTGGTGTCCCACCACCTCTCCGCTAGAGCAGCGAGAAGAGGCCTGCTCGTAGTAAGTCTGGACAGCCCTCTACAGAATGCACCAAAACCGGCCTGATCGATAATATGGCGGACCGCATCAGGTAGCTCTGCGTACCAATCTCGAGCGGCGATATTCCCATACCCCCGGACGGTATGGGAATCTCCCTGTTTTCAAGCAAGCAAGTGCGAAGCAATGCTAAATATACCAGTTTTGAAAGGCACTCAGAATTGAGACAAATATAGCATGCGTACAAGTTTTTCAGATTCAAATAGATACCGGGTGCCGGTATGCTTACAGTGAACTACAACGTGTGATGTGTCAGCGTGTTTGAGTAGTTCAGTGCAAATATAGCATGTGTGCATATTTTCAGATTCAAACAGATATCGGGTACCGGTATGATTGCAATAAACTACAGTGTGTGCAGTGTGTACTGTGTCCGTGTGTTTGAGTGATTCAGAGTCAGTGCAGTGCATGTGCACGTGTCAGTTTCGAACAGATATCAGTTGCAAGTTTGTTCGAGATCAACTTCAATGTACAGTGCATCGGTGTATTTGAGTTAAGCAGTTAAAGAATATAATTAGCTATGGCTGTTTTATATTCTACATTGCGGAAAATAAAAATAGAGGAAGGAATGTTACCTTGGAAGTGCCGAAGGACAGATGAGATGTAGGCTCACGCAAGAGAAGCTCCGAGGGCATCGCCCTGTCAAAGCTCCGAAACTGGCGAAGTCCATCAGGAGGTAGCACATGAATCGCCGGCCGGTAGGTCGCCGGGTCTAATGGACGGACGCTTAGGGGGAGAAGCTTGACCCCGGGATCCATCTCATGATCCGGGGGAGTCCTGCCCTATGGGATGTCGTCCGCCATGTCAAATGTGATGAGGAAAATGGTCGAAAAAGGAAAACAATGCTAGAATGGGAAGGGTCAACGAAAAGTCAACCCCTGGGAGGGTGGAAAATGGCCGGAAAAGCCGGAATATGAAAAATGTGGGAAAATCAAGGAGAACTTGGGGGAAACAAACCCCAAGAAGCGGAAATCGAAAAGGAAACACCGAAACGAAGTTTCGATCGGGTGAAAGTGTTCGAAACGCGAAGGTATACGCGAATCGAACGACGAAACGGAGTCGAAAACACAAGAAAACGGGAGAATGAAGGGAGGAAAATGCCCTAGAGAGAGAGGGAATGGATTTTCGGCCAAGGGAAATAAGGAAAATAGGGTTTGAAACCCTATTTTAAAAGACCCAAGCCGAAAGGACAAAACTGCCCCGAATCAGGCATTTTGGCCGGTCGGCTACATTTTTGGCCGGCCGGCCAAATATTTTGCCGGTGATGTTTTTTGATGGCCGGTGGATGGCCGATGGCCTCCCCATGTGGCCGGTGGGCCTCCTACAACCTTGTTTGGGTCAGATCTGTAGTTTGGGGCCTTCATTGCTCAAGATAGTACAAGAAAAGGCATTTCTAAAGCTCAACCGGCCTCCGTTTGGACCTCGGACCGTGTCTTCAGTGCGTGGCACTCGCATTCGTGCAAGGTGTATCCTTTCCGTATCCTTTTGTCTTTTACAAGATTCGAAAGTTGCCCCATGTGCATTTCAAGTCAATCGCACTGCCCTGTGCACGCACGGTCTGGCGAGACCTTAAACCCGCTTGGTCTGGCGAGACCTTAAAACCGCTTGGTTGCATTGTCATGCATTTCAAACTTACATGCATTATCATGCATTCAAGAATAACAAAATTCATGCGTTTCAAAGTGACGCGTTGTCGCGCATTCTAAGTTCATTCGCATGGTTATGCATTTCCCAGCAGACGGTCTAGGAGACCTTAAATCCTTGGAAGGTGCAAGACCTTCGGTGCATTGGTGTACGCAACACATGCATATGTCATGCATCATTGTAAATATTGCATATGTCATGCATTAAAAACACACATGCATATGTCATGCATCATTGTAAATATTGCATATGTCATGCATTAAAACACACATGCATATGTCATGCATCATTGTAAATAATGCAAATGTCATGCATCATTGTAGATAATGCATGTGTCATGCATTCATTGTAAAAAATATTGCATATGTCATGCATTTTCTGTAAATATCTGTTCCATTGCATATCGTAAATATTGCATTGTAGCTTGCATGCATTCACTGCATCACCCCCTCCATCTTTGGCTCGCACCTCTCCTTGTCGAGTTTGGTTTGGTATGTGCTCATACTTTTCATGCCGAAGCACAGTTCTGCATGTGTACGCGCCTATTCCTTGATGAACTTGGTTTGAGGGTAGCGGCACATTTTCTGTGTTAGACGCGTTTCGTTTGTGTACATGCCCTTCCTAGGCAAGATTTGGTTTGGCCTGCGTGCCTTATCCATCTATTCCATTCCAGTAAATATTGCATTGTAGCTTGCATGCATTCACTGCATCACCCCCTCCATCTATGGCTTGCACCTTTCCTTGTTGAGCTTGGTTTGGTATGTGCTCATACTTGTCACGTTGAAGCACAGTTCTGCATGTGTACGCGCCTATTCCTTGATGAACTTGGTTTGAGGGTAGCGGCACCTTTTCTGTGTTAGACATGGCTTGTATGTGTACATGCCCTTCCTAGGCAAGATTTGGTTTGGCTGCATGCCATATCCACTGTATATATTACATTGTAGTGTAATTTTTGCATCCAGCATTAGGATCATTGTTCTTTCGTTAGCGGGTTGTTTCCCCACTTATGTCATTCCACCCAATACTTGTTCTTGTGTCTGTCTACATCACTCATAGTTCTGCATGTGTACGCGCTTTGAGGGTTGTGGCACCTTTTCTATGGTAGACGGACTTGTTACTTCCATCAATCTATTTGACATTTGTGTGGTTTTGAACCGCTTATGATTGGATCATGATTCAATTGCATTGCATTTTCATTTGCATTATTATACATAGTTTTGTATATATTGCATATCATTTTGCATTCATTTTGCATTGTCATACATGTTGCTAACAATACTTTACTTGTTAAGTTGCTTTCTTTGCGGGCACGATATTGTATGTACGGTTCATTTGAGGCTGGTGCAACCAGACGAACCAGACAGGTATTGTATCCTCCGAGTGAGACGTATTGAGAATGGCATAATTCTCTTACATCCTTTCTGCATTGTAGTGTAGTTTGGTGTATGCTAGCTTAAAACTGTCGTATGTTATGCTTCGTTACAGCTTTCTTTGCATGATCATAAGTTATGCTCGGCTTTGTGCATTGTCTTGCATCTTGCCCCTGCCTTCGGGTGCATATCTTGTTTGCCTTGCATGCTTTGTCTAAGTCTTCGGCCTTGTCAAAAATGGGTCGTCTCTGGGCTTTGACAATCACTCCCATCACTTAGTGACTTTCGAGTTCTGTCAAAGAGGGGCAACTATAGACACCCCATTTTTGGCCGTCCTCAAGACTTGGACGTCACCACTTGAACACTCGGTGATCATCCATGTTTGTGCTCGTCTTGAGTTCCCGGAGGTCTCGGCTACGTGCCTTGTTTCAGGATCTCTCGACTCGACTGTGTTGTGTCTGGTTTTGCACCAAACACTTGTGCTTTGCCTTGCAGGGGCAGGGAATGGCTTGTGGGCCATCCCTACACTCCACCGGCCATGGCTTGAGGCCACCGGCTGTGTTTTGTTGCCACCGGCCAAATATTTGGCCGGCCGGCACTATAGATGGCCGGCCGGCTATCTTTTTTTGGTCAATTGCATTTTTGGCCGGCCGACTACTGTGCATCTGCTTTTGCAGATATTTTTGTGCAGCTGGCATGCACTTGGCTGACCTCCATACACGTGTATGGAGGGATCTCCCTCTTAGCAAGCTTGTCTTGTAAGCTTACAAGATTGAGCTCTATAAGAGGAGGTCTTCTCTCCATTCATTAGGGTTAGAAAAAAAAGCTAAGGAGAGCTCTGATATTAGGGTTTTGAATTTGTATCTCTTCTATCTCAATATCTCTCTCTTTTGAGCTTAGTGTGTGTGTTTAGCCTTAGTTTTGCACACAAACACCCACCATCACACCTTCTCTTGGAGCTGAGGTCCTTGAGGCTTGTTTTTGGAGCTTTGGAACTGGTTTGAGCTTGAAGAACCAGCTGGAGCACCATTTGTGAAGAAGGTCTACAAGGGTAAGAAACTTGTCCCTTTATTCCCCATTTTTGCATTGCATTTTTGTCTACCTTGCATCTATTTTTGAGCTTTGTGTATAACATATAAAAGTTCTAATTTTTAGTGCTCTAAATAGTTGGTTAGGTTGCTTTAAGCTTTGGGATTGTCTGACCCCTCTTAAGCCTTGAAAGGCTCCATTTTGTGCCATTTTGGTTGAGATCCGGGACCATAGTGTTTGGGCCTCCTCACCACTGAAATCTTGAGGGATTTCAGAGGTGCGGATGGTGCCTTGAGGTCCTAGGAAGGAGAGGGCCACCCCCTCTCCTTGTTGTCCTTGAAAAGAGCCTTTTTTTGCCTCTTGAGGGAGCATCTAGTCTAAGTGTGTGTTTGCCATGCCTTAGCTGATTTTCATGCTTATTATGTCATAATATGCTTTTGTTTTTAGTTGGTTTGGACACACCTTGCTTGTTTAGCATACATGTCTTGTAATGCCATATTGTAACCTTAACATGCATCTAGGTTTTAACCCTTGTTCAAGCATGCTTTTGGCTTAGCTTTGTGAAGCTTTTGTGTTGTTTTAGTATGCTTAAGCTTTGTTTTTGGTCGTTTTGGTCGACCATGGCATGCTTAGTATAGCCCCTTTGTATTCTTGGCTTGTGAGCCTTCAGTGCATGAACCATGAGCATGCATTATTTGCATTATTTCAATGGTTTGGAGCCACTTACCATGTTATTTCAGAGCTTATGATGCATGCCATATACCCATGTTGAGCCTCTTTTAAGTATGCTTGAGAGCTGCTCTTTGTGCCTAAGTCATGGACCATGTTTGCATGCATGTTTGTATGTGCATTTGGCCCCATTTCCATAGCTTATGGCCACTGTTTTAGGCTTGCTTGAGGGCTGCCTAAATTGGTCTAACTCCATCCTTCATGTGTTATAGCATGCTTGCCTTGTACATTGTTGCATACTTGGCCATTTACATGTTATTGCCTGCTTGAAATCATGATGCATTTGGCATGCATTTCATTGGTTAAGTTGCTTTGCATTGCTCCTATGCTTAGTCCACTTTACATGTTGTCGCATGTTTGCCACTAGCATAGTTGTCGCATGCCTTGCATGCTCATTTTGCATACTTAGCCTCCATGTCTAGGTTGCATTCCATTTGCATGCATGCTTGGCCTCTTGAAATGCTTGTGATAGAGGTTGAGTTCCATTGGTTTGTTTATGTGCATTACATTCCACATCAAGATGCACACTTGATTCTTTGGGCCATCATGCATGGAAATGCGCGATTGGTGGTCCGAGAATCGAGGCCCATCCTCCTTTGAGTCATAAACATGATAAGGATTGTGGTTGGTGCATACATTGCTTGAAATGCATTGCCATGCTATGCTTTGCCCTCTGCTGCTGTCAACTGCAGGTTCTGCAGGGAGTTTTGGCCGACCGGCCATATACAGTGCCGACCGGCCATCCATCAGTGGCCGATAACTCAATTTGTGGCCGGTGACCATCATACATGGCCGGTGGCCATCCCTCCCAGCCGGTGGTGTTCCACAGTGTCCAGAGAGCATACCTTGGGAGTTGTGAAACTTTCAGAGGAGCAGAACAGTCAAAGCAGAGGCAGCTTGTGCATGGCAGTGACTTCTGAGCGGAATCGGGCACGCATCGCATCGGACCCTCTTCCGAGGCTGTTTGTTGCTTAAATTAGATTAATTAATTTGTTTAATTAATTAGGTGGTCTGTAATTATTAATTAGCTTGTTAGTTAGTTAAATTGTATTATTCTTTCAGCCTCTCCGAGCGAAGGCAAATTTGTAATAAGTGTGGGTGCGTGTGTGCATGTCTTCCAACCCCCACTTTTTTTTCTTCCCTTTTACTTACCTGCTTTGATGGTTAGTATTAGGGCATATTTATTTTAGCATCCTTATGCTATGCATGCGTTCATCATTCATCAGTATTGCATGCACCGGGCTCGGCGCATCATGCTAACTGCATAAGTATTTCAATTCCAAATTGAATATGTGCTATCTGTGCATTTTCACCTGTCATCCTTAGATTAGCCGAGCCTATTCTAGTGACATTTTGTACGCGATGCATTAGCCACTTAACATGAACTAGGATCACGCGCATGATTACTAATATGTTCTTGTTTTGGCACGGAGTACTTTGTAAGTATTTTATGCTTTAGCATACCGCATGCGTGTGAGTGTTGCCATAATAGCATGATTACCATGAGGCTAGCTGCTTATGTGATATAACTGCCTGAATGCCTGTGGGTGAAGGTTGGATTGTTTGAGTTGGAACAACTCATTGAAATCCGTATTTTAGCCTATTTGCGAGTAGCAAATTCCAAAGCGTTTTTCCAAACAAACGGATATTCAATGTTTTGTTCCCAATTAGGCGATCTAGTTTATACTTGTTTGCTGTGCGCATAACATAGTAATTCTAGGCTAATAACCGGAACAAGAACACATAACGTTTTCAAAATAGGATATCATGGTTAGTAGAGGCCGATCTTCGGATCGGGTGAGAGGGGGTGCTCATAGCTGACCTTCCCTAATCGTACCCAAGTTCCCGAGCCGAGGCAACTTTGGTGATGACAGACACGTGGCCTTTGGCACCAAGTCAGGGTTTCCTAAATTCCCCATTAAAACATATTTAGGTGGCAACTCTATATCTGGCAAAGCTGTCCATTTTTGGCACTTCTTTCAAAAAAAATCTGTTTTCTCAAAACGATTTGCCGGATTTGGACTCTTTGGTTCAGATTAAGAACAGTAACCAAGACGAGTCCGAACTGTAGCATTGAGGTCCCTCGCGGACTTGTTACACATACGTGCATTTGTTCATTTGTTTTGTTCCCATATATATGTATCCACAATGTTTTTTCTAATATTTATTTTTCAAGCAACATCACTCGGCAATGTGATCCGGAAATAAGACCTATATCAACTACGCATTATCCATCAAAGATCTAGCATTTATTTATGCACGAACTTAGAACAAAAAACTTCCACTTCTCGTGTGAAATAAAGCGAAAGTTTTTGGGCTATTGTGGGAGCTAGAAAAATATCCTACCTATAGGGGCAAAATATCCTAAGCTAATATTATCCATCCCTTATAAAAGGAGGGGACCTCATACACAAGAGGTATGCCTCATTTTCCCTGCCATAGAGCACACACACTCTCTAAATCTTCATCTTCTCTCTTTGATCTATTTTGGCTAACTTTATCATCGGAGTGTCTCCGGCCAGCAACCCTGGTTGGGTGGCGCCGATCATGCTCATCCTTGCAGATCTACAGGAGCCAAGCTTATCTCTTCGTTGGATCTCATCAACAATCCATGTGAGAGGATTTTTTGGGTCTCACATTATCCTTTTGTACAAGTAATTGGGATCACATGAGGATAATTATTTCATCATGTGTTGTTATTTATTTAATGTATTGTATGGGTTATTGTCATTTATCCAGGGAGTTACACTACTACTACAGCCGCCACTCCACTACCGCCACCTCCTCCACCATCATTACTATACGGTACCACTACCACTAACGCTGTCGCCACTCCACCCCCACTACTGCTACCACCACCCCTATCACTACCACCACCATAGCCATTATGACTCCCCAAATTTTAGGACATCATTGAATAATATGAGCACAAATTCAGAAATATAATCGTGGAAATACCATAAAATTTAAATAGTGCCAAACATAAACCATTTTATACATTTTATCCAAAAACCTGAATTTAACATCATTCGGTTACATCATTTGAAACTAAATAATTCCAGTATGCCTAATGTTTAACTTCACTAAATAATAAAAACTTAATCTAAGGTGTTAGGTCCCTTAGTCTTGCCAATTCTACGAATAAACATAGTATATCGAGTTGTACAGTTTCCTGGAATTTTGGCCTTCTCGCTCGAGCGAAGGAATCTTGGCTCAAGTGAAGAAACTTTGGTCCCAGTAGTTTTCACTATTTGCAAAAATACTGAGAAGGGTTATTGTGCGCTCGAGTGAACCTTTTGGTGGCTCGAGTGAAGACACTTAAAGATTACACATTTATTAGTCGCATCGCTTGAGCAAAAGATCCTACGCTCGAGCAGCCATCACAGCCCTGTTTGCTTTAAAGCTGAGTTTCAATAAGATTTTAGGGTACGACTTCCAGATCTTCTTTGAGAGAATTATGGTTTTCTTCTGGAGCATCTTTGTTAGTTTCTTGGATGTTTGTTTGAGTTTAACTCATATTTTGATAAGTTTACATCAAAGGATTGTTTGACTGTTCAACACAAGAGTGTTCTTCTTCGGTGGATTTCGGAGATTCAATCGTGGAGTCTTTGAAGGAGTTCGAAGCTGCTCATGGTCGTTGATTCAACATAGATGTTGATTTGACATCAAGTTGATCAATTTTGAGATGAAGGTGTTGGTGAAAGAGACACAAATAATTGAAGACAAGTTTATAGAGGTTAGGTAAATTAATTGGAAAATTTGTGTTCTTTCTTTCTTTTTAGTGGATTGATTAGTGGCATTTCACCCGTGGTTTTTTTTATCAAAATTGGAGGTGCTCTAATTGTGGTTTTTTCCATGTAAAAATCACTTGTGTCGATTTATTATTTGAGAAACAATAATCTAAATCACTTTCATATGTACTTGATGGTTTAGATTGTTAGTTTTGGTTGTTTGAGAATTGTTGCAATTAAATCTGCTATGAATCACGAATCACGTAGTTTTGAAATTGGTATTAGAGAGGTCACTCTTTGTTTTTATGAAAAATATAGGAGTGTGATTTTGTGTGATTTGTGTCATTAATTCAATTCATGAAGGTAACTAGACCCATAGTCCTCATTTACTTGATGGGACAAACTATTCTTATTAGAAAGCTCGTATGAGGGCCTTTTTAAAATCTATTGATGAAAAAGTTTGGCACTGTGTAATCTATGGGTGGAGCGAACCTAGTGTCATCATCGATGGTGTTGATATCCCTAAACCACTTGATAAATGGACGCAATTGATCATCCAAACTCGAGTTAGAACAGTAAAGCACTCAATTTTCTCTTTTACTCTGTCACACCAGAAGAGTTTTGACGTATTTGTACGTGTGAAGTAGTGAAAGAGGCTTGGCACATTCTTGAAACAATTCACGAGGGTACGATTGATGTTAAAAGATCAAAACTTCAATGTCTCACCTCTTCATTTGAAACTCTTTTTATGCGAGGTGATGAGACCTTTGATGATTTTTATGTCAAACTTAGTGATAACAAGAATTCCTGTTTCACACTTGGTGAAAGAAATTCCTGAATCTAGTTGAACAAAATTTGAGGTCCTTACCCGATAGGTTTCAATCAAAAGTGACAACTATAGAGGAGGCTCAGGATGTTGAGAACCTCAAGCTTGATCAGTTGGTTGGAAACTTGCAGACTTATGAAGCCCACCAGATTTCTAAGAAAAAACAAAAAGATAGTGTGGTTTTTACTAGTGTTTATGAGACTGCTAAGAACCATGAGGTTGAAATTGATCTAGAGTCTGAAATGACGGCTATGATTACCAAACAGTTCAAAAAAAATTTAAAGAAAAAGAAGCCTAATTTCAAGGACTCTAGTTCAAAAGAAAATGGTAATGAAAAAACCAAAACTTTTCCACCAAGAGGTGTTCCGATAGCCGAGAAGAAGAATGTGCGAGGACAATGTGTCAAGTGCTATGAATGCCAAGAGTTTGGGCATATCGCACTTTAATGTACGTTGAAAAAGAACCAAAAGAAAGTCTACACAGTGACTTGGGATGATGAAAGCGGGACAGAGCAAGAAGCTGAAGAAACCGAATCCGGTGCAGACAGAGATAGTACCAACAAGGCATTCTACTCTTGCGTCACTCAATCAATTGCAAAGCTGGTTAAGTTTGCTCATGGGCCAAGTGTGCATCGTGCTCCTACTTTTGATGGGAGTAATTACCTGTATTGGAAGTGTAGAATGAGAGTCTATCTCACAGCCTTTGATTTGATGGTTAGTGTACAATTGAGGAGAATGTTGAAGCACCATATGTAATCGATCCAATCACCAACCAAAAGGTTAACAGGACGACTGAGGAGTGGAGTGATGTTGAAAGAGCTGCATGGAAAGCACTAAAAGAGTTCTGAACTCCATCTGTGAAGCCATTTTTGAAGAAGAGCAACAACGGACTGCTTACTGCAAGAATGCCAAAGAATCGTGGGATGTTCTTATCCACTTTCATGAAAGAGAAAAGTCATCTTCACAACCATCCAGCTGGTTCATGCCTTAGTTGCTCAACTGGATGCGGCTAAGGAAAAAGAGAACCAAAAAGAAGACGATGAAACCTCAGAAGATAATGATGATAGTGACGGTGATGAACTTCAACAAGCCTATGAAAATCTATATAGTGAGTCTCTAAACCTATCCAAGATGAATGACAAGCTCACTATCAAACTCAATGCATGTGAGAGTGAGAATGTCAAGCCAAAGGAAGAGATTTCAGCAGCAAGGAAGGATGTCATCAAGATCTCGAGTGATAGACAAGATCTTTGTGCAAAGCTCTTGACTTGTGAAACTGAAAGGAATGAACTTTTGAAAATCTATGCCACATATGAAGAAAATATGGAATCTCTTGAGATAACACAAGTTGCACTGGAAGAGCGTGTTGGTCAGAAATAGGAAGAACTCAAAAATGAGAGGTAAAAGCCTCTACATCATCTGGTCTCAACAAATGAGTTGTGACAAAAGTGGGATAGGCTATGGCGATGCAACACCTCAAAAGGGAAAAGCCTCTACATCACATGACATCAAGACTCAAGCAAAGGGAAAGCTGAAGGTTCAACAAGATGATAAATCTCTTCATCAACCTAAAGGGGGCAAGTTCAACAAAAGAGAGGTAAAACCTGTTTTTATTTGTTGTCATTGTGGTAGGTATGGCCACATTCGCCCTTCTTGTTATGAGTTGTTTGGTAAGGTGTCTCAAAAAGTTAGAAATGTTAATACTTCATGGGTTAGGAGACAACCTTACATTTCTAGGCAGAACACCAGGATTCATGATGGTATTCACAACACTAAGACAATTACCAAGATTGCCAGTCTTACTTCTGTTAAGACCAAAAAGTTATGTGTGAGAAATAGTGACCTAACTTGTTTTGTTGTTCACACTGCACTAAAAGCACGTGACTCACACATGTAATATCTTGATAGTGGGTGCTCTCGACACATGTTAGGTGACAAATCCTAATTCACGTCTCTTGAGAAATATGAAGAAGGAATTGTTACCTTTGGAGATGGCGGAACTTCTAGAGTCATTGGTAAGGACTCTATAAGTATAGCCAGTCTTCCCAAGCTTGAAAATGTCTTACTTGTTGATGACCTTAAAGCAAATCTTTTGAGCATTAGTCAAATGTGAGATTCTCATCATGAAGTATTATTTTTAAAAAATAAATGTGAAATTTTGGATAAAAAGGGAACACTGTCATGCATGGGGTTCGCACATCTGATAACTGCTATGGAATTGTTACAACAAATGATCTCACTTGTCATTCGGCCATCATAAGTAATCTTGACTTGTGGCATCAAAGATTAGGTCATATGAATTTCAAATACCTAACTAAGATTGCCAACAAGGAAATTGTGAGAGGAGTACCCAAAATGGGTAAGAATGTGAACCATGTGTGTAGGCCATGTCAATTAGGGAAACAAACTCGTGCCCCTCACAAAAAGGTGAATAGCTTAACAACCAAGCGTCCTCTTGAACTTGTTCAGATGGATCTAATGGGACCCACTTGTACTAAAAGCATTGGAGGTAAAAGATATATTTTTTTAACTGTTAATGATTATACTCGTTTTTCTTGGGTTAACTTTTTAAGAGAAAAATGTGATACGTTTGATGCTTTCAAGTCATTAGTCCTTAAAATCCAGAATGAACAAGGTGTTTCTATTGGGCGTATTATAAGAATCCGAACTGATCATGGTTGTGAATTTGAAAATAGCTCGTTCTTAGATTTTTGTGATATGCATGGAATTAAGCATGAATTTTCTGTACCTACTCCACAACAAAATAGAGTTGTTGAGGGGAAAAACAGGGTTGTTCAAGAGATGGCTAGGGTTATGCTCCTTAGCAAGAAAGTTCCTCTCAAGTTTTGGGCTGAAGCCGTAAAATACCATTGTTTATGTTGTGAATCATGTGTACTTAAGGCCCGACACTTTACAAACTCTTTATGAATTGTGGAAAGGGTTGAAACCTAATATGAAATACTTCAAAACTTTTGGGCGTAAATGTTATATTTTCAAAGATAGAGAGCCTTTGGGCTAATTTGACTCCCAAAGTTATGAAAGTATTTTTCTAGAGTATTCAACTACTAGTAGGGCTTTTCGTGTCTATAACCTGCGTACACTATCTTTGATGGAATCGATCAATATGGCTGTAGATGACACCGGTTCTCCTATTGCATCTCTACATGAGGAAGAAAATGGTGATCCTAGAATCCTGGATACCAAACCACAATATCAAGGAGAAGCAAAGACCAAGCTCAAGAAGGCCAACCAACACCAACCCCTATGGCAAGTCCTAGTCCAAAGACTGCACAGAGAGACATCACCACCGATGCTCAAATCACTACTAGTCCTGGTTTGAAGCCATCAGCAAGGGCAAAACTGAATCATCCGATTCAATAGGTGATTGGAAATGTCTCAGATCGAATGAAAACCTGCAAACTAATTCGGAATGAGGTATCTCATATGTGTTATGTTTCATTAATTGCACTTAAGACTATAAAAGAGGCCCTACTAGATGATAGTTGGGCAATGCAATGCATGAAGAATTACATTAATTTGAACGTAACAAAGTTTGGACTCTTGTTGCCAAACTTACAGACATGAATGTGATAGGTACCAAGTGGATATTCAAAAATAAATCTGATGGGAATGGTACCGTGGTTAGAAATAAAGCTAGGTTGGTTGCTCAAGGCTACACACAAGTAGAGGGTGTTGACTATGATGAGACGTTTGCCCCTGTTGCACGTCTCAAATCTATTCGTATTTTACTTGGTGTTGCATGCTTTCTTGGATTCAAATTGTTTCAAATGGATGTAAAAAGTGCCTTTCTGAATGGGTACTTGAAAGAAGAGGCTTATGTTGAACAACCAAAAGGGTTTGAGGACCCATAATTTCCAAACCATGTCTACAAGTTAGACAAGGTTTTATATGGGTTGAAACAAGCTCCTTGGGCTTGGTATGATAGACTTACTACCTTTCTTATTGACAATGATTTTCAAAGGGGTAGTGTGGACAAGACCTTATTTGTGAAACATACTAAGTCTCATATACTTGTTGCTCAAATTTATGTTGATGATATCGTGTTTGAATCCACTTTTGATTCTCTTGTAAAATATTTCTCAAATTGCATGACACGTGAGTTTGAAATGAGCATGACGCAAGAATTGTTTTTTTTCTTGGGTCTCCAAATTAAACGGTCACCTTCGGGTATGTTTGTTCTCAGACCAAGTATGCCAAAAATCTTGTGACTAAGTTCGGTCTAGAGTCGGCCAAACATGCTAGAACCCCCATGAGCACCAGTCTTCAACTCTCCAAAGACTCCTCTAACACTGATGTTAATCCTACTCTTTATAGAAGCATGATAAGGAGTCTTTTGTACCTCACAGCCAGTCGGCCTGACATTGCATTTAGTGTAGGTGTTTGTGCCCGTTACCAAGCCTATTCTAAAGAGTCTCATCTTTTGCTATCAAACGCATCATTAAGTATGTGAGTGGGACATTGGGGTATGGGATTTGGTTCTCGACCGACACTATAACCGAAATCACTGATTTTTCTGATGCCGATTGGGCAGGGTGTGCTAATGATTAGAATAGCACATCCGGAGGGTGTTTTTTACGTTAGGAATAATCTGGTTGCCTGGCATAGCAAAAAGAAAAATGCCATCACTCTTTTGACCGCCGAGGCTGAGTACATTGTTGTAGGGAGTTGTTGTGCACAAATGTTGTGGATGAAGCAAATGCTTCATGATTATGGTATTGACCAGGGCACTCTCACCGTTTTCTGCGATAATATAAGTGCTATTAACATCTCCAAAAATCTAGTCCAACACTCTTGCACTAAATATATTGACATTCGTCATCATTTCATTTGAGAGTTAGTTAAGGAGGGCCTTATAGTTCTTGAACATGTACCCACTGAGCACCAAAAAGATGATATTTTTACAAAACCCTTTGATCTTCTTAGGTTTGAATTCCTTAGAATGACCCTGGGTGTAGTACTCATTAACTAGAGTATGACTTGTTACTTAAGTGGGTGAGAGTGATTGACTTTCTGTGTACTTGGATGCTATAATCTCATTGTCATTGAATCTTGTTATCTGTGCACATAGACTTAAGACCTCTCATGCAGCTTGCAAGATTTCATATATCCTTGTCCATAGCAGATTTTGAATATATATGCTCATTGAATGCATGATCTCATTTTTTACACGTTCTTGAGATAAACTAATGTAGGGGTTTCTGCATAAGTGATCAAATTTCTCTATGGACTTCTAACATTGTCTCTTATGCATTTCTGAAGGAATTGACCTATACTGGTAGATCATGGGTGATATTGAGTCTCTTAACCATCCACTATCTATTTTCACTTCTACGGTCTCTCCCTCACTACTTTGGAGTCCAGGCATTAGGAAAAGGCCACCTCAGAGGCACCAACCAGGTCATCCTCATTGTTTCCTTGCTTCTCTGATTTGGTCTCCATACTCTTGAGCGTGCAAGCCACCAGTGAGTGCCCGAAAAAAAGAAAAGTCAAATTTAAAAAAAAAAAAGGAAAAAAAAAAAAAGAGGACTCATTGATTGAGCGGGGGCCTCCGCTTTTACTCAACAAATACCCCTTGGTTTCTAGTGGTTTGACTTCTTTCAATGATGTTTAGATTCTTTTGCTAGAGGTCTATCCATTTGATCACTACTAGGATTAACTCTAGCTCTGTGGCCTCTCAAGGATTGCACACACACACACATTAATTTTGTGTGCTCTCATGTTTGCCTTTGAGTTGTGTATTCATATGTTGCTTATGCTCATTGATCCATGTTTACCTGTTTTGCTCATGATTTTGTGCTTCCTACTGTCGACATTGCATGATTGCGGACTTCATGGTATGTGGATTATTTCATCTTAGTGCCACATTATGGCTAGTGTAATGCCCTGCTATTTCATACATGAATCCATCGCAACCAATGTAACAATTTACTCTAAAAGCCATCATGTTCACTGAACTAAAATTTAAATTTACAATGTCCATGTTTACATGACCATAAAACTTTGTACCCAATCCTACGTTCTACAAACAAGATGACAATTACAAAAGAAGAACCCCATGGGTGTACAAGACAAAAACAAAATAAGTCTAACAGTCCTAGTGCAAAATTCTAAATCTTTACAGCAAAATATTCTCAATTGTCAATCCCAACATCGCTTACTTCAAGTCACCACTATAGTTATACAACATTATTTCCTAAAAAATAAAATAGGGGTGGGCTATATGCCCAGTAGGAATACATTTAACCAAGTATTTAATCATTCGAATAAATTTATGGCATCCTTGAGACAATACATAATAAGGAGTTATGAACACATGTAATCTTCCCCAATTATGTAATTACATAACGATTAAGCATGGACAATTACATTTCACACCTTTACAACACAACATTTAAACAATCACATCAATGGAAAACAAACCATGAGTCCCATGTAAGAGTCTAACACAAGTTGCTTTAGTTTGATTTAAGAAATCAAACAAACCATGATTTTTTGGTTAAAAAAAGGTCAGTTAATGATGATTGATTTCAATTCTAGATGATAGATTTGATTTGTTAAACTTATTTAACCTAAAAAAATTGACATTACTTCAATTATAATATAGAAAAAAATAATAATTTATTACTAGGTTTGTGTTTAGGTGTTGATTCTTAATGCTGTGAATCTCTGATGGTTTTAACCCAACACACTAGTTCGATTAATGGAAATGATACAAGGCATGCTGGGTAATGAGTTCTATGTTGGTGCCTATGTGACACCCCAAAAATCAAGAATGCCAAGGAATATAATAACAAAGAAATACATGGTACTGCTAATATTACAAGTTCAAGGATAAATAATGATATGTCATTAATGAGTCCTTTGATCAATAATCAAATAAGATCCCAAGAAAGATCGGAGGAGTCCGAGTAGCCTCCCTTCTAAGTTCAATCTTCTTAGATAGCAAAGTTACCATTTTGACAAATCTTGACAAGGCATTAACACAAGACCTACATAAGTTGACAGAAAATAAAGGATATGCTACACAAAAGATAGATATATAAGCAAGATAATACTTACAAAGTTGTGTCTTAAGTGACAACAAGAGTTTTTATATTAATTACAACCCCAAAACAAGATTACAAAGAGAGACTTAACAAATCTAGTTCTAGTTTCTTCTAGGATAGTTATACATCTTCGAACATTTTCGCGACATAGTCTTTTGGATAAAGTTCTTCAACAACTAGCATGAAACACCATGAGCTTGGAATGCCTAGTAAACTCACACACACCCCGTCCCTTTTTTCCAGTCCAATACACAATTACAATAATGGCACGATCATATCATACAGAGGGAGCAATAATCAAGCAGACTTTATAATAAATTTCAGCTCTCAAGAATAACAGTCAATCAAGTTAGTTCTAGGCAATTCCTTGCGGAATGCTGTTCCTACCCAACATTTCAAGCTTCGCTTAAGGCAAACCGGTACCCTTTCCTGCTCACTATTCCAGATGCCCCACTCCTAGGGTTATGTACCCAAATCATGTCATCTTGGAATATAGGATAGTGACAACCTGTTGGCCACAAAAATTCTCATTTGTGTTTCGGTCTACCACAGGAATTCTTATCTGTGCCACAAGTATTATCATTTGTGTTCTACAAGACCACCGCACGACTGACATAAAGCATCACGTTCTAAACCTAAGCCAACTTGAGTACCGTGACACAACTTGTGAAAGAATTAATCCCACAATCCATCATTTTTCTTCCATTTCCAAAATAACTAGTCCATTTGTCTCATCAATTTGATTATCACATAAAAATTTCTTTGGCAATTGAAAACCTAACACCATCATTATTAAGTTTCTTGTTGAGTTAGGTGTGTTATGTTAAGGTTAGAACAAGTTATTGAAATAACATTTACTTCACAAGTATAAGCATTTGAAGGCACAAATTTAAAGCAATACAACCACAAATATATGTAGATGCCATACTAAAACTTGAACAAACAATAAGAAGCATATTCAATCAACTAAGAGCATGAAACTATTAAGAAGAATAATTTTCCAGATTCCGTTTACTTTAATGATAACTATCAAAGTGGCATTTTTAGAATTTTTTTTTCAAACTTGGCCTCTTTAGGGCTTGTAGATAATTTTGTCTAGTTTCAAAATAAATTTTCTAGATTTTTAGTTATTAATGAAATACTCCAGCTTGGTTTAGATTCGTCGGTTACGAAAATCAATTTTTCTCTCAAACCACTTATTCATTTTCAATAAAACCAATTTTTACTGAAAGCTAACACTTTAAAGAAAGTTTTTTGATGTAAAATTGAGCTCAAGAGGATTTCTCTGCATGTTTATAGAATTTTTGAAGGTTGACTGAAAATACCAGTTATTGGTGCACAAAACTAGAAATAAAAAGCGTTATAAGAAAATGGGACAACCGTGGGAAAATTTTCACTTTTGTTATGACGAAAACATGATAAATAATTTAATAATAACTCATATATTTAGTTTGAAGGTGTTCCTTTAAAAATGACACATGAAATGGATGGACATTGGTGACTTTGATTCAACAAACAAAGAATACAAGGTAATCAAGAAAGCTCAACCTATCTTATTCAAACACAAGGACCCTATACATAAAACTATGAAAACAATATTCTAAACATATATGGTCATGTATTTAGTAGAGAAAATAAAAGGATAGGTTGTGTTGTGGCTTACTTGTTTGCTAGACTGCTAAGGTTTGGACAAAATCGCCTCTCCTTTCTTTTTCTCCCTCCAAGCTCACTCTTTGCCCCCCCTCTCTCTATCTTAGCCAAATTTTGTGTGTGTGTATGTGTTTGACTATGTAAAAATGTTAAGGGAGGTGGCCTATTTATAGAAAAATTGTGGTGAAAGGTCCATTGTGCCCTTTGGTTGGAATAGAATGGAATAGAGTTGTATTTAGTTGGAATGGAATGGAATGGAGAGTGATTGTGAAGGTTAAGTGTGGTTTAATTAGGCCTAATCCTAGCTTGGTTGGTTTAGAACTAGATTGGTACATTAGTACAAAGCAAACTTCCATGATTTAGGGGTCCTTGGTCAAAATTCTTCATTAAATCCATGAAATTGGTTTCAAAAGTACACTATATATATACATCAAGGTGGCTGGCCTTGTGCCCTAGGGTTTTAGGATTTTCATCATCTTTTGGAGTACAAAATTCATAATGGGGTGTACGTTTCTATATAGGGTAAATTACACTTACACCCCCGAAGGTTTGAGTTTAATACATATCACCCTTGACATTTGGGAAATTACACTAACTCCCTTGTCATTGTAATTATTTAGATGGAATGAAGACATTGAACTCATGCACTCTCTCTTTTCTTGTTTTCCTTTACTTCCTCAAATTTTTTTTTCTTTTTTTCTTTTTTCCCCTTTCCTTTACTTTTTTTTAATGTAATTTCCTCTATTTTTTTACTAGGAGATGTTGCATTTTATATAAGCAAGGGGGTTTGTAAAATGAGACTATTAACCATAGGGGTGGGAATGTAATTTTCAAAACGTCAAGGGATGGGTAATTGGACCAAACCTCATGGAGTGTTAGTGCAATTTACCCTTATATTATATTATAATGGATTTGCGGCTAATGTACAATTTTATAAAAGTGTGAGGGCATGGACTAAATTTATAAATTAAAATACCTATTTCAAGTATAGAATTGATTAGTATAGTGATAGGAAAAATAATTTGGTTTGTGTTGCTTTGTTTTGAATTAAAATGCGAATTATCGAACAAAAACGACAAAAATTAGAAATTAGGGTTTAGAGTGATTTATCTATAATTAGAGAGTTAAATAATTAATTTTAAGGTGTTAGAAATGATTACTAACCTACCGAGGTCGATTAGGGAGTGCACAGTTTCATCCGCGATACGTTTTCGGTTTTAGGGTTGAATTTGCAAGAAGGTGAAAATTCAGTGTCTCATTGAAATAATCTTAAGGTTAGGGTTTTAAAAGAAATAACTAAAATTGGGGTCCCTACAGCCTATAGATCATTGATCTCTTATATCTTCTCATGAACCCATCTCCTTTCTTTTTCTCCCCTCCTCTCCCCCCCCCTCCCCCCCTAAAAAAAAAATGAGCCTTTAAAATTGGGTATTTTGTTATTTAAAGATGGAGCAACATGGAGAACCAAAAATTGATTTTCTTAATCCATGCATTCATGGTCTGATTCACACATTTGGGAGCACCACCTTTTGTATTGTTTTCTTGTGAGTTTCATATGCTATGAATTTGTTTAGAGTAGCATTAATATTTTATAGTTGTTGGTGTGAAAATACTTGATGATTGGTATGTTAGAGGAATTCCCTAGGGTTTGATCACATTGTGTTGTGGGAATATTTGACTTTAAATTCTTCCTAAATATTGGTCGATGATGAATACAAGTTCTTTACAAATTGTGCCCACAATTTATGTGGATGAATCATGACTAGATTCTCAAGCTTGTTAACTTATCTTACTTTTATGTTCCAGGGTAGAATTTGTGAACTGAATCTTCTTCTGAAGTTTATGTTAAATCCATATCTACTGTTTCTTTATTGAATATCAGTTATTAACTTTCACTCAGTTATCTAAAAATAATCATTTAGAGAGCACTATGAAGCCTTAATACAGTCAGTTTCATTGGTATCCATGTGATTTGTTGGAGTTAGTCAGTGGTTCCGTTCAAAAGATCTCTCTGGATTCAATGATTTAGTTTGGTTTGTACTTGTGTCTAGAAAATGTTTTGGCATTACTTACCAAAAACTCTCTTTATGTTGATTTTGTATTTTGTATTTTTTTTTATGTCTAGCATGCTTGTATTGAATTTAATTTTTTTTGTGTTTTGGTCTCATGTCGTGTTCTTAGTATTCTGACACATTTTGTTTGATGACAATATCAGATCATGAGATTTAGGATTCTCCATGTATGAAAAAGATGGAAAGCAGAAATGATTTAATAATCTGACATTATTTTTCCACAACTTAAAAAAAAAAAAAAAAAAAAAAAAAAAACGACCACTCTTTGAATTCTTATTCTGATAGCTTGTTTCAGTTCATATCAAAATTTCTAATAAGGTAAAAACCAAGAAACTTCCATCATGTAACTTTTAAGTTTCAACCATGTAGGTTTCATTTGGCAGAAATGATAGATCGATATATAGTGGCTCATAAAGCATCACCACTATTGTTGTCATCAAAACATTAAAGCAATGTCAATTGTGGCCTCATTTTTGCTTTGTAAATCCTACAGTCATATAAAAGTGGTTGTCATGTTAACAGTTGTCATATAATTGTCTCAAGAAACAATGCAAAAGACCAAAATTTAAAGGGGGGTAGAGACAGATATTTGGTCGCATAATACAGAAATTTGCTTGAACGTTGTTTGCTGATTTGTCCTCAAGGTTTGAATAATTTTGAAGTAGTAGTGAAAATGAGAACTGTTGAAATGGCTCTTTTATTGTTATCTTTTTAAAATGGTATTTGCCATTAATTTTCTTCCTTTAATTTGATAGTTTTCCTTCTTTACAATGAGAATGTGGGTCAGCTTCTCTATCTTCTCATCCATAGGAGTCAACTGAAGGAACTTGTCCTAGTACAAGTATGTGTTTGATATGGTATTTGGATGGTTTAGAATTTTTTTGATAGTTTAGAACTTTAGGATAGTTCTTTTTGGATGGTTTGGAACTTAAGGATAGTTTTTTGATGTTTGGAATGTATAGAGAATTGTTGAATGTTCATGACTTACGGATATAGTTTCTTTTTTATGCTTGAAACAATATTTTGGTGGTTGATTGGTACTTTGTGAAGCTTTGTAACACTTGTGATTATTAAGCCTATGGGATGAATTTAATTCCATTATTTTATTATTGAAATCCCTTGGTTGGTGTATATTGATATTGGTGGAGTGAGAAATTTCATCTATACCTTGATTTGGATGTTTAATTACTGTAGACACCCCATTTTTGACCGTCCTCAAGACTTGGACGTCATCGTTTGAACACTCGATGATCATCCATGCTCATGTTCGTTTTGAGTTCTCGGAGGTCTCGGCTACGCGCCTTGCCTCAAGATCTCTCAACTTGTCTGTTTTGTGCTTGGTTGTGGACCAAACACTTGTGTTTTTGCTTCTAAGGGAAGAGGGTGGCTTGTTTGCCATCCCCTCAACCCACCGGCCAGGGCATGATGCCATCGGCCCCTTTTTCTTGCCATCGACCAAGAGTGTTGGCCGATCGGCACTATATTTGGTCGGCCGGCACTTATGTTGGTCGATCGGCCATTTTTTGTGGCCAAACCCTGTTCATCTGCTTTTTGCAGATATTTTGTGCCAGTTGGTGCAGCTGGCATCCACAATTCACCCCCTCTATACACGTGTATGGAGGGATTTGCCCTTTGCTTAGCTTCTGTTGGAAGCTTTAGAATTTGAACTTCTATAAAGACGGAGCCCCTCCTCCCTCCTCCAGGGTTCAGAAAAATTAGGTTGAGAGAGTTAGATATAGTTTTGTATCTATACTCCTTTGTTTGATCCTATTTTGTGCTCAAAAGTGTTGTTTTGTCTTACTATTGTACACAAACACACACTAGAACACCATCCTCTTGGAGCTGAGGTCCCTTGGGGTTGATTTCAGAGTTATTGGATTGGTTTTGGTCAGAGGAACCTGCTGGAGCCTTGTTCTTGAAGAAGTTCTACAAGGGTGAGCAAACTTGCTTTAGATACCCCTTTCTTGCTTAAGCTTTTAACCCTTCTTGCTTATTGTTTTGAGATTAGTTTATAACTGATAAAAGTTCTGATTTTTCTTGCTTTAGAACTTTGTTTAGGGTCATTTTGAGGTTGGGGTTGTTTTCCCCCTCTTAGACCTTGTTAGGCCTTGTTTTAGGCCATCTTTTTTGGCCCTTGCTTTAAGCTTTGCATGGCCTCTCTACCACTGAAATCCAGAGGATTTTCAGTGGTGGAGAGGTGGTTTTGGTATCCTAAATAGGAGGGGTCATCCCCTCTCCTTATTGTCTTTAATGCTTACATAAATGGCTTATGTTGGTAGCTTGTATGCTTAGCTTGTTTTAGCTTCATTTCAGGAGAAGCAATGGTTCTTAGCAACTTCCATGCTTATCCCTACATCTATATCATTGCTTCGGGGAAGAAATTATGACCAGTGATTGCAATCGCATCATTTATAACATTCTCTTGGAGTATGGCTTAGACGAACCCTAAGCTGATTTGATCAAGAAAAGTGGTGCAGAGGATTGCCTGAATCTGATGTTAGGTGTTTATACAAGGCGTATTCTTGAAGGTCTTGATTGTGTTCATAGCTCTGGTTATGTTCACCGTGCTCTAAAACCTGAGAATATCATAATTGTTTCAATTAGTACTAGTACCGGGACTAAGTATGTGGCTAAGGTTGGTGATTTTGGGTTGGCAAAGACAGAAAGACAGATGAGGAACATGATGACAATGTCAAAATCTTATAAATTGAGAGAAAATATTCAGTGTTCGTCGCCAGAGATGGTGTTGATAGAGGGCTACAACAAGAGACTCCTTCTGATGTCCAGATATTGGCTGCATTGTGTTTGAATGTTAACTGCGGAAGTCTGTATGGGATGGGAAACAAAGATTCAGAAGTGAGGACATTCTCTCTAACATTGGAAAGGGGCATGGACTGCTCAAACTACCCAATGAAAGTGAGGTATCAGAGAAGCAATGGACTTTTGAAGTGTCGTTTTTGCTACAAAGCTTGGATAGATTGACTGCTCAGTTGCTTTTGAATCATCCTTTTGTGGCCGGATTGGGCAAGGACAGCGAAGACAATGAAGAAAAATTATCAGTGGAGAATTCTGAGGAGAAGGGTTGGTCGATATCTACATTATCATTGTCAGATTACAAGGCTGGTGATGAACTCAGTTCATCCTACTTTCTAGATGAAAGGGAATTGAAGGTTAAAAAACTAAAGCTTGATACAGAGGCAATTAGGGTTTGCTCATCGTTGTCATACGAAGACAGTGCAGTGAAAGATGAAATCAGTTCTTCTTGCCTTTCAGATGATTGGAGCAGTATGCCATTGGAGGCAGAGGAATTGCAGGACATTGTAGAACCTGGGAGGGTTAATTGGTCATTGTCACTGTCAGTTCAGTATTAGGAAGATGAATTGGTTCTTCTTCATCTATTTGTGTAGATAAAATGTTTCTCATAATTGTTGGCTTGGCCCTGTTAGATTAAAGAGAAATGTAGAGTGAGACAAAAAATAGATTTGTTAATTGAATTTATCTAGTTACATAAATATAACCCATTGACATTGAGTAGCTTGTAAATTACCTATTATGAGGTTTTATAATTCAAATTAAAATTAGAGAGAAAATGACAGTATAATTTCTTCCAAATTCTCACCACCTGGTTGTATGAACACACACACATAGCATCATTGCAATTCACTTCTAAATTTGGGATTCCTTATTCATGGGTTCTGCACAAAAGTGAAATTTGGCTAATCGATATTCAACTCATTGATGTTAAACATAATATGAAGTGAGTGTCAAATCAGCGAGTGTTCGAATTGTTGTGGCAACCCCTCTCTCCTTTGTCAACAATCTAGTATGCATGGATATTGTGGATTTAAAAAAAAAAAAATATCATCTGCAAAATAAAACTTTGTTGATGTAGCCAATAGTGTAATACAAAACACTAATATAAACATCAATAAAGAAAAAAAGGATAGTGCAAAAGTGCATCATAGCAAAGCCATTCCATCCCAAATAGGTTGGCATGAAAACACGAGCAAATCATATTCAAATGCCACCCAACAGCCAAACAATGTTGGAAAGATTCCGACCAAAACTAGAGAAAAACATAATAGAATAAGGAAAGGGGGGAAAAAAAAAAAAGCCCCAAAACTGAACAAAGCAGCGACAACAATTCCAAATCAATACCAATAATAGGCTGCAAAACAAGCCCCCAAGAATTCCACAATAACCCCTTCAGAAACCAAACTACAAGCTCGTAAATACAAGTAACTGCAGCAGCCCTACCAAAGCATTGGCAGCACCTACGGAAACAGCAGCAGAAGAAAGATGGGAGAAACCTCTGTTAGTACTGTCACTATGCCATCTAAACCAAATCAGCCCCACTAATTTTTAGGCTGAAAATCCCCTCCAAAGAGTTAATGAAGTCATACACAGAAGATTTTAAGGGAGGCAAATTTTCAGAAGATGTTAAAGAAAGGAATGGTCATTAGGATCCTCAATCAAAAATTTTGGTTTGACATTTGGATGGGAGATAAAACTCTATTCGGTTCACTAGAATGAGATGGAATGGAACGGTCATCCTTATGTTCCCTTATGGAATGATCAATTCAATGATCATTCCCTTGCAATGTTGAATGATGATTCCATTTGCAATGTACTTTTCATTATATTTTTAATCAACCAAACATGGGAATGAACATTTTGTTGGAATGATGATTCCATTCTGCTTAATCCAGTGAAACAAACACCACCTGAAAATTAGGTTTCTAGCACTTCTTAATTTCTATGAACACTGTCATTGTCTGTGGAGCATCTTCATTATCTATCTCATCTTCAAAAATCTTGAAAAAGCTATGCCCGTTTTGAATGGAACTGTTCGGCTGGCAAGATATCCTACTCGTGATTGTGCCATCTTGTTGAAGAAGGATATGTTTTTTTCCATTATATGTTTTCAGAATCTGCATATCATGTACTCTTACATTGCAAGTTTGCTTGGAAAGTATGGTCAAAGTGTCTAATTGGTAAAGTATCCAACAATTTTACATAAAATGGGTAAGTCCTCATTTGGAAATTTCTATGCTTTGTTGCTATGCTGTCATTGTGGAAAGCTCGTAACAAACTGATTTTTAATAATAAGGTAGAACAAAATTGTTCTGATTTAGTTGACTTGGGTAAAAGCTCTATGAGAATTTAAGGATTCTTCTATGAACGGTTTTCTTAACAACCTGAATTGGTGCTGCTGGGTTTTTAATGGTGATTGAAGTGCTGTTGTGATTAGGAAGTAATTTACTAGGCACTGCTAGACGTTGTGCAGATTTTTTTTTCCTCTCTTGAAGACCTACTTGGAGGCTTATTTTGAGGACGATATCATTATGGATTTGATCATCAGTTGAAAATTTATTGCCTAAATTGTTTGCATGATCAGTATGAATGCAATCCATCAAAGGTTTTCATGTTTTTAGAAGTAACTGAATTCAGATATTGAGCTGCTCTAGGAAATGTGACTCATTTTTTTTTAACTGTTGGTGTTTTCAATTCTGTCACAATTGTGTTTTTTTTTTTTTTTATTCTTGTTGCCTTTATTTTATTATGTTTTTGGTGGTTCTCTATTAGCTGGCTAACTGTTATTATTATTATTTTTTTATTATATATATATATTATATATATTTTTTGGGGGGTGTTGTTGTTGAGGTTAGCTCTGTTTTTCATTTGAAGTTTGTTTTAGAACGTCGATCAAGAATGTTTCTGTTCACTTGGGCCTCTATTTTGTATTGATGATGTACTTTTTTGGAATGTCGATCAAGAATGGTTTCTGTTCACTTGGCCTCGATTCTTGTATGATGATTACTTTTTTGTACTCATTTACCCTTGTATCATTAAATTTCTTTTTTTTTCCTATCAAAATTAAATAAATAAACTAATTAAACCAACATCAACGAAAATGCAAGTATATATGTTTAAAAAACTAAACTTTTTTTTTCCTTTTTTAATCTTTAATTTGTAAAGTTAAGAAGAATACATTTAATAAGGGTTCACTCTTTGGCCTACAGTTTCAATGTTGGTGTTAGCCTTGGATAAGTATGATCTTCCACTATTTACCCTATTATCTAAAAACTGATCTTATTACCATAAGGCATCCCCTTAGTTTCTGCTTCTTTTTTTTTTTTTTAATAATAATTTTTTTCACATTCACATGGCTCAACTGCAATGTTTTAAAAATCGGATCGGTGAGTGAACCAGAAAATTTGATCAGGTGGACGGGTCACTGGTTCAACCGTGGTTGAACCGGAATCGAACCGTGACGTCATAAATATATTAAAATTATATTAAATAAAATATAAGTAATAAAATATAAATTAAAAATTTTAATAATCTTAAATATTTCTTAATACTTTTTTTATTTAAAAATATTATTAATTTTAATTTTGGAAGAAGAATCAAATATTTAATATTCCTCCATATGATTTTAATTCAAATAATTTGATTGAAAGAAGAGCAAAAATTTTGGAGGATATCAAAATTTAAGTTTCCCTCTATAATTTGATTGAATTCCACATAGATTTTTTGAGTTTTTTTGAAGAATTTTTTTCTTATAAATAGATAGAGACTTTCACAATAATTTCAAGTTCTCAATGGGATTCCTCACAAGAGGAGACCCTTAAAAGAGAGTTTCCAATTAAATTTTATTATATATATATATATATAATATAATATATATGTATATATATAAAATAAGAAAGAAATAAAGAAAAGAAAGAAAGAATGCTTAGAAATTGGGTTTTGCCCATAGTTTTGGCTTAGTTTAAGTCAAAATAAAATGAGACCTACATACTTTTTTTGGTGGGTCCAAGTGATGATATATTATATGCCATGTGGTGAATAAGAAATTGACACCAAAAAGAGCTCCACAAACATAGAAAGTCTTGGTGCAATAAATGAATATCCCACATTGCTAGAAGAGAAAAAGTTTAAATGGTTTATACATACCAAGAGAAGGACTTATGGATGGACTTAGATTGAAGCCTATGGAAAAGTGGATTTATGCCAAAAATCTCGTGCGCGCAGTCGGCCATGCTGTGCCATGCTTGGGTTTGAGTGCATGGTGCGTGGAGTTGGTCCAACCTGGGTCTTATTATCTTTTTGGGCCAAAATTAATTGAATTTTCAGCCCAAAAATCTTGCGGGAAATTTTTTATTCTGACATTCGAATTCAAAATATTTCTGAAATAACCCCAGCGTTTTTTCTAAAACGTTGCAATATGGTCCTTCCCGACCCAATGCCTCTTTTCACCTTCTTGCTTACTGTTACACTTTTTTTGAAGGGATGCAACCTCACCGAACAGTCATCATACACTCTATAAATAGTCATTCCTTCTGCCATTCTAGGCACTTCAATTTTTGTTCTTGCTTTTGTTCTTCTTTTCTTCTCTTCCGTTTCTATATTTTGTCAAAGAGAGATATAAACACAGTTTGGGTCACCAAGCTCACCATGGTTGTGCTACTTCAGTGAGAGTTTGATCATTGTATCGTGGGAGACAGACGCTATAAATACTCGAAGGCACCAATGCATGGGAAAATTCTATCTTAAAAAGAGAGTGTTAAACACTAGACTCGATCGCTTCGATTCTCTGAAAGTCTTTATTGCTATGAGTTCTTCATATTTATTTATTTTCTGTAATTTTTTTCTTTTTCTAGATTAATTTGTTTATACCAGAAATTTTGTATCTTCTTATTTATTAATTTACACTTAAGATTGTAACAATCTTAAGATAGAATTAAGTGTTCAATCTTTTTGTGTTTGTATTCATCCTACTTCTGGTTTGTGTAATAAGAAAAAATGAATACTTATGAGAATGCTTCGAGTAATGACAAAGTTCTCCTGACTTTTCCTCCTGCCGTGCTTCCGACCGTCCTTACAACTGTCCCGATTAATCATGCAGAGAAACTCGAGAAGTTCAATGGTAGTGACTTCAAACGTTAGTAACAGAAAATTCTTTTTTTATCTCACTACTTTGAACTTGGCTCGATTCCTCCATGAAAAACCTGCAAAGTGAAGGAAGATGAAATTGACCGTCAAGTTCTTATTGCTACAGAAACTTAGAATTGAGGGGATTTTCTGTGCAGAAATTACATCCTCAATGGTTTGAATAATGCACTATATAATGTTTATTGTTGTCCAAAGAGGACCGCAAAGAAAACATTAGGAAACCTTGGATAAAAATACAAATCAGAAGATGCCGGAATGAAGAAATACATTGTCAATCGACAGATTTCTAGACTTCAAGATGGTGGATTCCAAGACTGTGATTAATCAAGTCCAGAAACTCCAAGTTATTCTCCATGATATTCTTGCTGAAGGGATGATCCTTGAGGAATCTTTTCAAGTGGCTGCAATCATTGAAAAATTGCCACCCGCTTGGAAGGATTTTAAGAAGATGAATCTTGATGATTTGATTGTGCGGCTGAGAAATGAGGAAGTCAACCGATGCTCTGAAAAGAAAAGCATCAATCACTAGATGGAATCCAAGGCTAATATAGTGGAACAAGGACAAAGTTCAAACAATAAGAAATTTTCTAATGACAATCCTAAGAGTGGTGAAAAAATCCAAAAGTTCAAAGGAATATGCTACAACTGTGGCAAAACTAGTCATTGTTCTGTTGATTGTCGTGGTCCACCAAAGAATAAAAAGAAGTCATATAAAGGAAATAACCAAGGAAAGAAGCAAGGCAAGAAGACTGGAAATCAAGCCAACATAACTGAAGTAGACATTATCGCCTATGGTGTTGATGTGACAACCCTCACCTCTATTAGCATTAAATTGTGATTAAGCATGATAAGTGATTGATTATGATGAAATCCTAAATTGATTACATGAGTGTGTTGCCTTAAATGCATTTCTATCTGTTTGTTACTGAATGATCTATTCGTGTTTTAATTTCGAATTGTGAATTGAAAGCCTTATCGGCGACCGAATCAGAAATTGATTAGTGTCATATACTAATTAGGATTTATATGATTTTATGGTAGGTTTAATTACAACTCAATTTGGAATGATTAAATTAGAATAAATAATGTTAAATTACATTAGTTTGAGTTATTTACACAATTGCTACTAAGTGGCTTGATTCAAGACCATCTCTTTTCCACTTCATACATGTTTGGTATATCATTCTTCATTTCATCTTCTTGGCCAAAAACGTGAGAGAGAGAGATGAGAGAGAAGAGAGAGAGAAGAGAGAGAAAGAATTGAAAGAAAAATTGATTCAACAAGGAATTGGCTTGAAAACTTAGAGGAATTGAAGAGAATTGCAAAATTGGCTACCACATTTAGAATTCAAGACTTAAGGTAGGAAACTCATTCTCTTAATTGTGAATTTAAATTGTTTCATGCATGGTTCATGGAAAAATTGGTGATTAGAGTCAAGGATTAGCTTAAAGTGTTGATATGAGAGTGATTCATACATGCATGTCTATATTTTGGAATTTTGAAGTTGTTTTGCATGAAATTCTTCCATGCATGTCTAGATTATAGTTGTAATCTAACAATTCATCATTTTGGGAAGAGTGGCTCATTTGATCATGTGTTAGAAGCTTTGAATTCAAATAAACACATGCATGGCATATTTACATCATGTTCTTTTATTTGAAGTTGAATTTGTGTTCAATTGTCACACCTCTAAGCTTGATTTTATAAAAATGATCTTCAAAACATGTTGTAGTATGAGTTTCTAAGTGTTTTCCAGAAAATTGACCCAAAAGAATGAGTTTTGGCATGTTTGATTCTTGGTTTGAGCTTTGGAAGCAAATCTGGAAAACCCAGATTTTGGCTTCCACGCTCGAGCGAAGGATTCTACGCTCGAGTGACCACCTTTGTGTTCAGAGCTCCATGTAGACACCCCATTTTTTACCGACCTTAAGACTCAGACGTCACCGATTGAGCGCTCGGTGATGATGCATATTGTGCTCGTTTTGAGGTTGCGGAGTCTCGGCTGAGAGCCTTGCCTCCAGACTTCGGGACTCTTTTGTGCTTTGTCTCGGTTTGCGAACCAGGTCCTGTTTTCTTTTTTTCTCTTCCCAAAGGGAGGGAGAGGTCTCGTAGACCATCTCTCAGTGGCCGTAGGCTACGTTTTGTGGTCGTAGGCCGTTTTTCCCGTTTGGAGACCAGTTTTCGGTTTTCAGAGCCGTCGACCGTGTGCCTCGATTTGGGACCGCTTAACTACCTCCGTTTGCTCCGGTTTTTGGCACACACCTTCTTTCCTCTCCTTAGAGGGACACTGTGGCCCGGGAGACCACCTTCGTGGTCGTACGCCACCTCCGGTGCTTAATAGTCAGTTTTCGGGGCCCCCGGCTGCGCGTTTTGGCCCCCGAACCCTCGTTTTGCATCATCGTGGGTTCATTTTTGGCATGGACCCTTTTCATTGTTATGAAGGTGGTAGTAGGGTGTGAGACCACCTTTTCTTCTGGAGCCACCTTTCCCGGTCGGCGGTTTTTCTTGGCAGGTAGGTGGTTCCCTCACTTTTGAGCCACAATTTCGGGTCTCCCATACCACCATTGTGTTGCATTCATCTGGGAGGCCACCAATATGGGTAGGCCGACCACCTTTTCTTCTGACCCTTTTGACCCTTGGTCTCCCTCACTTTTGAGCCACAATTTCGGGTCTCCCATACCACCACTGAGTTGCATTCACCTGGGAGGCCACCAATATGGGCTGGCCGACCAGCTTTTCTTTGACCTTTTGACCCTGGTCGGCCGACCAGGGGGAGTGGCCGGCCGACCACCTTAACTGGTCGGCCTGCTTCCTGCTTTTTGGTCTCATTGAATTCCAGCTGTGCCAGCTGGGAGCCATTTGATGCATCCTCCATACACGTGTAGGAGGATGTTTGAAGCTTCCAAGAGAAGCTTTGGCCTCTCTTCTCTATAAAGGGAGGCCTCCTCTTCCATTGCTAGGGTTGAAAACTTTGGTGAAGGCATACATCACTTCCCTCCATATCTCTCTATTCCAAGCTTCAAAACTCCATTATTCTTGGCCATTTACACTACACCTCCAAGCAAACACCTCCACTACCATCCTAAGTACCTTGGAGCTGTTTTTCAGAGGTTGAGAGCTCACTTCTTGGTCCAGAAGTTGCGGAGTTATTGGCTACAAGGGTAAGTCTCATTTCCTTTTTGTCCTTATTTTGCTTCATCTTTAGCCTTATTTGCAAGCATTTTTGGACTTTGTCATAAACTAAAAAAGTCTTATTTTGAGCTCCTTTCAAGTTTGATTAAGGTCATTTTTCTGTTGGGGGTCATCTACCCCCTTGCATGCTTCATTTCCTCATGTTTTGAGCTATGCATTAGAGCATTTGTTGGCCTTGGTTTGGCCTTTTAGCCACTGAAATCCAGTGGATTTTCAGTGGCTAACATGTGTTTTGAGCTCAAAATCAGAGAGGGGTGACCCTCTCACCCCTTGTTCTCTTTACTAGCTTTGTTGGCCTTCCAAAGGAGCCCTATTTGCATGTTTTGAAGCCATTTCAGGCCATTATTTGTGAGTTTTATGACCTGCATAGCTTGTCCAGAGCCCTTTTGGCCATTTTGAATGTCTATTATGCATGTGTAGAGCAATCCTATTCAAGGCCTTTCAAAGGGGCTTTACTTGCATGCTTCCTAGCTCATTTCAGGCCTTTTTGTGAGTTTTAGGGCCCTCATAACCTCTTTCCAGAGGTGGTTTTGCCATTTTGTATGTCTATCTTGCATGTGTAGAACAACCCTTATTGGCCTCAAAGGACATCATTCTTGCATGCATTGACTGAGTTTCAGTGGGTTTTTGGGCATATTTTGGCATGGCATACTTCTGTTTTTGGCTGGTTTGGTGAGCTTCATATGCTTCATATAGTTGTAGTACAACTCATGGTTCACTAGCTTTCTTTGCATGCTTTGTTGACCCTTGATTTAGCACATTTTGATGCCTTAAACTGATTTTGTGCATATTTTGGACTGCCCTAGCTCTGTTTTTGGGTCTCATGGTCGAATGATGCTTGTTTTGCATGCTTGTAGTTCAATACATGCTTAGCTTTGAGTTTGAGGTCATTGCATGCATATACTGAGGTGTCATGCTTTGGGGTCATTTTGCATCATATTTCAGAGCTTATGTGAATGCCATATTCCCATGTTTTCTCCTCTTTAAGTGTGCTTGAGAGTTGTGCATGAATGCCTTGTTTTCGACCATTGAATGAGCTCCATTTTTTGCATTCCGAGCCATCATTTTAGGCCATTTCCCACTGTTTCAGACCTGCCTAGGGTCTGTTTGGGGTTGGTTTTCCATTTGTGCATTGCTTTGTGTACCTCTAGTGTAACGCACTTCACTAGTTTCGGTATTCGGGCCATCTAGCTTGCATTGTGTGACATATTTGCATGATTCGGGACCATTGTGCATCATTTCAGAGCTGAAATTGCATGTTGTATGCCATTTTCATTCCTTGCCATGCTTGTTAGAGTTGCATGTTGTGCCTTAGGATCGGTCCTTTGCATTCGTGCATGTTTGCATGTATTTCGGTTGTCTCATTTCATCATATGGCCACTGATGTGAGTGTGGCTGAGGTCCACTCATATTGGTGTAAGTCCATCTTGCATTGTGTATGCCATTTTAGTCCATAGCATTGCGTATGCTAGGTTGCATGTTAGTGCATTGTGCATGCCATGTGTCACGTGCATTGTGTATGCCATTTTAGTCCATAGCATTGCGTATGCTAGGTTGCATGTTAGTCGCATTGTGTATGCCATCTCATTGCATTGTGTTTGGGATAGGAGTTAGCCCAAACACGGGAAACGAGGGACGTTTCGTACTCAAGTGACGAAACGTGTCTCAATTCCCGGTCGCCGACACTCCGGATTACCCATGATGGAGTCTAGGCCTTGTTGTGTTGTCATGTGCATTCATTTCACATCGAGTCGTGCAATTCGACTCCTCGGCCATCATGCATCGAGATGCGTGATTGGTGGCACGAGGATCGAGGTGTGCATACATATGTGAAAATACTTTGCCATGCCCCTTTCTTGCTCTCTGTTGCAGCAAACCAAAAAGCAGCCTTCTAGAGCTTTGCACAGCATTCCGGGATTAATTGCAAACAGAGGCAAATCGGGGCATCGCGAGGAATTTCCGACGACGAGCATGCATGCATCTTTCATCATTCGGAACAGAGCTGAGGCGGTCCATAGATTTGCATATTAGTTTATTTGCTTTCCTAGTTAATTTGTTAATTAATTAGGGTTTTGTAATATTTAATTATTTATTGGACTGTAATTATTTATTCGGACTGTATTATTTATTCGGACCCTCCGAGCGAGGGCAATTGTAATAAGTGTGCGTGTGTGTGATGTATGTCTTCCAACCCCACGTCTTTCTCCCTTTTATTTACCAGCTTATGATGGTTAGTTTAGGGCATGTTTCAATTAGCATACTTATGCTCGCATGTTTGCATCATTCATCTGTCTTGCATGCACCGGGCTCGGCGCATCATACTAACTGCATTGTATTTCAATTCCAAGTTGAATACTGTTAGCTTGTAGCATCATATGCCATCTTAGAATAGCCGAGCCTATTTAGTTGCATTTTTGCATGTGTTGCATTAGGCATTTCAGCATAGTTAGGATCATGCATGATTTCTAACATAGCTTCTGTTTTGGCTTGGAGTACTCGGTAAGTGTTTATGCTTTAGCATCCTTGCATGTGTGTGAGTGACTGCCATGATAGCATGCTTACCATGAGGCTATGTGCTTATGTGATATACTGCCTGAATGCCTGTGGGTGAAGGTTGGATTATCTGAATTGGAATAATGCATTGACTGAGTTTTAAGCCCACTTGAGAGTGGCAAATCATGTTTTCTAAGCCCACCTGAGGGTGGCAAATCCACATTTTAGCCTACTTGCGAGTAGCAAACCGTTTTCAAAACAAACATGAGATGTTTTGTTCCAATTCAGGCGATCCAGTCTATACTTGTATGCTGTGCGCATCACATAGTAAATCTAGGCTAATAACCGGAATAAGAACACATAATGTTTTCAAAACTCGATATCATGGTTAGTAGAGGCCGATCTTTGATCGGGAGCGGGGGTGCTCACGAAGTGACCTTCCCCAATCGTACCCAAGTTCCCGAGCCGAGGCAACTTTGGTGATGACGGACACGTGGCCTTAGGCAACGAGTCAGGGTTTCCTAAATTCCCCAAAATAAATATTTAGGTGGCGACTCTGTATCTGGCAAAGCAGTCCATGTTTGGCACTTCTTTCAAAAAATCTGTTTTCAAAAACGATTTGCCGGATTTGGACTCTTTGATGATTCATCGGTCTTGCATTGCACTCTGCGAGATTAGATACAGGACCGTGACATTGAGTCCTGAACTGTAGTGAGCCCAATGAACAAAACGGGATTCCCTCCCGGGACGTTCGGGGACGTCTACAGTTTCTGGCGACTTGCTGGGAGTTAGAGAACTTGACTCGAACTCATGATATCTGGTTTTGACTACACTTATGTGTTTCTTTGCATTGCATTTGCATTGGTGCGCCTAGGACACCGTGTTTGCCGTATGCTATTCCTGAACGGTTTGCCGGAGGCTCGCTTTGCGAAGCGTGCCATAAGGCTGACCGGTTGCGGGCTCTGCCACGACGGGAACACAAACCCCGGTTTTACCGGGGCACCCTTTTTGACCATTCGACCTAGTGCATATTCGGAATCCATAGTGACCATTCCAAGCTAGGACAGGTTGCTTATCCGATTATAGGTTGTTTGAAATCGCTGCGTGTGTAGTGAAACCCTAGCTCCTGACAAAATAGGACAGGGAAACCTTACCCCAATATAGGGGTGTTTTGGCTCTCACTCATTTGCTGTGTGCTTTTAGAGTGCGTCTCTACAGGAATGCATGTATCAGTTTACAAGTTTAGGTATCAGGCCTGCGAGCACCAGTTCAGTATTTTGGGAATCAGTTATCTGCGGGTATCAGATTCAGTTTTGGGGCAGTGATTTGGGAACAATGATCAGTACTTGAGAACAGTGTATTTCAGCTTATCAACTGTTGTTGTGATGCCCAACTGTGTGTGTGTTTATTTAAGCCGTTATGCTGTCCGTTTGTCTGGTTTTATTTCCTTATTATTGCTTTATTTATCTTTTTGCTAGGTAGTTTAGCACAATTGCTTCAGACCAAGCAGATATTCCCCAAGCACTCTGGACAAGAGGTCGCCGACTCAATCGATCTGAGGATCTGGTCGACGGACAACCAGTGTATTCATTCCTACCCCCGGTTATCAGACGGAGGTCGAGAAGACGCAGTGTATCCGAGCAGAGGTTGCCAGAGCAGTGGTTTACCCCATCAGTGGACAGTCGGCTGAGGTCTCAATTGTTGCCATAGAGATAGACCTACCGGTAGTTCAGATAGATCAGGGCAGTATGGCAGGAACGACAGGAGTTGAGGAAATGATGCGTCAGATGCAGGAGACCATGAGAGCCATGCAGCAGGACGCTGTTCGTCGAGATGATTTGCCAAACAACAGGCCGAGATCATGGCCCAGCAGGCAGAGTTAATTGCCAGGCTGCAACAACAAACCGGGGCATCTGCTTCACACCAAGCTCCTCCCACCAGGAGTTCCAGCGCCCGGGAGGCACCAAATGTCCAGGGAGATACGGATTCCGACAGGGCCGGCTCCGCCCCCGATTCTACCTCAACTATCTAAGGCACCTACGCCTGTCAATCAACCGGACTCTCCCTTTGAGTTCGAGGTGGACCATACAGCGTTAAAGTTGAGCAAGCTTGAGAAGTTGTTCAAGAAATCCCAAGGGGTAAAGTCCATCCCAGACATTGAGGACGGATATACTGACGTGGCTGTGACGCTGCCAGATAGGTTCAAAATGCCACAAATCGACCGCTTTGACGGATCTGGGGATCCCATGGTGCATCTCCGGTTGTTCTCAGATATACTACGGCCGATGGGCCTCACCAGACCGCAGAAGCTTTCATTATTCGGCCGGACCTTGTCGGGTGTGGCCGCTATCTGGTACGCAAAATTAGAAGACGATGTTAAGCGGAACTGGGATGAGATGGCCGAGGCTTTCATTGCACAGTACTCCTATAACACTCAAATCGAGATTACAACCCGTGATCTTGAGACAACAAGGCAGGAGCCTAAGGAGAGCTTTTCGGATTTTGTAGCCCGGTGGAGGGCAAGGCCTCAATGATGACCCTAAGGCCTACTGATAAAGATCAAATCCGGATGATTGTGCGCAATCTCCAGCCAAACTGATGCAGAAAATGATCGTGCTCCCTTCCCTACCTTTTCAGATTTGCAGAGATGGGGGTACAAATTGAGGATGCTATGAAACAAGGTCTGATTGACCAAGACAGAGAGCAACCCAGAAGAACCTTCAACCGCAACAACAATACAGGCACCAGCAATGCCGCAAATGCTAGAGCTTCAGAAGTAAGCATGGTCACCACCATTCCCCCTCCAAGACCCATGGCAGCTACACCTTTCTCCGGCGGTCCGGAAGCAACACACAAACCACCAAATACCAACCTCGAGGCCAAAGAACCTTCACGCCTTTATATATGCCCCTGTCCAAGGCTCTGGGGGTATTAATCAGGAAAGGGCACTTAAAGCCCCTGGAGCCGAGGCCATTGCCAAATCCACTCCCTCCCTCTCATAACCCAGCAAAATACTGCGCATATCACCAACAACATGGTCACGACACTGACCAATGTTTTAGATTGCGTCATGAGATTCAAGATCTCGTTGACAAGCAGGTGATTGTGCCTCCAGAAAAACCCAATGTCACAACAAACCCTCTCCCACCGCACAACCAAGCTCCACCCCCCAAACGTATCAACTTTATCCAGACTGGGGTCGTGTCTTACGATCCTAGCATCTATATCACTCCTTCCCACCTACCCAAGCCGGAGGTGCTCCTTCCTGACTGCACTGACTTGTGCATGTTGGACATCTCCAGAACCCAACCCGAACCAATGGTGGTGACTGTCGAAGACAGAACAGGGGAGATTTCAGGGGAGAATGGGATTGTTGAGTCAGAATCTGAGGAATCTGGGAGTTTTGCTGAGGAGGTATACAGTCCGAGTGACTACATTCTATCAGTAGGCCAGGTTGGGCCAAATGTGGAATTGCCGGCAGGGGCAGAGCTTTGTGTGATACAGGGGGATGAATCTGGTCAGAGGATAGATGACTTGGCAGCTGTGGAAGGGGACTTTGCTAACCTCCAATTTTTCAATGAACAAGATCCAGAGGGCATGGTAGTCAACTGGTCAGATTTTGAGGAGTCAGCAGAGGTCACCGGGTGGCTTGATGACCTACCAGATGTTGTCGACGAAACTCAGTTGGAAGGGCCCGGCAGGGGCAAGAACATCAGTTGTGGCCGGAAGGGCCGGAAATCAGAATGCATCGCCGGAGAGCGCCGGTGCTAAGAATTTCGCTCAGGACTTGGGCATTGTGAATGCGGGAAGTGTTGAACAGCCAGCTGTACTGACGCAGTTGGAACAAGAAAGGTTCGGGATTCTGAGAGAATCAGGAAAGCTAAGGCCCCTGAGGGGACTGAAAGTGCTGTGTGCACGAGGATAGAGAATGCTGCGAGCATGTGGGAAAGTACTGCGAGTACAATTGTACCGGAGCCGGACAGGTGTCTGTTGGCTGCCGACGGAATGTGGTGGGAAGACGATGATCTATGTCTTGCCCACACGGATGAGGATTGGGGGAGCAACCAGCCAGACGATACCTGGTACATCGGCGAAGTCGATCATATGACTAGAAGCGGGCGGTATTTCAAGCCCCCACATCTAGATCAGCCAGAGGCGTCTGGGAAAGATAAGGAGGCGGAGAAACAGAAAGAGAAGCAACTCGAAGAAGAGGCTGTACTGAAGCAGTTGAAAAAGATACAGGCAGACATCTCCATCTGGGGACTGCTTATGGCATCGCGAGTGCATCGACAAGCTGTCTTATCGGCCATGGACAAGGCCAAGCTCTCAATAGACACCACGCCCGAACAGCTGGTGGGCTTAGTTTTTCCGGGAGGGGCTACCCCGATGTTGACTTTCTCCGACAAAGAATTGCCACCTGAGGGTGCGAACCATAACAAGCCACTCTACATCTCTGTGGAGTGCAGAAACAAATGGATACCCGTGGTGCTTGTCGACACAGGGTCCGCCATCAATGTGTGCCCGGCAAGGACTGCATATGCAATCGTTTAAAGACCGCGGACTTTGTGCCGACAGCCCAGGTGATTCGGGCATATGATAACACAAGCAGAGAAGTAATGGGGACAGTGAAAATTCAGACCAAGGTTGGGCCGGGACAGCATGAGGTAGACTTTCACGTCTTAGAAGTTCCTGCGACCTTCAATCTACTTTTGGGGCGGCCGTGGTTGCACCAAGTAAAGGCAGTTTCGTCCACCTTGCATCAGATGGTGAAATACCCCCATGGGAAGGGAGTAGCCATCGTTTTTGGAAATTCGTCGATCCATCCACCGCCAGAAGTATCTACGCCAGTTTTGGAAATTGAGCACGGTATGGAGGATGTGTTCATGTCGGGTTTTACCCTGGCTGAGGCCCGGGTCGTGCAGAACATCTTAGCTGTTAATGAGGGGGTGTATGTTAGCGCACAATCAGTATACCTCATGAACAAGCTTCAACACATCCCTGGGATGGGATTGGGAAAGAGCAGTCGGAAGGGCGTTGCAGCGTTGGCCGAAGTGCCACACAACCCACATACCTTTGGCTTGGGTTATCTGCCCACCAAAGAGGATTGGTAAGGAAAGGTAAGGAGATGGCTGGGAGAGCCAGAGCGAAGCAGGCGGGGAAGCCTTTTGAGCTAATGCACCGACCCATCCAGGGTACCCTAAACGGACGCTTGTCCGGGAGGGAGGACTTTCCATTTTGTGGCTTCCCAGAGCCGTGGATAAACGAAGAGAAGCCGTGTGCCAGGTTTGAGATTTTCTTTGACCTACAGTTATCCGGGGATGACGTTGCCGAAGAGCAGACGGACCCATTAGCTGAGGCTGAGCAGAGCAAGAAAGTGGAGTCTGAGGACGCCGAAAGTGAAATGGGGGTAGCGCTGGCGTGTCTACTTTCAGATCCTTCGATCGAACAGAAGTGCTTGGGGATAACTTCTCGGTATGCGTGATCGGGAATGAAACGGCTGCGGGCCTACCAGCAAACATTTTGGATGCATCTATCGCACCCTCTCTCATTTGGCAGTATGAAGAGGGATTTTTGTCAAGCAGCACCGGGTCAGGTAGTGAGCCGGAATCTGATTCCCGTCTGTTGAGTCGGAATCAGGTTCCAGCTCGACTGAGTCTGAGTCCGGTATTCCAGGGGGTGATAACCCGGATACCACAGTCCTGTCCAGGTCGTCTTTTTCTTTCTCTTTTGAGTCTGTTGTAACCGAAGAATCGGACGATTTGGATGTGCTTAATGAGAATGATGTGGCTGTGGTTTCTGAGTACTTTTCTGTGCCCTTGATTTATTGCATTAACTCAGACTTTCAAAATTTTGATGAAAACGACGAGGAAGAAATTCCTCCGGTTTTGCAACGCTTAATTGAACAAGAGCAGGAAAGATTTGTTAAACCCTTAATGGATGAAATCACTACTGTGAATATTGGTACTGAGGAGGACCCGCGGCTGGTCCAGATCGGGTCCACGTTGTCTTCGGAGGAACGCGAGCGCTTAGTCGCTTTATTAAAAGATTTCAAAGATGTTTTCGCGTGGTCCTACGAAGACATGCCTGGAATCGATCCTGAGATTGTACAGCACCGGATCCCTCTTGACCCCGAGGCCCGACCCGTTAAACAAAAACTCAGAAGGATCCGCCCGGACTGGGCCTCAAGATTAAAGAAGAGGTCACCAAGCAAATTGATGCAGGGTTCCTGCTGGTATCCGAATACCCGACTTGGTTGGCCAACATTGTTCCAGTGCCGAAGAAGGATGGCAGGATCCGGGTATGCGTGGATTTCAGGGATTTGAACAGAGCTAGTCCGAAGGACGACTTTCCCTTGCCGCATATTGATGAGTTAGTGAACTTCACAGCGAGGCATGCTTTGCTTTCGTTCATGGATGGCTTCTCAGGCTACAATCAGATAGTGATGGCACCTGAAGACCGGGAGAAGACTGCTTTCACCACCTCGTGGGGGACATTACGCTACAGGGTGATGCCATTTAGGTTGAAGAATGCTAGAGCTACATATTAACGGGCCGCGACCACAATATTGCACGACATGATCCACAAAGAGGTTGAGGTGTACGTGGACGACATGATTGTCAAGTCCAAAGAAAGAGAGGGCCACTACACCGCCTTGCAAAAGTTCTTCCAAAGGATCAGAGAATTTCGGTTGCGGCTGAATCCTCAGAAGTGTACGTTTGGTGTTACAGCAGGGAAAATGCTGGGGTTTCTGATTACACAGAGAGGTATCGAAGTCGACCCTTCCAAAATCAAGGCCATCTTAGAAATGCCACCACCAAGGACTGAAAAGGAGGTGCGAGGCTTTCTGGGTAAAGTGCAATTCATAAGACGGTTTATCTCAAAATTAACCTTGACTTGTGAACCACTTTTTGGCCTCCTGAAGAAAGGAAAGAAATTCCAATGGGACGGCCGATGCCAAGCTGCTTTTGAACAGATCAAGGAATACTTACAGAACCCGCCGTGTTGTCACCGCCAGAGCCGGGGAGACCGTTGATTTTGTATCTTTCAGTAACTGAGACTACAATGGGCTGCATGCTCGCGCAAGAATCAGAGGACAAAGTGGAGAGAGCCATCTACTACCTGAGCAAGAAGATGCTGGAGTATGAGACTCGCTACACACCGTTGGAAAAGGCTTGCTTAGCCTTGGTATGGGCTACCAGGAAGCTGCGGCACTACCTGTTAGCTCACTCTGTAATGTTGGTTTCAAGATTAGATCCCATCAAATATCTATTCGAGAAACCGGCGCTTACGGGTAGGCTAGCTCGTTGGTTGCTGTTGCTTTCCGAATTCGATCTGAAATATGTGACGCGCAAGTCAGTCAAGGGAAGAGCATAGCAGAGTTCTTAGCCGATCATCCAGTGGAAGGAGGTGAAGCAGTTGAGTACTTATTCCCAGATGAGGCCATTTTGCATATCGACGACGAGTTTTGGACGATGTACTTTGACGGAGCGTCAAACCAGTACGGGTATGGGATAGGAGTGTTGCTGATAGCACCCGACAACTCCCGTATCCCTCTAGCATTCAAACTCCGGTTCAAAGTCTCGAACAACGAAGCAGAATATGAGGCATGCATTGCCGGTCTAGAAGCAGCCCTGGAATTAGGGGCAAAACGGTTGGACGTCATCGGGGACTCGAACCTTGTTGTATCTCAAGCGAAAGGAGATTGGAAAGTCAAAGAAGAAAAGATGATTATGTATCACCAGACCTTGGACTTGTTAATTCCTCGGTTTGAGAAGTTAAACTTTGCTCATCTGTTAAGAGAGAACAACAGGTTCGCAGATTCACTAGCAACTCTATCTTCCATGATAGACATCCCGTTTGGAGTCCGGATGCGTCCAGTCATTATCGACCAAAAATTTGTGCCGGCTTACGAGTCGATTGCCGCTATAGATGAGGTTCAAGATGAGAACCCCTGGTATTACGATATTTGGAATTTCTTGGAGAAGAAGCATATCCACCAGGGGTAAATGCCAAGGATAAAAGGGCAATCAGAAGAATGGCCGTTCAGTTCATCATGCGGAGGTAAATTGTATAAGAGAGGTCATCTGGGAATGCATAAGCTATGCGTTGAAACTGAAGAATCAAAACGCCTGATGGAGGCCATCCATGGAGGGAATGCGGTGCGCATATGAACGGGGTAATGCTAGCGCGGAAGATCCTCAGACAAGGTTATTATTGGTCCACCATGGAGGAGGATTGTATCAGCTTTGTTCGGCGATGCCACAAGTGTCAGATCCATCCAAACCGCATGAACATTCCGCCGTCGAAGCTGTACAATATGACTTCGCCATGGCCATTTTCAGTTTGTGGAATCGATGTGATCGGGGCTGTCACTCCGAAAGGGTCGAATGGACATGAGTTCATTCTGGTCACGATAGATTATTTCACAAAGTGGGTTGAGGCCCAATCCTATGCGGTGTTGAAAGCGTCGCACGTTGCAAAGTTTATCAGAAACAACATCATCTGTCGTTATGGGGTCCCAAACGAGGTCATTTCAAATAATGGTTCCCACTTCAAGAAGGAGGTGATTGACTTGTTGGAAAAATACAATGTGGCTTTTCATAAGTCATCCACCTATCGGCCGCAGACCAATGGAGCGGTCGAGGCTGCCAACAAGAATATCAAACACATATTGCAGAAGATGGTGGAAACCTACCGGGATTAGCCAGATAAGCTGCCGTTTGCTCTGTGGGGCTACCGGACTTCAATTAGAACGTCTACTGGGGCGACTCCGTATTCATTAGTTTATGGGATGGAGGCCGTTCTACCTATCGAGATTGAAGTTCCATCTTTGAGAGTGCTGGATGAGTGTCAGATAGCCGTAGCAGATTGGCAACAGAGCAGATTTGAAGAACTCATGCTCTTTGACGAGCGCAGACTGAAAGCACTGTACCATGTTCAAGGTTATCAGCACAGAATTGCCAGGGCTTTCAACAAGAAAGTTAAGTCCAGGAATCTGAAGGAAGGAGATTTGGTGCTCAAAGACAACCGAGCTCCCATCCACGACCTAAGGGGCAAGTTCAGACCCAATTGGACTGGTCCCTACATCATTAAGTCTATCTGGTCAGGTGGAGCTATGGTTCTGATGGACCTAGATGGCCTAGAGTTCTCCCAACCGATCAACATGGACAAGTTGAAGAAATATTACCCCTGAGAGGCTCGCTAGGCCGCAAACCCGAAGGGGCGACCTAGGCAAAACTTAGAGCATAAAAAATTTGAAATGATAAAAACTGAGCTCGCAGGGTTGAAAACCCGCAAAGGGCGGCCTTGGCAAAAGTTAGGGCGTAAAAGGAGAGTGAAAATACTCGACTGAACCCGAGCCTGAACTACGTAAGGCTTGATTCCCATCTTTGGGATACGTAGGCAACTTCATCCTAAAGTTCAACCATAAACCTTTCCCCGATCAACTTTGTCCATTTGATCATCTCGGCCATCTTTGTCTATTCAGCATTCAAGAGTTCGGTTATGATCTCCGGTGCAGTGCTTTTCAAACTAGGGGCAGCTTTCCAGTTGCTAGGATCCGAGGTTGTGCATCTCAATGACAGATTTCAAGTGTGTCCAGTTCTGATCCATATCGAAAATGGTTTTGAAAAGTTTTAATAAAAGTTGACTTTGTTCAAAATTAATCTTTTTACAATTTAGACCATTTTTGGACCAAAGCGGAAAATTTTCAGTACCCACAACCTTCAATTTCATTGATTTCAATACAGAGTTCTCCTGTTCTTGCGTACAAATTGAAGTTGCTTTTGGTTACATTCATAAAGAAAAACTTGAAAGTACTAATAAAGCAATAAATCCGGGGCATAGATAAGTTAGGTGTTCCTGCGCCCCCTCCCAGAGCTAGTCGAAGCCTCTGATGCCAAAGTGGGCCCCATCTGTGCCTCTTCATTGAGCCAATCACTCATCAGACAAAGTGCAACTAAAAGTGGGAGCGGGGGCCAGGAGCTCTCTAGTCCTCCATGCTGTGGCATACCGGGCAAGCTGTGCGCCTCGGGCTGGGAATGCAGCAGGGTACTCTATCCCTATGGCGGGCAAGTCTGATCATGTTTGAACTGGCGTTGGAACCGGAACGGAAAATAGAAGACACAGTGTGTCATGCCAATCAATTGAATCCCAGGTTGATGCGTCATGTTGTAACTCATTGCCGGCAGATTGAGCCAAGGGCAGCGCCAAGCGATGCGGTTTGCAAACAAACTGCACATCCAGTTGTACCACCACCCCTCATCCAGGGCATCGACTAGGCGTTGTCAGAAAAAGTAGCCGCGAGCTAAGTATGCTGGGCAAGACTCCACAATCTGTAACTTGTCCATCAACCACACCTGGGGAGGGATGAAAAATGAGAGAATAAAGAATAGAGAGATGTACGATAAGAGAAAAGTAAGAAAAGGGTTTTGTGAGAAAAACTGAGCCTGAGGGCCGAGTGATGTGAGCAATACATATGTGAGATTGGGTGGGAAACATTACCTGCAATAGTAGTGGGCTCCCTGCAAGCCTAGCCGTCTCCCGGCGGTGAAAAGCGTCTAAGCCCATCAATGTCTCAGCCAATGTCATGGCAATGCAGCTCTTGCCCTCCTTCAAACCTTGGGCAACCTCGATCAACCGGACACTGAATCCATCGGAGCCCAGGGCAAGCAAGAAATGAGATAGCAAGCATAGGCAAAGCGCGTGTTGCCGATAGCCCTGCCAATGATGGTCGCCGCGGTCACCAGCATCAGAAAACCGACAAACCAAGCTTGGGATGTCCAGCTCCCCGTCATGAATCAATGATCGAGCGTCATGCAAAGTGAGGCCACACATTTGTCCTAAGGCTTGGACGTGGCCAAATCGGAGTTGAGGCAAGATTTCCTCGTTGCGCTCGGACTCCATCAAAGCTTGGAAATCCTCGAAAGTAGGACACATCTCTTGCCCGCTGAAGCTAAAGACGTGTGTTATCAGATTCCAAAACCTTGCTGCGGCATGGAGGAAAGGAAGATGCAGCGAAGTACGGCCCAGCGTAAATAGTGCATTCAAGCCAAAGCCCCGAAAGTTCAACTTTTCCGAGCCATCCAGAGAAGCAATCCAAGCTGTGAGATTTTGGATGAGGAACGCCTCCATTTTGATGCAAAACTGAAATGAAATAAATGAACCACGAGGCTGGAACTTTTAAAGAGGATAAGGCACTGTTCGGGGGACACGTGTCGAAAAATTGGTGGTTGCCAAACCAGGTGGTCGGCCGACCACCTTTTCTGGTAGGCCGACCACCCCTTGGTCTCTAATGGAAAAAACCGGTCGGCCAGCTCCCTCTGATGGTCGGTCATGAAGAGAAGTGGGGGTTTGATCTTGTCCTAGCCTCTGGAAGAAAGTTCCTAGCATTTCCATGCATTGGGAGTGTTGAAGGTGCGAGTTTTCCTCTGTTTCGGATGCGTTCCGTCACCCCAATTGTCCAAAATACGTCTGTTTATCGAGTTGTTGTTGAGTTTTGATTATCGAGTTGTTGTTGAGTTTTGTTTATCGAGTTGTTGTTGAGTTTTGCTTATCAAGTCGAGTTGTTAAGTTTATCGAATTGTTAAGTTTTATCGAGTTGTCGAGTTTTGTCCGTTGAAATTGTTGTTCTTTGTTTATCAACATTTCTGGGATTTGCTTATCGAGTTGTAACCTTGCTAAGGCCTCGTTGTTTCTTAGTAAGATGAGTTGTTTTGTTCATTGTGTCGTTTAACTACCTGACTTGGCAATTTTCAATGCTCAATTTTCATTCAATCTCATTTTTGTGCAAAATAATGCGATGTGATGCTAAGAACATAAAATACAACACTTTTTGAACAAAAGCTGTTTCATTCCATCATGTTTCCTTTGTTACAACATTTTACAACAAGGGTACAAGTTTTACAGAAAATAAAACTGCCTAAGAATGTACAATGTGCTACAACTACTAGTAAAAAAGGCAAATAAAGCAGGGAACATCTGCATCAGTGCTCTCAAGTGCAAGAATAAGAGGCCCTCTTCGTCCTCTTCGGCTAAGAAGACCCTGCACCATCTCCACCAACACCACCATCTGAATCGGAGCTGCTGTCCTCGGAACCCTCCTCGGCATCACCTCCGCCCTCAGAACCGGACTCAGAGTCATCCGCTCTACCTGCAGATGTCTCTGACTGAGGATGCGCAGACTCCTCATCCTCGCTGGACTCCTCTATGATAGGTGCTCTGCGCCTACCTCGTCTGCGAGACGAGTCCCCTCTCCCAGCTCCCCGAGAAGGCCTGGATGGCCCAGCCTGTATGGCCCAGCCTATGGTCCAGTATGTAGCGGAGGCATCTGAAAAGAAAGAGCGCAATTTGAATACATCAGCCAAAGCATGTATATCAGATGCAGATGCAAGAAAACTACATAGAGTGGGTGTATGCAGATACAGTACATGAATGTGGTGTGTGTCAGATGTGCTCTACACATACAGTAAATCAATGCAGTGAAATGCTCAAGATCAGCATGTCATCAGAAGTATGATAAATGCAAGAAAACTAAAGAGTACCGGGACACCGACGATGGACAACTGCGTCTCTCTCCGCAGGACCATGCCCTCGAGTAAGGCCACCAACCCGAGCAACCCCTCAGTATACTCCGTGGTAGGCTGCAGATGCAAGTGCAAGTCATCAGTAAATGAATGAATGTCCAAGTATTTGAGTGATAAATCAAAGCTGTAAAACATACCGGTGGTGAGTCAGGGTCTCTGACGTATGGGTGATCAAGCATAGGAGGCTCTATCGGAATCGGGTAGGAAGTCCCATATCGTCATCTTGTCAACTCAGTCGGAATATCTGGCCATCCAGGGTGATGATAAGTCGGGGGAATCGGGGGGACCAGTCCAGCCCCACCTCTCGATGTGCCGGCCCTGCTAATAGAAGGGGCACCTGCAGCCCGAGCTCGACTCGATGATGGCATACCAGCGGACCTCCTCATGGGAGTACGGACACCTGTCAATGAAGGCATCAAGTATGTATGACGGTAAGTCGCGTACTCCCCCTTCTCCAAATATAGAAATACGTCGGTACCCAACATGGCGCTGTCGACATCCTAGGGAGTGAGCCCCTCAGTAGATCGCATATCGTCCGGAAGTGCTGCGCGGACACTTTGCTCAGGGAAGCCCATAGTCTGGCGCATGAAGTGGTCCCCCAGAAACCAGGCCCTACCGACTAGCCCCTCAAACAGGATCCTGTACCGAGAAGCGGCCCATCCTCCAGCAAACTGAAATCGGGTATCCCCACCCAAGGGCGCCCAGGGCTGCCATGTGATCTGCGGATAACCAATGCATAAGCCGATTAGAAATCGCAAATGTGCAAGATGAATCAAAGACGAAAGTATGAAAAACTGAGAGTTCTGAATTACCTCGGTCGGTCGCACTGTGTCGAAAAATTGCCGCAGGTAGGGAAGATTCTCCTGAGCTCTTGGCCGGTACTGGCCCTAAAAAACGAGCGAATAAGGAATCATGAGGCACCTCCACCTCAAGCTCCGAGGCTAGCGTCGGGAAGTACGCGAAAACCCATAGCTATGGAAAACAGGGCAAAAGCCATCAGAATACAGAATGCTAAGTGTAGAATGTGAATGCAGAATGTACAGAGAATGCAGAATGCTGAGAGCAGAGTGCAAGGTACAGAATGTAAAATGTGCCGTGTGTGCAATGTACAGATAATGAAAAGCAGAAATGTAAATCAAGAGGGCAGAAAGTACCTCCCAGGCTCTCTAATAGCCGCTAACTATGTTCCCCTGTCCACGGGAGGTGGCACTCATGTAGCAGTAAAGGGTAGCCAAGCCGGCACCACCCCAGTCATACTGGCTGACCTGTGATAGGTCTACCAGAGCACTCAGCAGATAGAGTCCAACGGTGTTCCCCCTATCGGAGAACAGAGTGGTCCCGAAGAGGAACATCAAAAACCCTCGGGTGTACTGCGCTATGTCCTCGGGAGTCTCGGGCACCCTCTCTCTGAAATGTGAGGAAAACCAAGTGTACCGGACTCTGCCCAAAGATATGTCAATCGGTGGGCGAGCTCCCAATAGATAAATCAAAGCAGCCTTCCACTCACCCATGTCCTCATCGTAGGGGATCGGCCAGCCTTCCATGTCAAGGCCCGTCAGCACGACAAAATCGAATGGGGTCATAGTCATGTCCCCGGTAGTTGAGAAATGGAAGGAGTTGGTGGTGTTCCACCATCTCTCTATAAGGGTGCCCATCAGGGTCCTGCTCACTGGATAACGTGATATCCCCGTGCAGAAGAGTCCGAACCCTGCCTGGTCAACCAGACCGCGAACGGCCTCGGGGAGCTCCGCGTACTACTCCCTGGCGATGATCGATCCGTATCCTCGTGTAATATGGGAAGATACCTGCATTCAGAATGAACACATGTATTCAATTTCAAAATAAAGTATATGAGTTGTATGCAAATCAAATCAGATACAATGCTGTGGACTGCGTGTTCAGTATGAGCTGCGTGCAAATGAGATGTGTGAGCTGCGTGTTCAACATCAAGTGTTTGAGCTGTGTGTTCAGACTTCAAAAATAGTGGGCTGTGTGTTCAACCTCAAAGTGCGAACTGCGTGTTCAGAAAGTCAAGTGTTTGAGCTGTGTGTTCAGACTTCAAAAACAGTGGGCTGTGTGTTCAGATTTCAGAAATAGTGTGGGCTGCGTGTTCATAATCAACAAGTTTGGGCTGTGTGTTCAGATTTCAGAAATAGTGTGTGTGCTGCGTGTTCACAATCACAAGTTTGGGCTGTGTGTTCAAATTTCAGAAATAGTGTGTGCTGTGTGTTCACAATCAAAATATGGGTTGCGGGTTCAGAAATTCAAGTGATTGGGCTATGTGTTCAGACTTCAGAAATAGTGTGTGCTGCGTGTTCACAATCAAATATGGGCTGCGTGTTCAGAAATTCAAAGTTTGGGCTGTGTGTTCAACTCTCAACAAGTGTGTGCTGTGTGTTCACAATCAAATATGGGCTGCGGGTTCAGAAATTCAAGTGATTGAGCTGTGTGTTCAAGATGCAAACAGAATACTGTGTTATACACTAAGTATTCAGAACAAGCTGTGTGCTAGAATGAGCAGAAGTATGGTGTGCAAGTGTGTTCAGAACGAGCAGATAAGCATGCATAGCGAAAGCATGAAATGCACGAAAAATGCAGAATATATTGTAGAAAATGTAAAAGTGAAGTACATACCTCTCGTGCGTGATAAGAGAGGTGGGACTCTGGCTCCCGCAGTAATAGATCTACAGATGCTCGCTCGTCAAAATCGGTGAAGTGGTAGAAAACGGCCCGAGGAAGGATGTGCGCCGGAGAGTCATACCTCTCAGGAATAAATGGTCGAATCCTCGGAGGCAAAGACATAATGTCTGGCTCACCCCCGACACCTGGAGGACCTCTGCCCTGAGGAAAATGACCTGCCATTTCGAGAAATCTGCAAAAAGGAGCAAAAATGAGCAAAATGAGCCAAAATTGGAAAAAGTCAACAAAAGTCAACTCTCAGGAAATGAAAAAGTCAACAAAAGTCAACTCCCGAGAAAATGTTCCAAATGTTGAGACAAACTTACCTCAAGTGGCGAAAATGAGGAAAGAAGCTCCGAAATCAAAATCTAATCGGTTCAAAGTGAAGAGAACTGAAAGTTTTCGCGAAACAACTTTGCGTGGGGCGTTGGGAAACGTGTATAGAGCACAGATCTGAGGAAGAAAATGGCCTAGGAAGCAAGGGGAGATGATTTCGGATCTGAAGGTGTGAGCAAAAAGTGTTTTGGCCAAGTGCATTTAAAGATCCGAGGCTGAAAAGACAAAACTGCCCCTGTTTTTGGCTAGGTGGTCGGCCGACCACCTTTTCTGGTAGGCCGACCACCCCCCCTCACCAAACCTGGTCGGTGGCCCTCATAGGTGGTCTCCCATGCCTCTTTGAGCTCCCTGCAAATTTTGGTGGTCATCGGAGTCCCCGACTCTCGAGAAAGTACAAGGAAAGTGCACTTTTTGGCGCGAAATCCCTCCGCGGGAACTTCAACTTCAACTTTCGATACGTGTTTCGTCGTCATTCGTCAAAAGCGAGGTGTATCCTTTTTGAATACGTTGTGACCCTTTCGGGAGGTAAACCAGAGGTCGCGATTGAGTTGTCCTCGTCGACGCTTGCATTTCTTTGCTCGATGTTTTGTTTTAAACATGCCTGTAAAATCGCACTTGACTTGCATTGTTATGCATGCCACTCGCATTGTTGTGAACACCGCTTGCATTGTGGTGCATGTTTCACCGGTATTGTCATACCTCCATGCTTAACTTGCGTTGTCACGCGCGCTTCTCTCGTATTGCGATGCACTTTCTCATCGGCACCATGTTTGTCTACATTCGATGTAGTGTTGAACATATGTTGCTAACTATGTTGTGCTTGTTCAGTTTCTCTTTCTTGCAGGCACGATATTGTATGTACGGTTCATTTGAAGCTGGTGCGACCAGACGAATCGCGCAGGTATCGTATCTTCTCCGTGTGAGACGTGGCGAGAATTGAATAATTCTCCACACTCTTACTGCATGAAATGTAGTTTCGCTTTGCATTCTCGCTTAGAACTGTTGCATTTATCGTGAATATTTGCTTCATTACAGCTTGCTGCTTTGCATGATCATGAGTTACATTCGACTTGGTGCGTATCGTTTTGCATTTTGCCCCCACCTGCGGGTATGCCTGTGGGCACATCTCTCTGTTTATTTTGCCTGTTTGTCTAAGTCTTCGGCCTTGTCAAAAATGGGTCGTCTCTAGGCTTTGACATTCACTCCCGTTAATTACGACTTCCGAGTTCTGTCAAAGAGGGGCAATTGTAGACACCCCATTTTTTACCGACCTTAAGAATCAGACGTCACCGATTGAGCGCTCGGTGATGATGCATATTGTGCTCGTTCTGAGGTTGCGGAGTCTCGGCTGAGAGCCTTGCCTCCGGACTTCGGGACTCTTTTATGCTTTGCCTCGGTTTGTGAACCAGGTCCTGTTTTCTCTGTTTTCTCTTCCCGAAGGGAGGGACAGGTCTCGTAGGCCATCTCTCAGTGGCCGTAGGCTACGTTTTGTGGTCGTAGGCCGTTTTTCCCGTTTGGAGACCAGTTTCCGGTTTTCGGAGCCATCGGCCGTGTGCCTCGATTCGGGACCGCTTAACTACCTCCGTTTGCTCCGGTTTTTGGCACACACCTTCTTTCCTCTCCTTAGAGGGATACTGTGGCTCGGGAGACCACCTTCGGGGTCGTACGCCACCTCCGGTGCTTAATAGTCAGTTTTCGGGGCCCCGGCTGCGCGTTTTGGCCCACGAACCCTCGTTTTGCATCGACGTGGGTTCATTTTTGGCATGGACCCTATTTTCATTGTTAGGAAGGTGGTAGTAGGGTGGGAGACCACATTTTCTTCTTGGAGACCACCTTTCCCCGGTCGGCCGGTTTTTCTTGGCAGGTAGGTGGTCTCCCTCACTTTTGAGCCACAATTTCGGGTCTCCCTGTCACGACCCAAACCCGCCCCTGTAGGTTTGGCACCGTAACCGGCCAGTAATCCGTGGATTACCAAAGGCCTCTGAACAGATTAACAAATAATAAGGGGCTGCGGAAGTAAATATATAAAATAAATAAGATCCAATGAGCTGTGGTACCGAACATGAAACAGAACTTCTCAAAACTTATTTATATACCAAAAACATGCTAGTCAGATACATCAATATTTACAGAGAATAGTCCCCAAGACCTGACTTTACATAACACACATACAGACTAGCATGGTCACAAAAACAGCCATGTCAATAGGCTTCAAGCGGAACCTCCTCGGGAGGCGCAACGTTTGGCTGACAAAACAGAACTGAAGGCCGTTAACTCTGGCCTGGGTCATGTGCCGCCTCACCAACATATATATAGTAAACTGTGAGCAAAAGCCCAGTGAATAATAAACAGAGTAAAGGGGTTTCAATGAATGAGTTCGTACAGATTTCAGAAATCAATTCATATTGTATCACAATCATACTTGTTCAGATCATATACAGACAGAAATCATAAGTCTTGGTTACATTTACGTGATACATCCATTAGCATAACAGAACAGGACGCATAAGCATAACAGAACAGGACGCATAAGCGTAAGGTTATGAATAACCTAGTTCCAAGAAGGAACCTCCGGATCCGGGTCACAGAACAGGACAGCTAAGCCCCCATGGCGGGCCTCCGGTACGGGTAACAGTGCATAGACAGGACGCATACGCGTGAGGTTACGAATAACCAGTTCCATATATAAACCTCCGATACCGGGTAACGGCTATAGATATCACATGATACTAAGGATGTCACGAATACATGTCAGAAATTGAACAATCATTCATTATACATAACATATCATTTCAGAAAACAGATCTCATTTTGCCACACAGAAAATAAGTACAGTTGAACATATCTTTACTATTTTATTACTCACAGTGGGCGTTGAAACAGACAGGCGGAGCCAAAAGGTCAAACAGAGTGCAGCACGTGACCTACATAACATATAACAGACATATACATGAAACACACGTTCTAACTATACAAAACTTATGTCGTTGGTTCTAAGTGTGTTTCTACCCTTGAATTCCCCTTATAGAGTCTTAAACATGGCCTAGGAATGCCTAGGATGGAATGAGGATGCAAAAATGCACTTTTAGACACTTTACAAAATTTTTAGAAAATAGGGGTCTCACTCGAGCGTAGCTTTCTACGCTCGAGCGGACATGCAGACAAAGGAGCTCCGCTCGAGCGTGACTTCCGTCGCTCGAGCGGACTGTAAGCTACAGTGAAAATATTGGATGCTCAAAATTCACGCTCGACGGGCGCTCGACCCTCGCTCGAGCGTGAGACACAAGTCCTCGTTCGAGCGTAAATTCTCTCGCTCGAGCGGACTGCAAGCTCATGCAAAGTACTGGATGCACGCATTTCACGCTCGAGCGTCACTTTACTCGCTCGAGCGGAAGGCATGATCACAGAGTGTACGCTCGAGCGTGGGTCCAAAATCTGGAAATTCCATATTTGAACCTCAAGCTCAAAACCAAGTTTTAATGCATAATTTTCGATCCTCTTGGGCTAATTTTCCAGAAAACACTAGTAAACACATAGAATAACATGATTCAAAGCTCAATTTAAGAAATCAAAGCCTAAGGGTGTTTCAATTAAATCCAATTTCAAACCAATTTTCATGAACTTAATTCAAATTGAACATGCACGACTTTAAACCAATTCAAAGCTCCAATTACTTGCTCAAATGAGTCTATATCTTCGAAAATATGGTGAATTCATGGTCCTTAACATTAACATGGACATGCATATGAAAATTTAAGAAAAACAACCTCAAAGATGAGAGATATGTACATGCATACATGATTCAAGCTACAATTCAACATCATTAGATTAAATCATGACTTAGATCACTAGAGGCTCAAGAACCATGCAAGAACAATCTTAAACACAACAATGAGAGGTTGAACTTCCTTACCTAAGTCTTCAAACACAAGCTTAGAAGCTCAATTTAGCAATTAAAACTTCAATTCCTTCAAGATCACCAAGCAATTCACAAGATGGAGCCAAACCTCTCTTCTAAGCCTCTCTCTCTCTCTCTCTCTCTCTCTAAGGTCGGCAAGAACAAGGGAAATGAGCTGAGCAAATGTTTTGTTTCAATGTAATCAAACCTCTAAATGTGCAAAGTAGTGGGCCACTCAATGGCATAATGGTAAATACGTTAAACTCTATAAATTTGGCTTAATTGATCTAATTTAATCATACCAAATCATATTTCGGATAAATATGCCATAAAATCACATAAAATCCAACTAACACGGATCACTAATTAATTTCGGAATCGGGCACCAATAAGGCTTTCAATTCGCAGTTGGAAGTTTAAAGCATGAACAGATATTTCGACACTGAACAGATAGAGGCACATAAAACATGCAACACATATGCAAATTAAATTCCAGATTTCCTCTTAATTACTATTAGGCATAATTAAGTACCAATTGACGTTAATCAGGGTCAGGGTTATTACAGTCTTCCCCCTTAAAAGAGTTTGGTCCCCAAACTCAAATTACCTTCATTCGGAATCAACACGGGGTTCAACGGAAACAATTCCGGATATCTCTTCTTCATGTCTTCCTGGTCTCCCAAGTTGCATAGGTTCCCCCGTGGTTTTGCCAATCAACTTTCACCAAGGGTATTGCTTTGTTTCTCAACCTTTTGATTCTGCGGTTCACAATCTGGATAGGCCTTTCTTCGTAAGTGTAATCATCTTTCAGAAGTACATGTGTGTTCAATGACATGGAGTGGATCTCTCAAATACTCCCGAAGCATCGATACATGAAAGACGTTGTGCATATGTTCCATGACAGGATGTAAGGTTATCCGATGCGACACCAGATTGATCTTTTCGAGAACTTCATGAGGTCCAACATACCTTGGCGCCAATTTTCCCTTAACACCAAACCGAGTTTGACCCTTCATCGGGGTCACTTTGATGAACACATGGTCCCCCACTTCGTACTCCCTTTCTCTTCTTCGAACATCAGCATAGCTCTTCTGCCTACTCTGTGCAGTTTTCAGACGCTGCTGTATCAGTTTCACTTTCTCGGTGGTTTCTTGCACAAGTTCCAACCCCAATAAAGGTCTATCACCTACTTCAGCCCAACATACTGGAGAACGACATTTTCTCCCATATAAGGCCTCATAAGGCGCCATTTCAATGTTGGAGTGGTAGCTGTTGTTGTATACAAATTCGGCCAATGGCAAGTAGATCTCCCAATTTCCCTGGAAGTCTAACACGCCCATTCTAAGCATATCCTCCAGAGTTTGGTTTGTTCGTTCCGTCTGGCCATCTGTCTGTGGGTGATAGGCACTGCTCAGTCTCAATTCAGTTCCCAAGGCCTGTTGCAAACTCTGCCAAAATCTTGATACAAACTTTGAGTCCCTGTCAGACACAATAGACACTGGCACTCCATGCAATCTCACAATTTCAGTCATATAGATGTTGGCCAATTTATCAGCGTTATAGATAGTTTTAACAGAGAAAATGTGCAGACTTAGTTAAACGGTCAACTATAACCCAAATAGAGTCCATACCTCGAGAAGAACGAGGCAATCCCACAATGAAGTCCATGGTGATGTGCTCCCATTTCCATTCCGGTATTGGGAGTGGTTGTAGCAAACCGGCAGGTCGTTGATGTTCAGCCTTAACCTGTTGGCAATGCAGGCATCTAGCCACAAAGTCTGCAATACTCCTTTTCATTCCAGGCCACCAAAATTCTGTTTCAAATTATGGTACATCTTCGTGTTCCCGGATGCATAGCAAATTTACTACTGTGAGCTTCGGTCATAACACGTTTCCTCAAATCATAGCAATCAGGCACACAAAGACGGTTCTGGAATTTCAGCACATCATTCTCAATCACAAATCCTGGCCTCGGTTTCGAATCAAATTCCTCCATAATCTTTTTCAAGTGTCCATCTTCACATTTTTGTCTGATCTCATCAAGAATAGCAGGTTGAGCAGAAATAGCAGAACACAGTCCATCTTGTTCTAGGTCGGTCAACAATTCTTTCTGGCTGGATAACAAACACGACACAGTTGCACCGGATTTTCGGCTCAAGGCATCTGCCACAGTATTAGCCTTTCCTGGATGATACAAGATTTGCAAGTCATAATCTTTGATTAGTTCCAACCAACGTCTCTGTCTCATATTCAACTCCTTTTGGGTGAAGAAATATTTCAAACTTTTATGGTCTGTATAAACCTCACAAGTTACCCCATACAAATAGTGACGCCATATCTTCAAAGCAAACACCACGGCTGCCAATTCAAGATCATGTGTTGGGTAATTCTTTTCATGAGGTCGGAGTTGTCTAGAAGCATAGGCAATCACCCTTCCGTTTTGCATTAGTACACACCCCAAGCCTTTATAAGAAGCATCACTGTACACTTGAAACCCATCAGTACCATTAGGCAAAGTTAAAATTGGTGCAGTCACTAACCTGGTTTTCAATTCTTGAAAGGCTGTCTCTCTTTGTTCAGTCCAGTCAAATGGCATATTCTTCTGAGTTAACTGAGTTAATGGTAAGGCAAGCTTAGAAAAATCTTTCACAAACCTCCGGTAGTAACCTACTAGTCCCAGAAAACTTCGGACTTCTGTCACATTTGTAGGTCTAGGCCAATCCACAACAGCTTCAATTTTCTGAGGGTCCACAGAAACACCATCCTTGTTAACAACATGACCCAAAAATGCCACACTGTCAAGCCAGAATTCACACTTGGACAGTTTATCATACAATTTCTTTTCTCTCAAAATCTGCAAGGCGGTTCTCAGATAATTCTCATGTTCCTTCTTGTCTTTCGAATATATCAGAATATCATCAATAAATACAACAATAAAGTCATCCAGATATGATTTAAACACCCTATTCATAAGATCCATGAAAGCAGCAGGTGCATTGGTCATCCCAAACGGCATTACTAAGAATTCATAATGTCTATATCTAGTTCGGAATGCAGTTTTCTTTATGTCCTCGGCTCTAACTTTTAATTGATGATACCCCGACCTGAGGTCAATTTTAGAAAACACTTGGGCACCCTGAAGTTGGTCAAACAAGTCATCTATTCGGGGCAGAGGGTATTTGTTCTTGATAGTCACTTTATTCAGTTCCCGGTAATCTATACACAGTCTCAAAGATCCATCCTTCTTTTTGACAAACAAGACTGGAGCACCCCAAGGTGAAGTACTAGGACGGATAAAGTTCTTGTCTAACAGTTCCTGAAGTTGGGTTTTCAATTCTTTCAATTCAGAGATAGACATCCTGTAGGGAGTCTTGGAAATAGGTTGTGTCCCCGGAAACACCTCAACAGTAAATTCAATTTCTCTGTCAACTAAGTCCCCTGGTAAATCAGTCGGAAACACATCAGGAAATTCACAAACAATAGGGATCGTTTCTACGGCAAGATTGTCGGACGATGTAGTCAGTATGCAACACAGATAACCCCTACATCCCTTCCTAAGTAGTTTTACAGCTTTCATAGCCGAGATTAAGTATGGGGGAGGAACTACCCCATTCCCACTAAGAGTAAATTCAAGCATACCCGGCGGTCTAAACACAACAGTTTTGTTTGCACAGTCAATGGTAGCACAGTATTTAGTCAACCAATCCATCCCCAAAATACAATCAAAATGATGAATGTCCAAAGGTAATAAGTCTACATATAACATCATATCACCAACCCTAACATCACATGCTGGATATACATGAGTACACATCATAGAGTCCCCAGATGGCGTAGATACAGATAGCACATATGTCATAAGTTCTAATGGCCTAGTCAATTTTCAAGAAAAAGCATGTGACACAAAAGAATGTGTAGAACCAGAATCTATCAATACAAATGCATTTTGAGAACATACAGAAAGTGTACCTGACACCACAGTATAGGTGTTCGGTACGTCACCGGGCACTAAGGCAAACACTCGGCCTTGTCTCAAAGGTTCCTTTTCTGCATCGGCTTTGACATTGGTTTTGGCCACTGAAGCGGATCCCGCTGAACTTGCTGCAGGACGGCTAGTAGTCTCAGATCTAAGCAGACAATCTCTCATCATATGACCCGGCTGGCCACATCGGAAACAAGCACCGGACGCTCGGCGGCACACACCCTTGTGCCTGTTACCACACTCAGAACAGACCGTGAGAGACCCACTACTTTGACTTGAGTTGCTCCAAGTCCCTGTGTTTTGCTTCTTATTACTAAAGGACCGGCCTTTCCTAAAACCAAACCCTGATCTTTTTCCTCTCCACTCATTTGCTGTAGGTGCTGGGGCTTTGCTTTGTCTCATGGCAGCTAGGGTAGCCTCTGCCATTAAGGCTCTATCTAGGACTTCCACATAAGTAGGCAATTTCAGAACACCTACCCGATCAAACACGTCAAGATCCAATCCTCCTTCAAACTTTCGGGCTTTCTTATAATCTGTGTCCACCATATGTAGAGCGAATCGTGCTAACTCGATGAACTTAGCTTCATATTCTGCCACTGACATTCTTCCCTGTTTAAGTTCCTGAAATTCAGACACCTTTCGATCCCTGAAACATTGGGGAAAATACTTGTCGTAGAAAATGGCATTAAACTGTGCCCATGTCATATTCCCATTGCCGCCTCAGATTAACAACCACCACCTGCGGGCTTCATCTTTCAAAGTGTAGGTGGCTAACAAGACTTTCTGAGTTTCAGAACACGGAAATACTTCATACAACTTTTCCATCTCAAGTAACCACCCTCAGCTTTCAAGGGTTCAATTCCGCCGTAGAACGTTGGCGGTTTCATTTTCATGAACTTCTATGTCAGATTGATAATGTCATTGTTATCTGCCTCGGCTTCTGCCGGCAGAGGCGGAGGGGGTAAAGGTTGCTGTCTCTGCTGCTGTGTTAAGGTCTCAGTCAATGTTGCCAACATTTGTTCCATTCGGCCCATACGAGCCTCTGAAGATTCACCCTCACCAGTTCCCCTTGCATTCTCCATCTTACACTACAGATATCAAGTGATATTAAACATAGGCATAATCTTATTCATTTCCTTTAATTCAGTTATTCAAATGTACATTCAGTTTTAATATTCAGTTGTATTACCACACACTCACACATGCAGATGGAATGCCCCTAACTCTTACTAGGACATCCTAAGCTCATACGGACCTGTGTGTGCGGTATAACTCGTGCTCTGATACCACTCTGTCACGACCCAAACCCGCCCCTGTAGAATTGGCACCCTAACCGGCCAGCAATCCGTGGATTACCAAAGGCCTCTGAACAGATTAACAAATAATAAGGGGCTGTGGAAGCAAATATATAAAATAAACAAGGTCCAATGAGCTGTGGTATCGAACATGAAACAAAATTTCTCAAAACTTATTTATATACCAAAAACATGCTAGTTAGATACATCAATATTTACAGAGAATAGTCCCCAAGACCTGACTTTACATAACACACATACAGACTAGCATGGTCACAAAAATAGCCATGTCAATAGGCTTCAAGCGGAACCTCCTCGGGAGGCGCAACGTTTGGCTGACAAAACAGAACTGAAGGCCGTCAACTCTGGCCTGGGTCATGTGCCGCCTCACCTACATATATATAGTAAACTGTGAGCGAAAGCCCAGTGGATAATAAACAAAGTAAAGGGGTTTCAATGAATGAGTTCGTACAGATTTCAGAAATCAATTCATATTGTATCAAAATCATACTTGTTCAGATCATATACAGACAGAAATCATAAGTCTTGGTTACATTTACGTGATACATCCATTAGCATAACAGAACAGGACGCATAAGCGTAACAGAACAGGACGCATAAGCGTAAGGTTATGAATAACCTAGTTCCAAGAAGGAACCTCCGGATCCGGGTCACAGAACAGGACATCTAAGCCCCCATGGCGGGCCTCCTGTACGGGTAACAGTGCACAGACAGGACGCATACGCGTGAGGTTACGAATAACCAATTCCATACAGGAACCTCCGATACCGGGTAACGGCTGTAGATATCACATGATACTAAGGATGTCACGAATATATGTCAGAAATTGAACAATCATTCATTGTACATAACATATCATTTCAGAAAACAGATCTCATTTTGCCACACAGAAAATAAGTACAGTTGAACATATCTTTACTATGTTATTACTCACAGTGGGCGTTGAAACAGACAGGCAGAGCCAAAAGGTCAAACAGAGTGCGGCACGTGACCTACATAACACATAACAGACATGAAACACATGTTCTAACTATACAAAACTTATGTCGTTGGTTCCAAGTGTGTTTCTACCCTTGAATTCCCCTTATAGAGTCTTAAACATGGCCTAGGAATGCCTAGGATGGAATAAGGATGCAAAAATGCACTTTTAGACACTTTACAAAATTTTCAGAAATAGGGGTCTCGCTCGAGCGTGGCTTTCTACGCTCGAGCAGACATGCAGACAAAGGAGCTCCGCTCGAGCATGACTTCCGTCGCTTGAGCGGACTGTAAGCTACAGTGAAAATACTGGATGCTCAAAATTCACGCTCGACGGGCGCTCGACCCTCGCTCGAGCATGAGACACAAGTCCTCACTCGAGCGTGAATTCTCTTGCTCGGGCGGACTGCAAGCTCATGCAAAGTACTAGATGCACGCATTTCACGCTCGAGCGTCACTTTACTCGCTCGAGCGGAAGGCATGATCACAGAGTGTACGCTCGAGCGTGGAGTTCCTCGCTCGAGCGTGGGTCCAAAATCTGGAAATTCCAGATTTGAACCTCAAGCTCAAAACCAAGTTTTAATGCATAATTTTCGATCCTCTTGGGCTAATTTTCCAGAAAACACTAGTAAACACATAGAATAACATGATTCAAAGCTCAATTTAAGAAATCAAAGCCTAAGGGTGTTTCAATTAAATCCAATTTCAAACCAATTTTCATGAACTTAATTCAAATTGAACATGCATGAGTTTAAACCAATTCAAAGCTCCAATTACTTGCTCAAATGAGTCTATATCTTTGAAAATATGGTGAATTCATGGTCCTTAACATTAACATGGACATGCATGTGAAAATTTAAGAAGAACAACCTCAAAGATGAGAGATATGTACATGCATGCATGATTCAAGCTACAATTCAACATCATTAGATTAAATCATGACTTAGATCACTAGAGGCTCAAGAACCATGCAAGAACAATCTTAAACACAACAATGAGAGGTTGAACTTCCTTACCTAAGTCTTCAAACACAAGCTTAGAAGCTCAATTTAGCAATTAAAACTTCAATTCCTTCAAGATCACCAAGCAATTCACAAGATGGAGCCAAACCTCTCTTCTAAGCCTCTCTCTCTCTCTCTCTCTAAGGTCGGCAAGAACAAGGGAAATGAGCTGAGCAAATGTTTTGTTTCAATGTAATCAAGCCTCTAAATGTGCAAAGTAGTGGGCCACTCAATGACATAATGGTAAATACGTCAAACTCTATAAATTTGGCTCAATTGATCTAATTTAATCATACCAAATCACATTTCAGATAAATATGCCATAAAATCACATAAAATCCAACTAACACGGATCACTAATTAATTTTGGAATCGGGCACCGATAAGGCTTTCAATTCGCAGTTGCAAGTTTAAAGCATGAACAGATATTTCGACACTGAACAGATAAAGGCACATAAAACATGCAACACATATGCAAATTAAATTCCAGATTTCCTCTTAATTACTATTAGGCATAATTAAGTACCAATTGACGTTAATCAGGGTCAGGATTATTACACTCCTATACCACTATTGTGTTGCATTCATCTGGGAGGCCACCAATATGGGTAAGCCGACCACCTTTTCTTCCTGACCCTTTTGACCCCTTGGTCTCCCTTACTTTTGAGCCACAATTTCGGGTCTCTCATACCACCACTGAGTTGCATTCACCTGGGAGGCCACCAATATGGGCTGGCCGACCAGCTTTTCTTGTTGACCCTTTTGACCCGTGGTCGGCTGACCAGGGGGAGTGGCCGGCCAACCATCTTAACTGGTTGGCCTGCTTCCTACTTTTTGGTCTTATTGAATGTGTTCCAACTGTGCCAGCTGGGAGCTATTTGATGCATCCTCCATACACGTGTATGGAGGATGTTTGAAGCTTCCAAGAGAAGGTTTGGCCTCTCTTCTCTATAAAGGGAGGCCTCCTCTTCCATTGCTAGGGTTGAAAAAACTTTGGTGAAGGCATACATACACTTCCCTCCATATCTCTCTATTCCAAGCTTCAAAACTCCATTATTCTTGGCCATTTACACTACACCTCCAAGCACAACACCTCCACTACCATCCTAAGTACCTTGGAGCTGTTTTTCAGAGGTTGAGAGCTCACTTCCTTGGTCCAGAAGTTGCTGGAGTTATTGGCTACAAGGGTAAGTCTTTATTTCCCTCTTTTGGTCCTTATTTTGCTTCATTCTTTAGCCTTATTTGCTAGCATTTTTGGACTTCGTCATAAACTAAAAAAAAGTCTTATTTTGAGCTTCTCTTAAAGCTTGATTAAGGTCATTTTTCTGTTGGGGGTCATCTACCCCCTTGCATGCTTCATTTCCTCATGTTTTAAGCTATGCATTAGAGCATTTGTGTTGGCCTTGGTTTGGCCTTTTAGCCACTGAAATCCAGTGGATTTTCAGTGGCTAACATGTGTCTTTGAGCTTCAAAATCAGAGAGGGGTGATCCTCTCACCCCTTGTTCTCTTTACTAGCTTTGTTAGCCTTCCAAAGGGGCCCCTATTTGCATGTTTTGAAGCCATGTTTCAGGCCATTATTTGTGAGTTTTATGACCTGCATAAGCTCTGTCCAGAGTCCTTTTGGCCATTTTGAATGTCTATTATGCATGTGTAGAGCAATCCTATTCAAGGCCTTTCAAAGGGGCTTTTACTTGCATGCTTCCTAGCTTCATTTCAGGCCCTTTTCAGTGAGTTTTAGGGCCCTCATAACCTCTGTCCAAAGGTGGTTTTGCCATTTTGTATGTCTATCTTGCATATGTAGAACAACCCTCTTATTGGCCTTTCAAAGGGACACATCATTCTTGCATGCATTGACTAAGTTTCAGTGGGTTTTTGGGCATATTTTGGCATGGCATACTTTTGTTTTTGGCTGGTTTGGTGAGCTCTCATATGCTTCATATAGTTGTAGTACAACTCATGGTTCACTAACTTTCTTTGCATGCTTTGTTGACCCTTGATTCTAGCACATTTTGACTATGCCTTAAACTGATTTTGTGCATATTTTAGACTTTCCTAGCTCCATTTTTGGGTCTCATGGTTGAATGATGTTTGTTTTGCATGCTTGTAGTTCAATACACTTGCTTAGCCTTGAGTTTCGAGGTCCATTGCATGCATATACTGAGGTGTGTCCATGCTTTGGGGTCATTTTGCATCATATTTCAGAGCTTATGTGAATGCCATATTCCCATGTTTTCTCCTCTTTAAGTGTGCTTGAGAGTTGTGCATGAATGCCTTGTTTACCGACCATTGAATGAGCTCCATTTTTTTGCATTCCGAGCCATCATTTTAGGCCATTTCCCCACTGTTTCAGACCTATCTAGGGTCTGTTTGGGGTTGGTTTTTCCATTTGTGCATTGCTTTGTGTACCTCTAGTGTAACACACTTCACTAGTTTCGGTATTCGGGCCATCTAGCATGCATTGTGTGACATATTTTCATGATTCGGGACCATTGTGCATCATGTTTCAGAGCTGGAAATTGCATGTTTGTAGGCCATCTTTCATCCCTTGCCATTCTTTGGTAGAGTTGCATGTTGTGCCTTAGGATCGGTCCTTTGCATCCGTACATGTTTGCATGTATTTCGGTTATCTCATTTCCATCATATGGCCACTGATGTGAGTGTGGCTGAGGTCCACTCATATTGGTGTAAGTCCATCGTGCATTATGTATGCCATTTTAGTCCATAGCATTGCGTATGCTAGGTTGCATGTTAGTGCATTGTGCATGCCATGTTGTATCACGTGCATTGTGTATACCATTTTAGTCCATAGCATTGCGTATGCTAGGTTGCATGTTAGTCGCATTGTGTATGCCATCTCATTTGCATTGTGTTTGGGATAGGAGTTAGCCCAAACACGGGAAACAAGGGACGTTTCGTACTCCAAGTGATGAAACGTGTCTCAATTCCCGGTCGCCGACACTCCGGATTACCCATGATAGAGTCTAGGCCTTGTTGTGTTGTCATGTGCATTCATTTCACATCGAGTCGTGCAATTCGACTCCTCGGCCATCATGCATCAAGATGCGTGATTGGTGACATGAGGATCGAGGTGTGCATACATATGTGAAAATACTTTGCCATGTCCCTTTCTTGCTCTCTGTTGCAGCAAACCAGAAATCAGCAGCCTTCTAGAGCTTTGCACAGCATTCCGAGATTAATTGCAAACAGAGGCAAATCGGGGCATCGCGAGGAATTTCCCGATGAGGCGACGCGAGTATGCATGCATCTTTCATCATTCGGAACAGGGCTGAGGCGGTCCATGGATTTGCATATTAGTTTATTTTGCTTTCCTAGTTAATTTGTTAATTAATTAGGGTTTTGTAATATTTAATTATTTATTTGGACTGTAATTATTTATGCGGACTGTATTATTTATTCAGACCCTCTGAGGAGGGCAATTGTGTAATAAGTGTGCGTGTGTGTGATGTATGTCTTCCAACCCCACGTCTTTTTCCCTTTTATTTACCAGCTTATGATGGTTAGTTTAGGGCATGTTTCAATTAGCATACTTATGCTTACATGTTTGCATCCATTCATCTGTCTTGCATGTACCGGGCTCGGCGCATCATACTAACTGCATCGTATTTCAATTCCAAGTTGAATACGTGTTAGCTGTAGCATCTCATATGCCATTCTTAGAATAGCCGAGCCTATTATAGTTGCATTTTTGCATGTGTTGCATTAGGCATTTCAGCATAGTTAGGATCATGCGTGGATTTCTAATATAGCTTTTGTTTTGGCTTGGAGTACTCGGTAAGTGCTTATGCTTTAGCATCCTTGCATGTGTGTGAGTGACTGCCATGATAGCATGCTTGCCATGAGGCTATGTGCTTATATGATATAAACTGCCTGAATGCCTGTGGGTGAAGGTTGGGTTATCTGAATTGGAATAATGCATTGACTATGAGTTTTAAGCCCACTTGAGAGTGGCAAATCATCGTGTTTTTTAAAGCCCACCTGAGGGTGGCAAATCCACATTTTAAGCCTACTTGCGAGTAGCACCTTCAAACCGTTTTTCAAAACGAACATGAGATGTTTTGTTCCAATTCAGACGATCCAGTCTATACTTGTATGTTGTGCGCATCACATAGTAATTCTAGGCTAATAACCGGAATAAGAACACATAATATTTTCAAAACTCGATATCATGGTTAGTAGAGGCCGATCTTTGATCGGGCGAGCGGGGGTGCTCACGAAGTGACCTTCCCCAATCGTACCCAAGTTCCCGAGCCGAGACAACTTTGGTGATGATGGACACGTGGCCTTAGGCAACGAGTCAGGGTTTCCTAAATTCTCCAAAATAAAATATTTAGGTGGCGACTCTGTATCTGGCAAAGCAGTCCATGTTTGGCACTTCTTTCAAAAAATCTGTTTTCAAAAACGATTTGCTGGATTTGGACTCTTTGATGATTCATCGATCTTGCATTGCACTCTACGAGATTAGATACACGATCTACACTCCGCTCGAGCAACGGAATGCTGGCTCGAGCGTAGATTGCAAGCTCTCAGGTTTTTTAGTGTGCAGACGCACGCTCGAGCGACGAGACCTACGCTCAAGCGAAGAACTGTGTCCCACGCTCGAGCGAGCATCAAGCAGGGAATTTCAGCAACCAGTACTTTTTGCATCTTTACAGACCGCTCGAGCAAGGGAGTCTACATTCGAGCGACCCCTCTGTTTTGGTAAGCTTGCTCGAGCGTAGAAAGCCACGCTCGAGCGAGACCCCTGTTTTCAGCAAATCTTGAAAAGTGTTTTAAAGTACATTTTTGCATCCTCATTCCATCATAGGCATTCCTAGGCCATGTTTAAGGCATCTTAATGGGGATATTGTTATAGAACCACACCAAGTCAAGTTAAGGGGCTAAGTTATTAATCCCAAGTGTGTAACTTAGTGTATGTTCGTTTTGCAACTGTGTAGGGTTGGCACCCGAGGATGTTGATTAGCCCACCTATAGCTCAGTAATCTGTGAGTAACAATGTTGTAAAGATATGTTCAATTATAATTATTTTTTGAACAATTGGCTGTACTGCTTTTTGAAATGACATTGTTTACTGAATGAATGTTTGTCCTATTTGTAAACTGTACTCGTGGCATCCATAGCAACTTACTGTTACTGTTACTGTTACTGTTACTGCTACTGTTACAGAGATCTCTGTTAGTTCCAATGTTTGGAACTACTACTGTTTACTGTTTTGATGGCCATCAACTAATTGTTCGGTCTATTAAGACCTACTGTACTATTTGCTACCGGATGTACCACGTATGACTGCTATGATTTCTAATTGACTGATATGGCATGAAATATGGGCCACTGATTGAATAACTGATCTACTGATGCAAATGACTGTTTTAATTACTGAAAGGACATTCATTCTTGACCCCTTTACGCATTTGTTATTCACTGGGCTTTAGCTCACTGATTATATATGTATGTAGGTGGCCAGGCTCCAGACCAAAGCTAGAAGCGTCAAGTTAGCTCACGTTTTGTCAAGCCAACCATTGTGCCTCACTTCGAGGTTCCGAATCCGTTCAAGCCAAGGCTGTTTTGGGGTGTTTCAGATTCACCCTTTTGTCTCTGTTTTGTAATGAATGTTTAAGACTTTTGACTGTACAGTTATGTTGAGGGGATTGGATCCCTAACCTGTATGTTATGTCCATCTGCTATGAATATATGTTTTTGGTTACGATGTGGACTAGTCTATAAAAGTTTTTTTCCATTCAGATTTTCACAGCTCATTGGACATCTTTTATTTACTATTTGGCTTCCGTCAGCCCCTTGTATACTGTACTACTGTTATTACTGTTAAGCAGGCCTTTGGTAATCATGGATTACTGGCCAGTTACGATGCTAAACCCTTAGGGGTGGGTTTGGGTCGTGACAATTGATGACATCAATCTCTCCGCAATAGTATCTGAAGGAAATCTGGTTGGGAATTCCAAAAAATGATGGGTAGACACTGGAGCCATACACCATATTTGCTTAGACAAGAAAATGTTCACATCTTATCAAACAGTTGAAAATGGAGAGCATCTTTTTATGGAAAACTCCTCGACTTCCAAAGTTGAAGGACAAGGAAAGGTGATTCTAAAAATGACTTCAGAGAAAGAGCTTACCCCCAACAATGTACTGCATGTCCAAGAAATTCGGAAGAATCTTGTGTCAGGGTCTTTGCTGAGTAAAAATGAGTTTAGGTTGGTTTTTGAGCCTGATAAGTTTGTACTCACTAAAAGTGGGGTTTATGTGGGGAAAGGATATCTGAACGATGGTCTATTTAAGATGAATTTAATGACTATTGTACCTAAAATTGCTATTAATAATAATATCACATATTCTGCTTATATTATTGATTTTTCAAATATTTGGCATGGTAGATTAGGACATGTAAATTTTAATTCTCTTCGTAGAATGATTAATTTAGAATGTTTGCCCAAATTTAATATTGATCCTAATCATAAGTGTGAGATTTGCATCGAAGTGAAGTTAACAAAGAGTTCTTTCCATTTGATAGAAAGAAACATTGAACCTCTAGATTTAATTCATAGCAATATCTGTGATTTTAAATATTTGCAAACTAGAGGGGATACAAAAATATTTTGTCACTTTTATTGATGATTGTACAAGATACTGTTATGTATACTTGATAAGCAGTAAAGATGAAGCATTGGAAATGTTCATTTATTATAAAAGTGAGGTTGAAAATCAACTTAGCAGAAAAATTAAAGTTCTTAGAAGTGATAGAGGTTGTGAATATATGGCACCATTAGTTGACTTTTGTTCTCAACATGGTATTATACACCAACTTACTTCACCTAATTCAGCTCAGTCAAATGGTATGGCTGAATGGAAAAATAGAATTCTTAAAGAGATGATGAATGCTATGTTGATTAGTTATGAGTTACCCCAGAATTTGTGGGGCTAGGCAATATTGTCTGCAAATCATATTTTAAATAAGATACCCCATAAGAAAACTAGAAAGACACCACACGAACAATGGAAAGGTAGAGTGCCTACCTATAATTATTTAAAAGTATGGGGGTGTCTTGCTAAAGTGGCGATTCCTATCCCTAAAAAGGAAAATATAGGACCAAAGATGATTGATTGTGCATTTATTGGATATGCACTTAATAGTAATACGTATCGATTTTTCATTCATAAATCGGATAATTTCGATATACATGTTAATACTATTATTGAATCAAGAAATGCATCGTTCTTTGAGGAGGTTTTTCCTTACAAGGAAAAAGACTTAACTACTCTTAAAAGACCAATTGAATCTGCTACAAGTAGTAGTCTGGATCAAAATGATAAAGAAAAAGACAAACCTAGACGTAGTAAATATGTTAGAATAGAGAAAACATTTGGTCCAGATTTTCTGACTTTTTTGTTAGAAAATAAACCACAACTTTAAAGAAGCAATGTCTTCACCAAAGGCAACTTTGTGAAAAGAATAGTCAATAGTGGGATTGATTCCATGCTGCAAAATCATAGTTGGATTTTGGTGGATTTTCCACCAGGTTGTAAACCTTTAGGATACAAATGGATTTTTAAAAGGAAAATGAAAGCAAATGGAACAATCGACAAATACAAGGCTAGACTTGTTGCCAAAGGGTATAAACAAATGGAATGATTGGATTATTTTGATACCTGCTCACAGGTTACCAGAATAACATCCATTCGAATGATGATTGCCATTACAGCCTTGCATAATCTTGAAATTCACCAAATGGATGTCAAAATGGCATTCCTAAATGGTGAATTAAAAGAAGAAATCTACATGGAACAACTTGAAGGGTTTATAGTTCCAAGTCAAGAAAGAAAGGTGTTTAAATTAATCAAGTCATTGTATGGTTTGAAACAAGCACCTAAATAGTGGCATGAAAAATTTGACACTACAATGATGTCAAATGGGTTTAGGATCAGTGAATGTGATAAACGCTTCTAAATTAAAGACGCTAACAAAGGCTACATCATTGTTTGTTTTTCTTTAGATGATATGTTGATCATTGGTAGTAATAATGAGATGATAAAGGCAACTAAAACCATGTTAAGCAAAAGGTTTGACATGAAAGACATGGAACTCGTAGATGTTATATTAGGCATGAAAATAACTAGAACAACTAACGGTTATGTGTTGTCTCAATCATATTACGTTGAGAAAGTTCTTGATAAATTTGGCAAGGAAGATGATAATATCGCCAGAATGCCTATACACATAGGTCTACATTTATCAAAGAATAAAGAAGAAGGGATATCATAATTGAGATATGCCTAGATAATTGGAAGCTTGATGTATCTAATGAACTGTACTCGTCCTGATTTAGCATTCCCAGTAGATAAATTAAGTAGATACACGAGCAACCCAGGACCAGACCATTGGAAAGCCATGACAAGGTTACTTAGATATCTAAGGTATTCACAAAGTTATGGATTGCACTATACTGGGTATCCTGCAATACTTGAAGGGTATTACGATGCGAATTGGATATCAGATACTAGGGATTCAAAATCCACTAGGGGTTATGCTTTTGTCCTACAAGGTGCAGGGGTGTCTTGGAAATCATCCAAACAAACATGTATCACTAGGTCAACAATGGAATTATAATTTATCACTCTAGATAAAACTGGAGAAGAAGCAAAATGGCTTTGACAATTCTTGGAGGACATTCCAATATGGCCTAAACTTGTGCCTTCCATTTGTATACAATGTGATAGTATGTCAGCAATGGGCAAGGCACAAAGTCATTTGTATAATGGTAAGTCTCGACACATCCGTCGTAGACATAATACCATTAAACTCTTGCTTTCAAGTGGAACAATTTCCATATAATATGTGAAGTCTAAGGATAATCTAGCAAATCCATTCACAAAAGGGCTAGCCAAGGAGCAAGCGTATAATTCATCAAAAGGAATGGGACTAAAGCCTATTACATAAGAGTCATCATAATGGTAACCCAACCTATGCTAACTGAAGATCCTAAGAACTAGGTTCAAAAGGGAAAACTAAATTATGCGTGGCTCACAGAAATCACTAGGGAGTCTAACTCCAACTCATTTTTAGGATGAGATAGTAATAAACTGCAACATGTGTTGTATGCAGGAGGAACCAGGGTAAGCTATGCTTTTAATGATTACCTATCTCTTGAGATACGAAAATCTAAGAGGAGTACAAAAAATACCCATTATAGGAATCACCAATGTAAGTGTGAAGTACGGCCGCTTCTGTGAGAATTAATTAGGCACAATTCTCTAAAGCACTCAATGAAACTAGGGTTGTTCAAGGCGAAAATGAACACAACAGTGAGAACTTCAAACTGTGTCATAGCTACTCTGTGTATACTCTGCTGTCTAGGTTTTTACCAAACGGCTGACAGTTCAAGGCTTTTAGTCCACTGATCGTTTAGTAAATTCGATAGGCATTCACAAGAGAAGGTTCAAGGTCGTAAGCTACCTATCCTATCCAGTGTAGTTCCTCATTATACTCTCTCTGCAAATTAGCACTTTATTTGAATCTTATCAATTTCATTCGTATGGGAGATTGTTGGAAAAATTGGGTTTTGACCCATAGTTTTGGCTTAGTTTAAGTCAAAATAAAAATGGGACCTACATACCTTTTTTGGTGGGTCCAAGTAATGACGTACAATATGCCATGTGGTGAATAATACCTTGAAGTTGGTTTGTCAAAGCCATTAATGGGTGAATAATTGACACCAAAAAGAGCTCCATGAATATGGAAAGTCTTGATGCAATAAATGAGTATCCCACATTGCTCGAAGAGAATAAGTATAAATGGTTTATATAGACCAAGTTGGCATTTGGGCTTGGGCCCCAAGGGCCACCCAAGTTTTGTGAAAAGAGGAGTTATGGATGGGCTTGGACTCAAGACTATGGACAAGTGGGTTTATGTCAAAAATCCTGTGCACATGCCCGGACCGGCCGTGCCGTGCCATGCCATGCCATGCCATGCCATGCTCGGGTTCAGGTGCGTGGTGCGTTGAGTTGGTCCAACCTAAGTCTTATGTTTCTGGGCCAAATTTAATTGAATTTTTAGTTCAAAAATCTTGCGAGAAATTTTTTATTTTGAAATTTGAATTCAAAATATTTCTGAAATGACCTCAGCATTTTTCTGAAACGTTGCAATATGGTCCTTCTCGAACCAATGGCTCTTTTCACCTTCTTTCTTACTATTACAAATGGAAACCTCACCAAACAGTCATCATACTCTCTATAAATAGTCCTCCTTCTGCCATTCTAGGCACTTCAATTTTCGTTCTTGCTTTTATTCTTCTTTTCTTCTCTTTCGTTTCTATATTCTGTCAAAGAGAGATATAAACACAGTTCGGTTCACCAGGCTCACCGTGGTTGTGCTACTTCAGTGAGAGTTTGATCGTTGCATCCTAGGAGACGAACGTCATAAATACTAGAAGGCACCAGTGCAAGGGCGAATTCTATCTTAGGAAGATAGTGTTAAACACAAGACGCAATCACTTCGATTCTCTAAAGTCTTTACTACTGTGAGTTTTTCATATTTATTTATTTTCTGTAATTATTTTATTTTTTTGGATTAATTTGTTTATTCCAAAAATTTTTTATCTTCTTATTTATTAATTTGCACTTAAGATTGTTCAACCTCTCCCAATACACTTTCCTTGTTTTGTAACTAATTTACGTTATCTTCAGATGTACAAAATATAATTGATGAGAAGTAAGAGCTTCTACAATGGTGAACTATATGGTTTGTTATTCTTGTATTTTGCCTTAAAATTCTCAAATTTTCACTCCAATAGTAAGACATATGGCTTGCTATCTATTATCTGTATATAGGTAACATTGTATCAAATATAGCACAAAATTTAGTTATAGATAATCTTCGTGTCTACATCTTTCTTTTAAGGATCTACATATAACATTTTGATTTGACATTTTAAAAGAAATTTTGAATTTTAACATATTGATGTAACATTACTAAAATAAATCATTTTAACATTATTTAAATTGGAGATGCTACAAGGCCTTAGGAGTTGAGTTGCTAGTGAAGTGAGCCAAGCTAAGCTAAGGCTATTTATAACTTCATTAAAATCTTGTTAGAAACTTGGTTGTTTAGCTCAGATATCTCCAGCCAACATCTTTAATTAGGATATCAAGGATTTTTGGCTTTAAAGCTGTGTGATATGTGAAAGTGTTTTAATGTGTGAGAGAGGCTGAGAAATGCAGCAATCTTGCACTTGTTAATGAAGGTGCGGCTTAATTAATTGGTTTTTTTAAGGGGCAAATTACACTGACAGTAATGTAGTTCAGGATTTGTAACACTTTGATTCTTAATCTTTCAATTATAATACATTTGATCATGAATTTTGAATCACGTTCTAAATAAAGACAATCAAATATATTTCATTTGCAAACGAAAAATTCTCCATTTCAAGTGCAAAGTCGTCATGCAACTTATTTTGTGTTGGTTAACTTATATGTTGTTTGAAATGTAATGACCTATTTTTTAATAAATAATGTTGCCACTTTCTTAGTTATAAAGTTTTGTTTGGTTTGATTTTCAGAATCTACTTTTAGAAATTTTTTTGTAAGAAACTAAAAATTAAATTGGTGAAAAAAAATTAAAAACACTAGTCATTTTTATATAATTTTATCTTTTGGGAGAGTAGAAATATTTTTTAAATTTTTTTTTTTTTTTTTTTTTTTGTATTCCTTTTCGTTAAATTAGTTTTTATTTTTTCAAAAAATAATATCAAAAACTCAATTCAAACATGATAACAATTTTGATGTCATTAAATCAAAAAATTGATTACACATATCGATTACACATTAAAAGTTCAATAACTAGTTTTATGTTATTTTACTCACTCCAACCACATTCTCTACTTTTCACCAGCTAAAATACGAAAAAAAAAAAACTCTTTATTTTACCTAATTACTTTAGTTATTATGTTCTCCAATCATACTCTTTATTTTAGCTAATCATTCAAACTAACTTAACTAATTTTTAAAACAAAAAATACCAATTGCTGATATTTTACTAATGTAAATTTGCAATAATAATAAATTTGCCCATACAAACATACAAAACCTGTAGAATGAGGAGAAAAAAAAATACAAAATAAGTTATTCCGTAATTCATCAAACATAATTGAAAGAACATACAAAATTGCTACTTATACATATACATATATAAAATCCAAATCCAAGACATAAATATACAAAAAATATATACATACATATTTGTTTGCAGAGCCTATGGGGCTCTTCAATTGTAGCCAGCAAAAGGTAAGATGGTAAAGTAGCTAGCCCAATAGCCAACTCATTGGAGGCCCAAAATTAAAGTTACATTGGCTAAAATGTCTAACAAGTCTTTTTTAGCTATCCTCTTGGAGATTATATGCTCTTTAAAAGAGGCTTGTTAGCTACTATAACTAGTTTGGTGTTATTTTACTCACTTCAATGGGCTAGCTAGTATGATAGCTATTTGAACAAAAAAAATTCAGGCTAGCTATATTTGGAGAGTATTGGGAGATTCTTTAAACTACTTTGCGTGGATAAATATGTAAAATAAAATAGTAGCGTTGGAGCACACAAATGAAAAATTAGTTAGGTAAAATAAAGAGCATAATATTTTCATACTTTAGCTAGTGAAAAATGAAGAGTAGCATTGACCATCCATTATATGAAAACTATCCAAAAATATATGTTAACAATAAAAATTATCATCTATTACATAATAACCATAAAAAAAAAAAAAAAAACACTCATTACATGATTATCATCCAAACATATATTAAAAATTAGTTTGGTAAAAAAAAAAATCTGAAAGATTTATCTTTTTTATATAATTTTATCTTTGGTGGGTGTAGTCAAACTAATTTATATTTTATCAAATTGACAATTTTATCCTTAAAATAGCAAAAGAAATGACATTTTCAATTGTCCTTATTTTGAACGATTTTCAAAATTCAGAGTAAAATGTATTATAATTGAATGATTATGGATCAAAGGGACACAAGTTCCAAACTACAATAACTATTAGTATAATTTGCCCCCTTTTTTTATTATTTTTAAATAGGGTTAATTAAATTAATAGGGGCATTTACACACAAGTCTCATAGTGCTAGATAACATTTTTTCCTCCTTCAACTCCTATTAATTTTAATAGATAAAATTATCCTGCAAACAATAGTTGTCCATCATTTGTAATTATTTATAAAAAAATATATATATATGATGATGTGGCATTTATTTTGATTTTCAAAATTTTAAATCATCATAATTTTTATAATATACATTTATTTTTGATAAAATTTATATTTCTAGAATCAACACAACGAAATCTATGAAACAAGACTAATATTAAATACAAAATTATATAAAAATAAAGTATATTTTTTTTTGTTATGAATTTACAATTTAAATCATTTTTAATAGTAAGTTTTCTTAACTTTCTTAACTAACAATATTTTTTTGGTGTAATTTTTTTCAATTTAGTTAGTTTTAAAACTAGAAGAAAAAAAAAATTAAGAACTTTCTCAAAAACTAATCACCATGTTTGTTTCCAGTTTTTTTAAAATACTTTTCAAAAAAATTTACTTTCTTATTTTCCATATTTTTTGTTTTTACTAAATTTTTTAAATATTTTAAGTAATTTTTTTTTAAAATTTTTAGACACTCCTAACATAAATACACTTAAAAGGTATAATTTTCATGAAATTTTTTTAAAAAAAATTCACTAAATATCAAAATACAAAAAAAAAATTATGAAAATTCAGTATATTTTCTTATTTTTGTGTATTTATTAATTTTTTAGAATATTTTTTTACAGATATTTTACTTTTTAGATACATTTAAGTAAGGTGCATTCTAAAAAGTAAAAAAATGTTTAAAATTTTAAAAATATTCACTAAAAACAAAAAAATACGAAAAACAAAAAACTCAATCTTCAAAAACTGAAACAAAACACATTGGATAATATTCTCAATTAATACTGGAAAAAATTGAAAATTTTCTCAGTTTTATTAGATAATTTCACAAACTGAGAAATTGTTAGTTTTGTATAACTAAAAAAATAATATTTTATTGTTATAAAATTTTATATTCAATATTGATCTTGTTTGATAAATCTCATTGTGTAGACTCCAAAAATATAAATTTTATTAAAAATAAATGTGTATAATAAAAATTATGAAATTTGTAAGTTTTGAAACAAAAAAACAAAAGTAAAATGCCACATTAGACTACTATTTGAATAAGAGAAAATATCTAGTACTTTTGAGGCACGGTTAGGTGATTTTCAAAATATTTATGATTGATGGATAAGGTGGAGCCTACAATTTTGTATTGGGACATGATAAATAATGCTTGGTGATTGGTGAATAATATTGTCATGTGATACACTTGTAACACCTAATAACTTTCTACTAACACTTTTGACGCAATTCCTTCTTCTTTTTAATAAGGATAAATCAGTTATATATACATAAATATTTTGAAAATAAGATTTTATGGGTTAACAAAAATGAAAGAGGACTTAATGGAACATGAACATTATCAATAGGACTTTTAAGCAATTAACCCAATTATTAGGACTTCTTCCTTAAAATTTAAGAAAGACAAATTCAAAATTTGATATTGAAGATTAAATTTAAAATAAAATAAAAAAATTAATCAAGTAGCGATATATATGGAAAAAATTTGTATAAATTTTTTGTGTTTGATATGGATCTTTCCCCTAAAAAAATGTGGATGATTTTCATTTGTAATGAAAGGCAAATTGAACCCCTAGTCTGCAGTTTGCTTCTTGTCTCAAATCAATTTGATTCTTGAAGTTCTAATTGCATCAACTTTTATCCTTTAATTTTACACAATGCATGAATTAAGTGCAACGGATAATATCTATCAAGAGATTAGACCAAAATCAAATGCAAAATAATTCATTCAAAAGAGATAGGTCACTTACACTAATCCCTTAATTACTTTGAGAATAATCAATTGACTATTTTAATTTTGATTTTAATCCAATTTCTAAACAGATATTATCAATTGGATTGAATTGAAGCATTGTGAAAAATTAAAAGGGTAATCAGGACCTTTAGGCCTTGTTTGATTAACAGAATTAATAGTGAAATGATTAATAATTTTATGAATTAGTATAGGATTAGTTATCTAATTAAATTAGTGAGATAATAATTTATTATGTATTCATTATTTTTTTTTTCTTTCATACTTGAAATTATGATCCCAGCTCTTCTCAATATTCAAGATTTGCCAATTTCGTCAGATTGAATGTATGTCGTACATGTAATCAACTAATAAAATTTGCAATTAAATATAGAATTGTGAGTCCATGGACTAACAATCTCAATCATATATGATATAATCCCACTAATCAAACATGCCCTTAGTATAGTGGTTGTGTAGCACCACTTTGTGGTGTGAGGAGTTTATAATAATCTTTGCGACGTTTATTTTTCCCTAATATGGAGGTTGTGTATATAGTTTTTATTTCTTTCCTAATTTGAGCTAGTGGGGATTGTTGGGCTTGGTGACCATTGGACTTTCTAGCTATTGTTGAATTTTAGTTGTTCAATTTGATATAATGTTTCTCATGTTATAAAGTACTCCCCTCCTGATTAACAAAAATAAAAAATAAAAATTGTTAAAAAGGTAAGATAGATGTAATTAAGACTATAAGGACTAATTAACACAAGATGCAAATTACAAGGGTTATGGATATAACTTGACCAAATTGAGGCATCACAAAAAAAATTAAAGAGTAAAATTGGATACAACTAAAATTGTGAGGATCAAATTAATACAACAAACAAATTACAAGAATCATAAGTATAATTTACCCTTATAAAAACAACGACGTCACATTAATTTTATTATACTTTTTTATATAAATTTATGTTAGAACAGAACTTTCAAATTGGTATTTATGTCTTCTCCATAGCTTAATATTATGGGAATTATAGGTTTATGAAACATATTGCAGCCCAATATAAGCAATAATCGGAATGGAGGTAGCTGGATAATGAATCCAAACTGAAAAATGGTTCCAAGTCAACCCAAGACCCAAGCCCACCGACCCAATAAAAATCCATTTTATTTTGTAAGATTTGTTTACTTACTTAAACTGCAAGGCATATGACACAGTTGGCCTCTGTCTGTGCCTCACTCTACCCAGACTTCAAATCCTAGTCGAAATTGTAAAAATCCTACATTATCTATCAAATCCTAATCTCTCTCTCTCTCTCTCTCTCTCTCTCTCTCTCTGATTATATATTTCCTTAAAACCCTAAGACCTAGTGCTATAAATACATACAATACTTTAACAAAACATTCACAAAAATATTCTGTGAAGAACACAAACAACAAACAGTCTTTGTGAAGATGGTATTTATGAAGAGGAAGCATGAGGAGCTCAAGATCAAGAAAAGTGTCTATGGCAATGGAAACAGGTGGTTCAGAGGGTCCATCATCGGAAAATCAAGCAGCGGACCTGTTTATTTGGTGACTTTGAAGAAACCCAAGTGGAGACTCACCCACTTGCCTGTACTAATGGCGGTCAAGTCCGCTGAGGTTTCTGATTCGGCTTTGCTTCAGAGGGAAGCACTTGTTCTTAGGAACTTCCATGCTTGTCCCTACATCTATCGTTGCTTTGGGGAAGAGGTTTTCACCAGTGATCGCAATCAGATCGTATATAACCTTCTGTTGGAGTATGGTTCTGGCGGAACCCTAGTTGATGTGATCAAGAAAACTGGTGGCAACGGATTGCCTGAATCTGATGTTAGGCGCTACACAAGGTATATTCTTGAAGGTCTTGATTGTGTTCATAACGCTGGTTATGTTCACCGTGCTCTAAAGCCTGAGAATATCATCATTGTTCCGATCATTACTAGTACTGGCACTGAATATATCGCAAAGATTGGTGATTTTGGGTTGGCAAAGAAATCAAAGCAAGCGAGGAAGATATTGACAATGCCATATAAACTGAGAGGAAGTCTCCAGTATTCGTCGCCGGAGACACTCGTTGATAAAGGGCTACAACAAGAGCCTCCCTCTGATGTTTCGGCCCTTGGGTTGATTGTGTTTGAGATGTTAACTGGGAAGTCTGTGTGGGATGGGAAACAAGATTCAGAAGTTGAGGACATTCTCTCTGAGATTGGTAAAGGGCATGGAGTGCTCAAACTACCCGGTAAGACTGAGGTATCAGAGGAGGCAATGGAATTTTTGAAGGGTTGTTTGGCTGGGAAAGCTATGGATAGATTGACTGCTCATATGCTCTTGGATCTCCCTTTTGTGGCCGGATTGGGCAAGGATAGCAGAGAGGATGAAGAAGAATTATCAGTGGAGGATTCTGAGGAGAAGGATTGCTCACCATCGTTGTCAGACTACGCGGCTGATGATGAACTCAGTTCATACGCCTTCCCAGGGTGATCAAAAAACCAAAGATGGATGGAGAGGCAGTTAGGGTTTGCTCGTCCTCGTCATATGAAGCAGTAGATGACGCTGGACTCGGTTCTTCTTTCTTTTCGGATCATTGGAGCAACATGCCATTGGAGGCTGAGGAATTGGAGGAAATTGCAGAGCCTGGGAGCGTTTATTTGACATTGTCACTGCATTATTAGGATGATGAACTAGTTCTTCTTCGCCTGTGTGTACTGCCATAAAATGTGTTCAATAGTGTTGGCCCTGCTGAGTTAGAAAGAAATGTATAGTGAGAGAAGAAAATGGTTTTGTTTATTGAGTTAATTCATTTACATAAATATAACCCATTGACGTATTGAGTAGGTATGGTGTAAAATTAAAATTAGAAGAACCAGACAATACAAAAAATTTCACATTCACCCCATCTGTAGTATTAATACATGTAGCATCGTTGCTATTAGGACTCCATTATTCAATGAATAAATAGTACAGAAAAATCAAAGTTACTGATCACTAACATGAGGTAGATATCAAATTAACAATTGTTTGGCCATGTGACGAACTCTTAAAAAGTTATTTTTTAGTTAAATAAATCAAAAGACAAAAACCTGTTTGTTTTCAGCTAAAAAAAACTAGGGATTCACTCAACTTTCCCACTAGCCAAAAAAAAAAAAAAGCAATTACTACACATCAACTTTTTTAGATTCTAAAGAAGCAAAAAAAAAAATGAATAAATATCAATTGCCAAACATCACCTTTGGATTGCTGTTGAGACCCATCCTCCTCCGCTAGGCCACTGTCCTCATTTCAACAGGGGTGAAATCCTAATTCTTACTTTCACAAGCCTTCTTTTCTTCTTTTTAACTTGTTCATTTTGGTATCTCACCAATTTAGAAAAGAAAAAAAAGACCTTCTCCACATAGGCAGTGGAGCGGGTTTTTTTTGTATTTTTTGGACTCCAAAAAATAGATTAACTGGTGGTATTATTATCTAAATCTTCTGAAGTATAATATTAGTATATAGATGAACATACATATACATACAAAGACAAAACAATACATCTTATCTTTCTACTTTCAAAATGAAGAAACTTATAAAGAATTTTTTGCTCACATCAAAAAAAAACATGTTAGCGTCTCCTACCAAAAAAAAGCATATCATTTTGTCTCCCCACAAACAAAATTTGACATATTGGTTGGTCCCTCAATGAAAATACAGCAATTTTTTCTTCATTGGGTTAAACTGCACATTTTAATCTATCTATCAAAATGTAGCATGTTGTCTTCTTAGGGTTATCTCCAGCATTTAATTTCTAATATATCTCAGCATCAAAATGTAGTCTGAAATGTGAGAGTAAAAAATGCAGCCAACAACAATTTTTTTATTTTTTATTTTCAAAAAACACAAAGTGCACCATGAAAGCATAATTTTATCATTGCACCACTAATGGAGCCTTAAAATGTAGAAGTAGTCAACATGCTTGGAAATTGTTTACAATGAAATGATGCCTATCTTCTTCATCTTTCGCATTAATTCAAAATTTCAATCATTATTTACTTATTTAGCTTTGCATGTATTGTTTTGTCTCTCGTACCAATTCAGAAATTAGTGTTGCTGCACGATGCTACCTTATTTTCTGTCACCTTGCTAAACCAGCTCTAACAATATAGTATTAGATTTCATGGAGTCCATGCTGTTCCAGAACTATGAAGAACTAGGTAGGAAAACTTACTCTACAGTCAAAGTACAAGCTAAAATCCAACAAGGATGGCATAAATTAGGTACTCCAATCATATTTATTACTAATTTTAGTACAGCTACTTGTGATGACAAATAGAAATTAGTGGTTTTGAAACTATCCTACCAAGATTATCATCTACTTATGCAGGATCAATGATATAGCCATCTTGAACTCACCTGGTAAGTTAAACACTAAAGACATGTCACATCAATGGAATTTTCATCCCTGAATTCAAGCATCTACTGATCCTTCACTTCAAACCTAAAAAGTAATCTGTACACCAAATTCATATTTATAAAATATTTAGAATATAGAGAGTAATGCACACAAAAAAAGAGTATAAGTAAGTTCTAATTCAATAAAAGAAAAAACTGAAAAATCAAGTACACAGAATCTCCTTGTGCAAAGGAGCCTCCTTACATATAAAATGTAGAACTCCTAACTTGGAGGCCATTCCACCTCTGGTTTCTTATGGCACCTTGTAACAATGGCCATGCTAACTTGCCCATTGCCAAGTGGTTGTTATTCCATAGACAAATTCTAGGGTCAATAGTTGAAACTGAAAGGAATATAACACCCAAAGGCTGTGTTCGGATCATAAATTTTAGTGGGGATTTGGAAAAGGAAAGGGAAAAGGTGTGTGAAATGTAGGTAAAATATAACTATATTTCATTCATATTTCACCCTTTTTTTTTCTGTTTCCCTTTCCAAATCCCTACACAAATCCATGATCCAAACACAGCCTAAGAAAAATTACTTTGGTAAACAGGAAACTGAATTAGAAACATACCTCTCAATCTCAAGTTTTAAAATTAAAAGCTGCCAGAAGAAGTGATGCTGTAACGCTACATAATATTCATTAGATTTGACTGCCATTGCTCCTCCATTGGAATAGAGAGAGAGAGAGAGAGAGAGAGGAATAAGGAAACTTTCTAGCCAGATCAGCAATGACCCGTATTACCAGAAAATTTAGTTTACAACTGTCTTCAGAGAAAACCACAGGTTATTCATAATTCAGAGATGATTTGCAAGAAACGAAGAATACATAAGAGGTCAGCCCCGCATACACCACAACCAGTGAATCACAATGCAAATCATAATGGGGAAAAAACAGAAGTAGACTATAATGAGTAATAAAGAGCTGATATGGAGGGAAATTAAACAAAGTATAAAGGCATGCTCTTACCTACAATAGGCCAACATAGAAAGTGATTCACCATTAAGGTATTTCCTTAAATGACCTCTACTATAATAGTATCACACATGGACAATAATAAATTCAGTTGGAAACTCTACCTGCAAGTTGAATCTTTTTCAAAACAAAACTATGCATGAGGCTACAAATTACTAACTTATGAAATTATGTAACTTTAAATCCATGATCAGTTCGGTTGCACTTAAAGCCGGGGGGGGGGGGGGGGGGATATAGGAGACACTTGGGGTAGGAATGGTTGCTACAAGGATACGTGTGTTCTAGTAGCAATTAGAAAAGAAAGAGAGAGAGAAGGATCCATGGTGTCTTCACCATTTCTTCACCACTGAATGTAGCATAAGGTCAGACAAGTGCAGATTTATCTCAGTAATAGACTACTTCCTTGGGGCATGACTCCACACACAGGCCAAAGGGAAATCAATTCAACAAACAAAATATTTACAATTAACAAAATCCCATATGACAGACCATGTTGCAAATTTCATTTATGAAACCTCACTGATCCCATTTCTTGAGAACGTAGAAATGATTTTCCTAAACCCCTTCAAAAACAAAAACAAAAACAAAACAAGAGAGAGAGAGAGAGAGAGAGAGAGAGAAGGTTTCTGCATAAGGTCTGCAGAATAGTTCCTGTGCCTACCCCCTAACAATGAATAAGAAACAATAGGTTGTTGTGTCCTCTGTTCATTTGTTGACAGATTTCTTTTACTTTTCTTTTGATCTTGAGGTTCTTTGGACCATTTGTTGGGAAGGAAGGCGAAGCGCAGCATGGAACCTTTCTATGAGCCTTCCATTATCATTTTCATTAAGATTCAGAACAAGTTTCCTCTTACTGTGTCTTCTCAGCAATCAACTAGAGCCTTAGAGGGCTAGCATATGGGTTAGCAATACGATGAAAAAGAACATGATAATGTAGTAGATAACAGTTTGCTGCATTTTTTCTTTCAAAGTGCAGTATACATGAAAAGGGGATCTCATAATTCCTATGAAATGCCACGAAGAAGATGAGAAGAGAACATAAAAGATGAAGCATTTGATGTGATGAAGTGCTCTAACATTGCTAGACAAAAATCATAGCAGGATGTTTTAAGTCCTGATAACTTTAATCCATCAGACCTCAAAATCTAGTAATTCTTGGCTGTAGATAACTGAACCAGACGAAACAAATTTCTTTACGTCATAAGTCCATAAGGACGGAGTTTCAGGACTTGTAATGCAGATCTTGACCTTTATAAGGTCTGCAATTGTACCAGAATAGATCATTCATGCCCTCTTTCTCAAATTTAACACCGTCAATTTGGTTAACTATTTAACTAGGACAAAACAAATAACACATGCATGTAGTATCACGGAAATCACCATTTTCAAAATTGCCCAGTGAGATAAACACTCAACAAGTTAGCATCGTTAAAAAAATGGTATATCAATATTGGTGAACTGAAGTTCTTGAGTCCTTCCATATTAAATTCTACTTAAAAATGCAAATGGGTACACTTAATTAGTACTAGAGTTAATGCACAAGCCAATCGGTTAACTAATTCCCAACTTCTCTCTATTTGCAACAAAATAGGAGCTCAAGTTAAAAAATTTAGTTGATTACAAACCCGATAAAGCCCCTTACAGAAGCAATAATCCAAATAATTTAATTGAGACAATTGTACTTTGAGGAAAATTGAAAATTCACAAGACTTCAAAAGTGGGAAACACCAAAACATTATTCTCTGTTCAGAATAATGCAAATTAGGATGCAAGAAAAATAGATGTTTTGTCTAGAAAAGTGATAATTAAAATTTTATAATACTCTATCCATCTCATTTTATGTTTCCAACTTCCCATTTTTGAAAATTCATTTTATGTGTCCTAGTTTGAGAAGTTAAAAAATTTTAACCATTACTTCCTTATTTCAAACTATATTTAATTTCAATTACAATTGACATCCTTACAATTTAACCATTCAAAATTTAAGGGAGTTTTTTTTTTTTTTGCAAAGTCAACCAGGACACATAAAATGAGACGGGGAGAGTATAAACCAGAAATCATCAATGTAACTAGAGATCACAACATCCACTTCAGTTGACACTTAACTCCTTGTATTTCAAAAATGGGGCAACAAACCAATTTCTTTGCATTAATAATGTAGCAAAGTAAATAAATTTAATAGAAATTCAACAAACATGACACGTCGAAATGAAATATCTCATTAATTGCTATCAATATGTAATATCTACAATGAAAAAATTCATGTAAATGATCTCTTCTAAAACACATACATGATGAATACTAAACACCGGCTGAAACCTGTTTTGACTTGTTAATCGCATCATCGAGTGCAGGAGCAATGATAGAGCTTGTAGTGTCCCTGCTTTCTTGATCTTCCAACGTTCCTTCTTCGGCAAAACCAGAAAACTCTTGAGTGTCAATCTCATCTGCCTCATCTGACCAAGAAGAAAGAAAGAACTCTTCTGATACGAAGGTACAATCATCTGAAGATGAGGAATAACTACACTCCTCATCAGTCTCATATAACATAAACGACAAACCAACCTCATCTGGAACTAAAATCTCTTCACCCTCTTCAATTTCTCCATCATCCTCAACTAACCCTTCTACAAATGAGTGATTCAAGAGCATTTCAGCTGTCAATCTATACATAGACTTCCTCGCAAAACAACCCTTCAAAAACTCCCTCCCCTCTTTTGATACCTCACTTGGAACTTTAGGCAATTCATGGCCTTTGCCAATCTGACGAAGAAGAACCTCAGCTTCAAGATCTTCCTTCCCAACCCACGGAGGCTTTCCTGTTAGCATCTCAAGCACAATACACCCAAAAGCCCAAATATCAGAGGGAGGCTCTTGAATATTATCAACAACTACTTCAGGAGAAAGATACATTGGAGTTCCTCTCCAGTAAGGATCCAATCTTCTCTTCTTATTCTGTTTCGCTCTCTTCGTCAATCCAAAATCACCAATTTTCACCTTAAATTTGGTATCAGTACCAGTTGTATTAGGCACAAGGAGTATATTTTCAGGCTTTAAATCACAGTGAACATAACCACACTGATGAATGTGATTGAGACCACGAAGAATAGACCTCGCGTAGTACCTTACATCGGATTCAGGCAACCCACAGCCACCCGATTTCTTGATCAAATCAGCTAGGGTTCCACCAGAACCATACTCCAACAACAAATTATAAACCATTTCGCCATTCTCACCATTCGTAACCTCTTCGCCAAAGCATCGAATTACATTTTTGCACCGTCCAATGTTATTCAAAACCTCCCTCTCTTTTTGAATTGAACCCGAAACAGAGACCTCAGCCGATTTCACAGCCATAATCGCCGGAAAACAACCGTATCGCGATCCAGGTTTCTTCGAAATCCCCAAATAAACAGACCCAAAACTTCCTTTTCCAATCATTGCACCTCTAAACCATGCCACTCCATCTCCACCATACTTGCACATACTCCTCTGCTTCACCTTCTCATGCTCAACCTCATCTTCTCCCTTTCTCTTCATCTTTCATTCACAAAACCAACCACTACTTCTCTCTTTTCTCCTCAAACCAACAATTCTAGACCCTTCAAATGCTTCTTGAATTTAGGGTTTGCTTTGTAATACACACACAAATAGGCATAGAGTGAAAGAGAAAGAGAGAGAATTTGGGTATATAGGAAAGTTGAAATGGTAAATGGGAATTAGGGTTTTGAGAAAAGGTAAAAGCTCATCAACATGAACACGGTTTTGGGTGAAGAAAGATCAAGGGATGATTTAGGGTTTGAAGGGAGAGAGAGCTTGGGCTTGAGGGTTCTCTTCTGTTTCTCTGCAGTTTCTAATTTATGTGTGTGTGTTTTTTTTTTTTTGGGTTCTTTTTTTTTGTTTTTTTGCTCGTAGCCGCGTTTTTTTCACATGGGGGTTTTGACTTAACGGAATAACGGTCATGTGTCTATAACGTACGGGAGATTTTAAAATCTTTGAGGGTCACATTCGCAATTTCACAAACTTTAAGGCCTCATACCACCTTCAATGATTCATCAAATTTATCATTAAATTTAAATTTAATAAAAAAAAATTAGTTTATTCAATAACGGTTCATCAAATTTAGGATTTCATTTTTCTTTCATCAAATTGAGGACCAATGTGATTTTCATCATGTCACTGTCCATTGTCGTTGGACTGTCACTACCAGATATCCTCAAGATGACCACCTCAAGTTAAAAATTTGTAAAAAAATTACACTGACCAATCGTCTGCCCGGTCAACTAGTGATTTGATGAAGTTACAAAATCTTCCGTTTGAGCACTTGATATCAAAGGGAGTTTTTACTCAAATTTAGTAAAAAAAATTGATTCACCGTTGAAAATGCCCTCATATAAAATTTTTAAGGGGGAATTACTTGGTAGTGGGGTATAGAAAAAAATTATAAAAACATGAATAGTGCAAATGAATCTATAGTGGAGTGCAAGTGAAAAGTTGTAAGAGTACAAATCTCACTTGCACCACTCCATATTTGTGTACATTTTTTTTCATTATCCAACTATTATAAGTAATTCCCCTAATTTTTAATATGTTGAAATCTTTTATTCGGATTGTTTTAGAACTAATTATTTTAGTTGATTTTTTAATTTTTTACAAAAAAAAAAATACAATAAAATAAAGAGAATAATTGACTTTTTGATAGTGATTTTTTTATTTTTTTTTTTGACTATTTTAGTAGGTTGCCAAACTTGCCCAGAAAATAAAAATGTGCTAGATCCTCACAACACCATGGTTCTTAAAATCTTGATCCAGATCGTAGGATTTTACAATTCTGCAATTCTAATAGGATAAAAAATTCATATTCTTTTAGGATCTTAAAGTAATTACAATTTTAGTTATAAAATCATATAAAATTGTACTATGATCCTGATCTTACAAAAAAAAAATTATTATAATTTATTTCTTATATATGTATATATATTTATATAATAAATTTGACTATAAACTTTTTCTCATAAAAGATCCATTATGTTAAATTATCACTTTTTTCAAAAAATTCAAAATTATTTAATATACATTATTATTATTGATCATTTCTCATTTTATTTTACATTAAAAGTAGAATCTTACGATTTTCGATTCAGTTCTATGATTTACTCCACAAGTTCCCCAACCATCCACTTAAAATCTTGATTTTAACAACCTTACATAGCACACAATTTTAAATTTATGCCTCTATCACTTTCATGGTGAAATTCTAGTTGAGTTTTTGGGACTAAATTTTTTTTGTAATAATTGCTTTTGCAATAATCTTCCAATATAGTTTAAGTCAGTAGTGTCCAAATAGTAGATAATTTGAGGTTGTTTTGGATTTTCTCATTTTGTATATTTTTAATTTTTTTATTAAAAAAAATTTATAGAAAATAAAGAGGTGATATGATCCAAATAAATGTGTTTATCAAATATGTACACTTATTTAATGCATTCCCAAACAATCCCTAACCCAAAACAATTGTCCTTGCAAGATTATTGCAAAAATATTATTGTCAAGAATTTTACATGATATCTAAGTGTTTGTGAAATATTACAATGTCAACAGTGTCTATCTAGAACTAACGAATTTAAACAAAAACTAATGACCTTATTTTATACGGCAATGCTACGTAGCTCAAATTTTGTGGCTCAAAAGTGGCTCAAATGGTCAAAACGACGTCGTTTTGAGTACAGAACAACATAAAAATGGCCAAAACGACGTCGTTTTGGCCATTTGAGCCACTTTTGAGCCACAAAATTTGAGCTACGAGACATTTCCCTATTTTATATTAGGATAACCAAATTTCTAATGACATGCTTTTAAAAGTAAATTTATTATAAAAATTGAGTTATTGCACTATTATTCATAATTATTTAACATGAGCTTTTTTGGTGCATATAATAAAAGAAATGGTAAATTACACTAATCTCTCTTAAGATTTGAAAAAAATATATAATTAATCCCATAGTATTAACATAATTACACTAACCTTCTAAAAATTTTAATTCACATAACACTGCTTTTTTTCATCAGTAATTGATTAGTCGTATGAATAAAAAAATAATATTATCATCTTTTGTTGCTAAAATATATATATTTACCTTTATTTATTTCAATATCTATTTACCATTGGCTTTAGTTTTGGTTAATTAAAATAAGGAAGAAACTTGCCTTCCGTCCGAGATCGGACTAGACAATATTATTCGGCCCGTGGACGCCCATCACGGGTCCCGTTTTAATAATCCGAACCGTTCAATATGTAGAATTCGTTGAGTACTTTATGATTGTGAAAAATCACGTTGATCGGATATCGATAGCTATCTCATCAGATTAGTTTTTTGTCAACCATTAATTTATTCACTGTCCATTTTTTATACAAAACTGATTTGATCACATAATTATAGATATCCGATTAATGTGATTTTTTATAAGTATATATTATTCGATGAGATCTACACATTGCACGGTTCAAATTATTAAAACTAGACCCGTGGCAGGCCCTCATCCCTATGGGTCGAACAGCACTGTCCAATCTGATCTCAGACTGAAGATAAGCTGCTCCTTTAAATAAAATAAACTACGAATTGACATCTTCAATCAGAGGCAAAGTGATGGCTCAAATCATTTCTATTTTATTCCTAACTATTACCTAATTTTAAGACCAACTATCATACTAACTATAATAGTAATAACAACAGGGAGCTCAAGACATGTTCTTTTCCAAAAATTAAGATCCAATCACATTATAAAAATGGTGAAATATTAAAAGGTCAATGAGTATTTTTAGCATATTGATTAATAAAGCAGAACATACAACTATTTCATAAATGTCAACAAATATTCTTAAGTACTTGTTAATAAAATCCGGAATTTAATTAAAATTGTACAATCAACAATGATCATCCTATTTAATAATAGTAATAATAATAACATCAAGGTCTGGTCATACCAATTATACGTCATTTCCAAAAATAAAAATGCCAGCAGAGGCAACAAGGTCTAGACTTTTTGGGAAAGAAAAATTATTTATAAACAGGAAGGTTAATTATATTTTTAGTCCCAAAAGCATGTTATTTGTGTCGTTATGGTTCATAATGTTTAAATTGTATCAATTTAATTTTCATTACACAAAAATAAAAGTGTTCCAATCTGGTCTCCCAATCTAACATCGTTAGTAGATGCCATAAAATTAGTGATAAATTCAAAAACTCACTTAAAAAATTATACTTGTAGTCTCCTAAACATGTGTTGTGTCATTACTAAAAAAATTTATTTGAAAAAAGTACACTTTTAGCCCCTAAAATATGATTGGTCTCTGAAATTACATATTTACATGATTTTAACAGTGTTTAATAACTAAACGGGTACTAAATTGAAACATTTTTTATATATTAGGAATTAAATTTATATAATTTAAACATTAATGACTAAAATGACGCGGAATTCATATTTTTGGAATTAAAAATATAATTAACCGTCAACATAAATTTTTTACATAAAAATTATATAAATAGGCGTGACGATAACTTTTTTATAATTATAAAATACAATGATAATGTTTTATTTGAAATGAAAGAACCACAAGAATCATATCATTTTCTAATGCAAGAACCACAAAGAGGAACATCATTTTGATCCATCATTATTAAGATTTTGTTTTCTATTTTTCTTTTCTTTTCTTTTCTTTTCTTTTCTTTTCTTTTTTTTCTTTCTAAAATTTTATTCAAAATGATTATTGAACAACAGTTTTCAAAAAAATATAATAATAATAAAGTTTTGACCAACTAGTTTACATTCAATCACCCTAGGATCAGTAATGACAGCAAGAGGTGAGGGTTTTGCTCCAAATAGCTATGTTTACATGGTCTCGGGTACAGGTAGGTATAGGTATGTATCTATGTGTCAAATTTCTATAAATTTAAATTTATGATCTTGAGATACATATTCAAAAACGTGTACATATATATATATATATATATTGCATATTATATAATATTTTTCGGATGAAATGTTGTAAATTATATAAAAATATTCTTGACATTGAATAGGTTCAGGAGAAAAAAATAAAATTTCTATATCTAATTAATGTGAGAAGCTAAAAATATTGCTTTATTAGCAAATGTGAGTTTCTTCTTCTCATATATTGTAACAAATTAAAGGATTCAAGTGTCTAAATTGAGTATGAGTGCCGGATATATATCTCACACCCTTACCCATAATGTCATATTCAACAGACACAAATATTTTGGAAGAAATAAAAAAAAATCCATGTAATACAACCAAATACCTTCATTGTCCATGAAAAAGAGATTACTCAGCAACACAGTGAGAGCTTTAGAGCACGTTTGTTTGGAGGGATTGAGCCATGGGATAAGATTCCATGTCTGATGGATAGAATAGTCCATTGTTTGGTTCAGAAATTTTGCACCGACTATTAGTCCCAAATATGTTGGATTGTTCTGTTCCGAGGGTGTGTAGGACAGAAAACCCAAGATAACTCATACCATGGGAATACATTTTTGGCAGTTGACCGGGGGGACCACTAGTGAGTGCTTTTGTGCCCTATTTTACTGAAACAGAGAGCTTGTTGTATTAATTATACTTAGTAAAGTAAAATAAAATTCAAAAATCTCAACTAAAAATTAAAATAAATTTATATAATTTTTATTGATATTCTATTTGTTTAATTTTTTAAAAGTTTTGGTAAAAAAATTAAATAAAATAGGATACATATAGGATTCAATAGAATAGTTCAATCATATATATAATTCATGATTAAACAAATATAGGATTCAATAGAATAGTCCAATCCATACATCCAATCTCATGATTAAATAAACATAGGATACACATCATTTCCAATCAAATAATCTAGGGACAATCTATCCCAAAACTAACAGTCCGGTAGAGTACAATCTCCCTTATCCAGTCTGTCCAAACATCACCTAGCCACTTTCCTCATTTTAATAGGGGTGAAATCCTAATTCTTACTTTCGCGAGGCTTTTTTCCTTCTTTTTAACTTGTTCATTTTGATATCACCAATTTAGAAAAAGAAAAAAAGATCTTCTCCTTTGGCCTCTTTTGGGAAATGGGTTAAAACTCGCTTCCCATCTTTTAACTTATTTTTGGTCATATTATCTCTTATATTTTTACACATTTTTTCAAAAAAAAAGTTTAAAAAAAAGCTAAAAAATTAACTTTTAACCATCTTCCCAAAACACCCCAAAGAGTGTTGCTATTGACACCTCATCAATTATTTTGGACCCGCCATTTTTAGCTTCATTTTTATTATAATAATAACCTCAAATAAAATTATTAAAAACGACATCAATAATTTTGTAACACCCCATCTCATAATTAAGCCCACACACCCACTATATCATGAGTTAGGATTTTTTAGAACACCCACATCCATTACCACCCATTCATCTTTCCCAAATCTCATCTTCAAAACTTACCCACTCTCAAAACCTTAAAAACCCTTTGGCAGCAATATTCCAGTGATAAACGATGGCAACCATTTGATTAGCTATACTTCTCCAGCAATGACAATGAATGGAAATTTTTCCAGCAACCATAATTCCATGAGATGAGAGTAGTACAATAATAAAAACTCAAAGGAGGTTCATAATTTTGATGGTGTTCTTAGCTCAAAAGAAATTAACTTTATAAGAGTAAGTTTCTTGAAAAAAAATGATAAAAATAATAAAAATTATTCGTCATTTTTTCAAAACTGAACTCCCCGAACATATGATGGAAATTTGGGAACACAAGCTAAACATTGTTTATTTGTTCGGGAACAGATAATCGAACATTTATTTTCTCAGGTTATAAACAAATATTTGGAGTTAAAGTAGTAATTACCTTCGTAGGTTTCGTTAGGGTTTTTGGGAGAGGCTTTTTGGGGTGTGGGGGTGTGCATTCAATTGAATTGTTGGAATATTTTTATAAGGATAATTTTGATATTATTTGGGAGATAAAAGAAATTTTAAGGGTTTTAGAATGTATAAGTACGGGTCCAAAGAAATGAAGGGTCCAAAATAATTAATTGGTGCTAATAACAGCCCTCTTATCTAAATCTTCAGAAGTATAACAATAGTATATGGATGAACATACATATACATACAAAGACAAAAGAATACATCTTATCTTTCTACTTTCAAAATGAAGAAACTTATGTAGAATTTTTTACTCAAGTAAAAAAACGCATGCTAGCGTCTTGTCACGGCCTTGATTGTTTCCAAGTTATTCGTATGGCACTTAGACAATCTCAAGCTTCACTTGATGATGCTAAGTCAGCCTAACTCACAAACGTAGAAGAAAGACAAGTAAGAAGAACACAAAAGAGTTTGACAGAATGTCTTGTATTCACTATGAGAAAGCTTTACAACTATTGGATGGTTTTGGAGCAAATGAGCTCCTCCCCTATTTATAGGCACTCTTGGCCTCTCATAGAATACTTTAGAAGCCACTAGGAAACACATGGAGAGACTTTCTCTGGAAGCCTTTCTTACAAGTTGCAAGAATATTCTAGAATGCTATAGAAATATCTATACAAAATATTTACAAGTCTAAGTGTCTTGAAAACTCAAGGATGTTCTAGAATTCTCCATGTTCTCTCAAGCGTTGGAATAAGCTAGGAAGTTCTATATCCTTCCATTAACATCTATGCTCCCAAGCTCCTATGTAGGGGATTTTTGCCATAGAAAATTTAGCAGCTTGTGACATTCTCCCCCATCTATGCTGGTGACAACCTCGTCGCATTCTCTCCGCGGAACTTTTGTATTTACTCCTAGAACTGTCATAAAGCTTCTGCTGGTTCCCAACTAGCCTCGCTTTCTGGTAGTCTTTTCTATTTTACCAAGTATTCTGTGCTGGGAGGAACTCATGCCTTCGGATGACTCGGTCGGCCACAATGTATTCTACCTCTTTGTCATAAGGGATTGTTACTGCCGTTGGTGCTCGCAATGACTCCCCTCGGCTTGGGTCTTCCAAAGCAACATGATAAGTCTTCAAATTACTTACATAGAAGACTGGATGAATCTTAAGCTTTGGAGGTAGTTACACCGGATAAGAAACTTTCCCAACCTTCTTTGCGATGGGAAAAGGTCCTTCATATTTTCGCACCAATCCTTTATGCACCTTTCTTAGGGACTTGAACTATTAAGGCAACAACTTGACAAGTACTAAGTCCCCTACTTGGAATTCCACTGCCCGTCTCTTTCTGTCAACCCATTTCTTCATTTTCTTAAACGCCTTGTCTAAGTAGGCCCATGCCACATCGGCTTGCTCTTGCCATCCTTTAGCAAACTTGAATTCTACAGGACTCTTTCCCGTATAGCCAGACGTGTCGGGTGTCAGTGGCTACTGCCCAATTGCTAGCTCAAATGAGCTATGATTATGGACTCACTTCATTGCAAGTTGTAAGAGAATTGGGCTACATCCAGCAGCTTAGCCCAATCTCGCTGATTGGCATTGACAAAGTGCCTTAAGTAGAGCTCCAGTAAAGCATTCACCTGTTCCGTTTGGCCATCAGTTTACAGGTGAAAGCTTGTAGAAAAGTGTAAGTCTGACCCCAACATCTTGAATAGCTCAGTCCAAAATCGTCCTGTAAAGCGAGGGTCCCGGTCACTAATGATGGACTTAGGTACGCCCCAATACTTCACCCCATGTTTTGTGAATAAACGAGCCGCCTCCTCTGCTGTGCAATCTGTTGGGCCTGCTATGAATGTGGCATACTTAGAAAATTGGTCAACCACTATCATAATAGAGTCGTATCCTTTCAACTTAGGAAAGGCTGAGATGAAGTCCATGGTGACATTCTCCCAAGGCTTCTCAGCTATAGGTAATGGTTCTAGCAAACCTCCAGGTGCTTGTTGCTCTACCTTGTCTTGTTGACACACAAGATAAGTCTTCACGTATGCCTCCACATCATCCCGCATTCTTGGTCAATAGTATGCCGATTCTAATAATGCCTTGGTACACCTTTGTCCTAGGTGGCCTGCCTATTTGGTATCATGACATTCCTTCATTAGATTCCTCCGTAGGTTACCCCACTTTGGAACATAGAGTCGTTTCCCTTCGTGTAGAATAGGCCATCCTTCACCCAGAAACGTTTAGTTTTCCCATTGTTGGCTAATGCAATGATGCCTTTGGCGAGTGGGTCATGTTGTAGCCCTTCTTTGACGAGTTCAACCAGCTCCCCTTGGGGTTTGCTACCCAAAGCTGCCAATTCCACCTTGCGGCTTAGTGCATCAGCCACGAGGTTTGCCTTTTCCTGGCTTGTACTCCAGGACATAGTCAAATTCTGCCAAGAAGTCTTGTCATCTAGCTTGTTTAGGGCTAAACTTCTTTTGGGACTGAAAGTAACTGGTGGCAACATTTTATGTCTTGACCACAAATTTGGATCCTAGCAAGCAGTGTCGCCATGTGCACAAGCAATGAATTATTGCCGACATCTCTTTCTCTTGCACTGTGTACCTCCGTTTAAGATTGCAACTTTCATAAGTAATAGGCTGCTCATCTTGCATAAGTACTTCACCAATAGCAAAGTCTGAGGCATCCATATATACTTCGTATGGCTTGGTCTGATCGGGTAGTCCCAAGACTGGTTCCTCCATTACTGTCTTCTTTAAGTCCTCGAAGGCATCTCGGCACTTCTTCGACCACTCCCATGCCTTGTCCTTTTTAGAAGATCGGTGAGTGGTGCTGCCCTCGCCGAGTAGCCTTTTATGAAATGCCGGTAGTAGTTAACAAAGCCAAGGAAAGACCTTAGCTCCGTCACTTTAGTAGGAGCCTCACATTCTTGTATTGGCCTCACCTTGTCTTCATCCATCATAAGCATCCCTTCCTTGATCTTGTGCCCCAAGAATGATACCTCATTCGTTGCAAAGGAGCACTTCTCCTTCTTCACATAGAGCTTAATATCTTTTAGCACTTTAAACACCATTTGTAGATGATCTGCATGGTCTTCCAAAGTGTTGCTATAGACCACAATGTCGTCCAAGTAGACCACTACAAATCGTTCCAAGTAAGGATGAAAGATCTTGTTCATGAGAGTGCAAAATGTGGCTGGGGCATTGGTGAGGCCAAATGGCATCACTAAGAACTCATATGAGCCATACTGAGTAATACAAGTAGTTTTTGGCTCATCCTCAGCTGCTATCCTTACTTGGTAGTAGCAAGATCTTAAGTCAAGTTTAGTGAAGTATCGAGCTCTTCCAAGTTGATCAAACAAGTTAGCAATTAAAGGAATAAGATACTTGTTTTTATATGGTTACCTTGTTAAGCGTCCAATAGTAAATGCATAGGTGAAGAAAACCATTCTTCTTCTTTTGAAATAGCACCGGAGCACTATAAGGGGCTTTGAATGGTTGAATGTAGCCAGCATCCAGCAAGTCCTTTAGTTGCCTCATTAGTTCTTCCAACTCGGGTGGTGCCATCCTATAAGGTGCTTTGGCGGGTAGCGTTGTTCCTGGCTCTAACTCGATCTTGTGATCCACCTCCCTTCTAGGTGGTAGTTTCTTCGGCAATTTAGGCGGCATCACTTATTTGTATTCCTCGAGTACCATTTTTATCTCCTTAGGTATTGACCCCAAAAGTACATCATTCTTTTCATTTGTCATGGCTGCAAGGTAGGTCACTCCTCCATTCTTGAAGCCTTTCTTTACTTGTATAGCTGAGAGAAGCGAGGTCTTGAACCTTTTTCCTGGCACCGATTGTACCACACAAGGTGTGTTCTCCTCTAAGATTGCCATGGAGCATAGGAAAGGTATTAGTATTGCCTTGACTTTGCCCATGAAGTCCATGCCTATGATAACTTAGAAGTCATCCATAGGTGCCACTATAAGGTCGATCTTGCCTTTCCAAGGACCAAGGTTGATGTCTATCCCACGTGCTACTCCATGAAAGGGTTTTGCCTCTAAGTTGACAGCCTTGAGCCATCTAGACTCTTTGCTAGTCTTTAATTCCAATCTTCTTGCTTCTTTATACAGAGACAAAGTTGTGGATAGCTCCCATGTCCACCATTGCACGAGTAGGCTTCCCGTTGAGGCCTACCTCTACATACATTAAGCCTTTGTCACTTTGGGTAGATATGACATGCTTTGATTTGATGGCATTGAGTAGTTATAGGGATCTCATCTGGGAGTTTCCTCTTTCTCCACTCTTCTATCATGGCATTGAGGGCTTGTCTTCTAAGACACTTTCTTGCCCAATGCGGTCCATCACATAAGAAGCAGTTGGTCTTGGGCTTGAACTTTCTTTGTCTTTAGATTAATACTTAGCTTTGTTTTTCTCTCTTTGCCATCAGGGGTTTGTTGTGCCCTTCTTTACGATGAAACCTGTAATAATCCCGACTCATGATTAACGTTAATCCATGCTTAATTATGCCTAATAAGTAATTAAAGTAAAATTTTGCATCATATATTGCCTTATGTGTGTTTATATATGTTTAACGTAGAAAAATCTGTTCATGTTTTCGTTCGGTTTACTAATTGAAGGCCTTATCGGCATCCGATTCAGAAATTGACTTGATTTATGTGTTAATTAGAATTTTTAGAATTTTATGGTAGGTTTAATTGAAATTCGATTTCAGAACAATTAAATTAGATTAATTTAATGCCCATTTAATTAGCTTTAATGAACCACCACTAGGTGAGCCTATATAAGGCCACCCCTATCACCTCTTTTATACTTTACACTCTCATTCACTCATATCTTTGAACTCAAACGGAGGAGAGAGAGAGAGAGAGGGAAAGAATTGAGATCAAGAGCTTGAAAAGAGAGATTTGCTATGAATTGTTGAAGAATATGAGTGAATTTGGAGATTGAAGCTTTTACACTTATGAATCTTACACTCTAGGTAAGAATTCTAGTCTTTGGCCTTGTAAAGTAGTTGATTAATGCATGGAAATAAGTGAATTAGGTGAATTCATATGGGAATTGAGCTAGAATTGAAAGTTAAGTCATTCAATACATGCATGCATATATCATAACATCTTGAGTTTGAATTCAAAGAATTACCACATGCATGGGTCTATCTTGACTTGGTGTTGAGGATTCATCACATTTCTTACCATTTGACTTTAATTAATCATGTTTGAAAAGCCTTAGTTCAAGAAATTTACATGCATGTCATATCTATATTATGTTTTCATAATTCAAGTTTGAGTTTGCTCAATTGTCAACCTTAGAGACCTTGATTTTATGAAGTGATCCTTATTTCTTAATATTTTTCAAGTTTAGACATGGTTCCTTGAGTTTTGGCCCAAAAGAATAAGATTTGTGATTTTGAAATTGAGTTTTGAGCTTGGGAGCAAATCTGGAAATTCCAGAATTCTACTCCTACGCTCGAGTGAAGGAATCCATGCTCGAGTGACCACTTTGACTACGTGCACTTCCGATTGAACGACCAAAATTCCGCTCAAGCGTGAAATGCATGCTTCCAGAAGTTCTTATGTTTTGCAAACCGCTTGAGCGACAAAAGTTGCGCTCGAGCAAGGGCATGTCTCTCACGCTCGAGCGAGCATCGAGCAAGCCTCGAGCGAAAAAAGTAAGCAACCAACACTTTTGCAAAAGTTTACAGACCAGTCAAGCAACAGATCTTGCGCTCAAGCGACCACTCACATTTTGCATATCCACTCGAGCGTAGGAAGTTACGCTCAAGCGAGGATCCTGCTTTCAGCAATTTTTGTTAAGTGTTTTCAAATGCATTTTTGCATTCTCATTCCATCCTAGGCATTCCTAGGCCAAGATTAAGACACCATAATGAAGATAAAGGAGTAGGAACACACCAAGACAAGAAAGAACTAACTTAATGATTCCGTGTGTGTAATTTGGTACGTATTTATTCTGTATCTATGTAGGTCACGCACCACAAGATATCTGAATTTCCTACTCTGTCCGTTTACTTGGAGCCATCTGTTATCTGTGAGTAATAACTTAGTAAAGCTATGTTTAAGTTAAATTATTTTCTATATATAGAATAAGATCTGTTTTATGAAATGCCATGTTTTATACTATGAATGAATGTCCAACTCTGACAAATGTTTGTGATATTTATGCTATGATTCAAGTATGCTATCTGTACCCGGATCGGAGGTTCCTTATGGAACTGACAAGTTATCTGTACCCGGCTGGAGGTTCCTTATGAAACTGACAAGTTATCCGTTTCCAGTCCGGAGGTTCCTTTATGGAATTAACAAGTTATCCATACCCAGCCGGAGGTTCATCTATGGAACTGACAAATATGATCTAAGAAGCTTTGTAAAAGATCTATTAGCGCTAACGGATAAGCCATGTAAAATTAAGCATGAACTCTGGTTTTTGTATATGCTCAGAACAAGAATTCGATGTGAATCTATTTTGATATGAACTTTGATTTCTGAATTAGTTACGAGACATCATTCATTCAACCCTTTACTCTATTATTATTCACTGGGCTCCTGCTCACTATTCATATTATGTATGTAGGTGATCAGGTATGTAACCAGGCTCAGAGTTGAGGATCTGGCGTTTCAGTTTTTGTCAACCAACCTTTGTGCCTCCCGAGGAAGTTCCAAATTAAATCAAGTCTAGTGGCTGTGTTATTTATGACTGTATAGGACTTTGTTCCTTTTGCTCCATGAACAAGTTTTTTTTTTTAATGTACATGAAGTGACGTGTAAATACTGTATCTTTTGACGTCATTCATATGTTTATAAAAGTTTAAGATTATCAGTCCCATGTATGTCTTCACAGCTCGATGAACTATGTATATTTTATGTATTTGCTTCTGCAGCCCCTAATTATTCATTATTATGTTAAGAGGCCTTTGGTAATCCAAGGATTACTGGCCGGTTACGATGCTAAACCTATAGGGGCGGGTTTGGGTCGTGACAGAACCCCTTGTCCTTGTCTCCCCCACCTTTATTATGACTATCGTTAGATGTATTGGCCTTGTTGTCTACCCTTTTATACTCAATGAGGGAATCCGCTGCAGCCATAGCCGAGGCAAGATCTTGCACTTCGCAGTGATGCAGTTCTTGCTCCGCCCATGGTTGTAAGTTGTCCAAGAAGTTGAAAAGTAATTCTTCACCAGTCATATTTGGGACCTCAAGCATAAGAGTAGAGAATTCTTTTACATAGTCCCGAATAGACGATATGTGCTTAAGTTTCTTCAAGCTCTTTCTAGCTTGATAGGCCGCGTCTTCAGGATAGAATTGTTTCTTAAGTTCTTTCTTAAAGTCATTCCAAGTGTCTATAGTGCACGTACCTTTTTCAATGTCAACATGCCTACAACGCCACCATAGTGTTGCTGTATCAGCAAGGTAAAAGACTGTGGTGCGTACCTTGGCATCTTCATCGGTTACTGCCATCACCTCGAAGTATCTTTCCATGTGCCATAAGTAGTTGTCCTTTCTTTGGCATCCCTCTTTCCATCAAAAGGCTTTTTCTTTGGCACCTCCACCTTAGATGTCCCCGGCAAGGTCATAGCTCTCCCAGCCATGGCCTTTTTGCACATTGCCACATCTTGGTGCACTTCCTCCAAGCAGACTTCAAATTGTGCAAGCATCTCCAACACCTTGTCTTGGAAAGAATCATTGGCCACTTGAGCATCATGTGCCACATAATTGATGGTGGAAAGCATGCCATCATGGAGTTCCTTGATCTCCCCCTTGAGGCCCTCCACCTCATGTTCAAGGCTTTGCTCCAACACATCAAGACGCTCCCCCAAGTCGCCCACAGCAAGCTCCACCTTGGCAAGTGGTGTTTCCATGACGGTAACAGCATCTCGTGACTTATCATTCCTTCCCTTCGTGGGTTCCCTTCCACTTGCTTGCTCAGACACAGTCTCCTATATACTGGATGACATTGTTACATTTTCTTCTCTTGTCTCAAACCTGATCTGATACCACATGTCATGGCCTTGATTGTTTCCAAGCTATCCGTGTGGCACTTAGACAATCTCAAGCTTCACTTGATGATGCTAAGTCAGCCTAATTCACAAACTTAGAAGAAAGACAAGTAAGAAGAACACAAGAGAGTTTGAGAGAATGCCTTGTATTCACTATGAGAAAGCTTTACAACTCTTGGATGGTTTTGGAGCAAATGAGCTCATCCCCTATTTATAGGCACTCTTGGCCTTTCATAGAATACTCTAGAAGCTACTAGAAAATACATTGAGAGGCTTCCTTTGAAAGCATTTCTTACAAGTTACAAGAATATTCTAGAATGCTATAGAAATATCTATACAAGATATTTACAAGTCTAAGTGTTTTGAATACTGAAGGATGTTCTAGAATTCTCCATGTTCTCTCAAGTGATGGAATGAGCTAGGAAGTTCTAGATCCTTCCATTAACATCTATGCTCCTAAGCTCCTACGTAGGGGATTTTTGCCATAGGAAATTTAGTAGCTTGTGGCAGTCTCCTGCCAAAAAAAAGCATATCATTTTAGCTCCCAACAAACAATATTTGACATTTTGGTTGGTCCATCACAATGAAAATACAGCATTTTGTCTTCATTTGGCTAAACTGCACATTTTTAAGGGGTAATTACTTGATGGTGCGTATCACGACCCAAACCCGCCCCTATGGGTTTAGCACCGTAACTGGCCAGTAATCTGAGATTACCGAAGGCCTGCTTAACAGTAATACAGTAAAACAGAGTACAGGGGCATGGCGGAAGCCAAAACAGTAAATAAACAATGTCCAATGAGCTGTGACAGTCTGTATGCAAAAAGACTTTTCATGCATATATATATACTCAGTATGGAACAGTACGCATAATATTTACAGTCATTCAGAACAGGAACCGAATCCTTATTAACAGTACAGTACAGTGCTATCAGTCTATACAATTATACAAACAGACACAGAAACAGACAAGGGAGATTTAAAACACCCCTAAGCCACAGCTTGACAGGCTCGGAACCTCGCATTGAGGCACAGTGGTTGGCTTGACAAAACTGGAGTTTACCCCGACGCCTCTAGCCCCGGTCTGGTGCCTGTACACCTACATATATATATGAGCAGTGAGCTAAAGCCCAGTGAATAACATAATGCGTAAAGGGGTTTAGAATGAATGTCCTTACAGTAATGAAAACAGTTCATTAAACCAGTATTTCAGTCGTTCAGTCAGCATAGTCATATGTGGTACATCCATTAGCATAACAGTAAACAGTAAAACAGTAGGTCTTAAAAGATCGAACAGTCAATGATGGCCATCAATCAGTAAACAGTAGTAGTTCCAACAAGGGAACCGACAGAGATCTTCTGTAACAGTAACAGTAAACAGTATTTGCTAAGGATGCCACAATACAGTTCAGAATATAGGACATACATTCATTCGATTAACAGTATTGATTCAGAAAACAGTTCGGTTAAACAGTCAGAAAACATTCTCAGTTGAATATATCTTTACACAATTGTTACTCACAGAGTTCTGGGCTACAGTAAAGCTAGAGCGCGTCTCCAGTCGTCAACCCTACACAGTTTACAGAACGAACACACACTAAGCTACACAGTTGGGAAAGATAATAACTTAATCCATAATTGCCTCGGTGTGTTCTACATCTATATCCTCATTAAGATGTCTTAAGCTAGGCCTAAGAATGCCTAGGATGGGATGAGGATGCAAAGATGCATTCAGAAAATATTTTTCAGAATTTCAGAAAAACAGAGGTCCCGCTCGAGCGTAGGTTACTCTGCTCGAGCGGAATGCCAGACAACGGTTCCCCCGCTCGAGCGTCACTTTCCCCTCGAGCGGACTGTAAAATTGGCCAAAGGCTAGATGCTCAAAAATCACGCTCGATGGGCGCTCGACACCCGCTCGAGCGCAAGACACAAGGTCCCGCTGAGCATCAATTGTTCCGCTCGCGCGGACTTCAAAACAGTGCCAAAATACTGGGAGCACGAATTTCCCGCTCGAACGCCACTTCCCGCTCGAGCGGGATCCAAATCTGGAATTTCCAGATTTGAACTTCCAAGCTCAAAATCAAGTTCAAATGCACAAATTTTGATCTTCTTGGGCTAATTTTCTGGAAAACAACTTCAAAAACCCAATAATATTACAATATTTCAAAGATCAATTTGATAAATCAAAGCCCAAGGGTATTTCAATTAAAATCCAATTTCAAACCAATTTCAAGAACATGCTCTCAACACGAACATGCATGAACTATAACAATTTCCAAGCTTCAAACATGCTCTCATGAGCCAATTCTTTTCAAACATGATAAAATCATGGTCTACTCTCAAAACATGGACATGCATATAAGGAATTATGAACCACAACCTCAAAACTTCAATATCTATACATGCATGCAACAATTAAGCTTCAACACAACAATTTGAGCCATAAATTGGCTCTAATCTACAACCCCTCTAAACCATGCAAGAATCAATTTAACACAAGGATAAGAGGATAGATTTCTATCTTAAGTCTTCAATGTAAGATACACAGCTCAATTTGCATCTACCCTTCAATTTTTCAAGTTCTTAAGCAATTCACAAGAACAATTCAACTCTCTCTCTCACTCTCTTTCTTGGTCGGTTGTAGCAACAAAATGGCTGATGAGTGTTTTGAATCAAGTGTACAAGGCTCTAATATAATTAGCCTACATGGGCCCACTACAATGGCATTATAGTAATTAAGGCCAACTCTTGAAATTAGCTTATTTTAATCTAAATTTAATCATACTAAATCACTTTTCAGTAATTACACCATAAAATCACATAAAATCAATTAGCACAGAAACATCAATCAATTTCAGATTCGGCCGCCGATAAGGCCTTCAATTTGCAGTTAAACATAAAACACAAACAGATAACAAACAGGCAACAGATAAGAAATGCATTTAAACAGATACAGTTCCCAATCCTTAGTTCCAGATTCCAGTCAATCGGTCAGTATTTCAATCAATTCAATTACCAACACAATCGGTTCTCAGTTTAGGTAATCAGTAATTAATCGGTAAGCAGTGGTGAGGGTTGTTACAGTGCGGCATGAAAAAAAAATTATAAAACATAAAGGGTGCAAGTAATCTGTGGTGAAAAATGAGTACTGAACAGATATTAAATTGAAACAATTTTTTATATATTGAGAATTAAATTTATATAATTTAAACATTAATGACTAAAATGACACCGAACTCATACTTTTAGAACTAAAAATATAATTAACTGTCAACATAAATTTTTTACATAAAAATTATATAAATAGGAGTGACGATAACATTTTTGTAATTATAAAATATAATGATAATATTTTATCTGAAATGAAGGAACCACAAGAACCCCTATTATTTTGTAATGCAAGAACCACAAAGACCAACATCATTTTGGTCCATCATTATTAAGATTTTTTTTTCTATTTTTCTTGTCTTTTCTTTTTTTCTTTCTAAAATTTTATTCAGAATGATTATTGAGCAACAATTTTCAAAAAAAAAAAAAATTTAATACTAATAAAGTTTTGACCAACTAGTTTACATTCAATGACCCTAGGATCATAATGACAGCAAGAGGTGAGGTTTTTGCTCCAAATAGCTATGTTTACATGAATCCGGATCCTCAGTGCCCCTTTCCTGTAGCACAAGCCTGTCGCCCCCCAAAACGACGTCGTTTTGGGGGTTTTTTGGTTTTTTTTTTTTCTTTTCTTCTTCTTCTTGCTTTCTTTCTCTTTCTTCTCTCTTTCTGTTGAGGCCGGTGGCTCAGAGCGGAGAAGCAGAGCAGAGCGGTGGCTCAAAAAAATCTGCAGAAAAAAAATCTGCAGAAAAATATTGTTGATTTTGTTCAATAGGAGGAGGGTTTGTATTTTAAGCAAGGAGTAGGAGAGAAAGGGTCACTGTTATTCGGCATCAATGACAGTTAGTATAGTGCCAAAATATTTGGGTTTTAATGGGTTATCTTCTGTCCTGCCCCTTCCATTTGTAGCTCAAGATCTATTTTTGTTTTCTTCTTCTTTCTGAAATTCTAAAGATCTGAGTGTTTTTCCTTTCAAGCAGATAAAATTTTGTTGTTTTGTGTTTTGAATATTTGCAATTGACCTGAAACATAGAAAGAAGAAGAAGAAAATTTCCCTCTGTTATCGAATCAAAAAAATTTCCCTCGGTTATTTGCAATTGACCTGAAACATAGAAAGAAGAGAGATGATTCTGATGGGTCTTTTGGACTATCGATATTGATTGGTGAAAGGTAGTATTAGTCTATTTGTTTTGGGTTTCATTTGGATTGATGATTGAAGAGGCAAAAGAGAAGTGAAAAGCCGGAATGGATGTTGATGAAGATGTTTAGATTTTTCTGCAGATTTTTTTTTCTGTTTCTCTTCTTCCTCCTCTGTTTTTCAATTGTTTTTTTTCTTCAGATTTTTCTGCAGATTTTTCTTCAGAAAAATCAATGGATGTTTCTCTTCTTCCTCCTCTGTTTAATTGATGAATCGGTATCCATCAAAGAAGAAGAAGAAAAGAAAAAACAAAAAAACCCCCAAAACGACGTCATTTTGGGGGGCGACAAGCTTGTGCTACAGGAAAGGGGCACCGAGGATCTGGATTCATGTTTACATGGCCTCCCGTAGGAATATTAGGTGTGCGCATGTATTTAAGCATTAAACTTTTATAAATTAATCTTACGATCTTAAGATACGTATTTAAAATGGTATATATATATATTAAATATATTACATATTATATAATATTTTTGGATAAAATAATATAAATTATATAGAAATATATTGATATTAAATAAGATTAGAAGAAAAAATAAAATTTCTATATCTAATTTTCAGATAAAAATATTGCTTTATTAACAAATGTCAGTTTCTTCCTCTCATATATTGTAACAAATTAAAGGACCCAAGTGTCTAAATTGAGTACAAACATCGAATATATATCTCACACCCTTATCCAACATATTCAATATATACAAATTTTTTAAAAAAATAAAAAAATTCATGTATCACAGCGAAATACCTTCATTGTCCATGAAAAAGAGATTACTCAGCAACACAATGAGCCGGCAATGCTAGGGGGCCCGAATTTGGGTGCCCCTAATGCCCCGAATTTCCCTATCAGGTAAAAAAAAAAAAAAACAAAGTTACCAAAACTGGCAATTAGGGGCATTTGGGCCACAGTTTTTAGGGCCACCAATCATTTTCCCACAATGAGCAGCTTTATAGTAATAAACTCGTGGAAGAAGTATTATTGACTGATGATTTACGGTAGTGTCGCATGTGCTAATTAATGTACATATTAGTATATCAACATTAATTATAATATTATTATTGACCCCACTCATTAATCACATTACTAATATCAAAAAAAATTTAAATTATGTCACATTATCAATTAATACACTAGTTAATATACTAATTTATACCTATAGTAGTATTCGATAATTTAAGAAACTAAGTCGAATGTTTTGAAATCCCATGATGAGCTAAGGAAACAATTGCATAAAATGAAGGTTAAGCTCAGGCGGCCCGTTGACTGTAATATAGTAGGACTTGTCAAATCTTGGTCTCCACCTAACAACCTAGGAGGAGGAGAGGGGTTTTGCTTCCTTTGAAGTCAAAAATGTGAGCCTATTTACCAAGTCAAACAAACACGAGTCTTTTGTAACACTTCTTAAAAGGGCCAAAGTGACCTCTTCCTTTTATTGACCAACATCTGGCTTAGATGTTGTTTGACACCTTGTTCGAGATGAATTCATTTAGTCTGATTTTTTAATTATTTAAATTTGATTAAAAAAGTTATGTTTAAGATAAATTTTAACTTTTTTTTTAGTTGATTTGATAATTGTGAGAAATTTAATGATTATAAGAGAAAAAATAAAATGATAATGATTTGAATGTGATATTTTATTTTATTGACTAAATTAGTTTGTTTTACCTTTATTAAAAAAATTAACAAAAAATGAAAATAAATAAAAAAAAAAATTATTTTAAAAAAAACAAGTTATACACAGTTATTCAAAATTTCCATGCAACTTAAATATATATATATATATATATATTCCAAACACATTAACTTTTTTTTCATTTCATAAAAAAATTAAAAACTCAAATTCCAAACCACATTTTAATAACGACCGATGTGAAAGATTTTTATTGGATAATGGTGAAAACCACTAAATCACTATCTAATAGGTGTTTTTGTTAGAGCGTCTCCAATCTTTCATCAAATAAATTTGATGAAAAACTGATGAAAATGGTGCTCCAACCGTTTCATCAGTTTGTTATCAAATTGAGAATGTCTTAAACTTTTCATTAAATTGAGGATACTTGGAGCCTTTCATCAAATTACTATAGATAGCCGTTAGTGCAAAAGCACCGAACGACCGGCCAGTTGTCCATCGGACATCCACTTCTTTGCAATTTACACTGGACAATTTATACTAGCCGGTCGACCAACCGGATATCCTTCCAGTCATCCTCCTGATCGATCGGTGATTTGATGAAAATTCGGAATTCTCCGTTGGAACTCTCGATATCAGATCAAGATTTTACTTAAATTTTTACTCAAATTTGATAGAAAAAAGGAGTAAACGTTAGAAATGCCCTTAGATGAAGTTAGATCACTCACTTTTAGAGAAGAAAAAAATTTCACACTAGGTGAAGAATACACAGTTTTCTATTGGTTGGACAATGAGATGGTCTCACCTCTAACTTCAAATCAACCAATAAGCATCAAGTGTAATGTTCATACACTTATGTGTGAACAAATTTGCACTCATCACTGTCAAGCTTACTTTCACTCTTAGAATTATCTCATGTCATTTCTCTAAGTCACCCAAATTTGATTAATATATTTCAGAAATCCCTTCATTCATTGTCAACGGGTTTTGGGGCTGTTTGGTACAGCTTTTTTTCAACTTAAATCCACTTATAGCTTAAAATAAGTGATTTTGGAGTGTTTGGTGTAGCTTATGGGGGTAGATTATAGCTTTTTATAAGTAAAAATTGAGCTTTTTGGTTGAGTAGGGGAGGAGGTGCTTCCCAAACTAGCTTAACCGGGCAGCTATAATTTGAGGGGCAAAATGACTTAAATACCCCTCACAATTTCAAATAATTACAAGTGTACCATGTATATAAATCAAAAAAACTCTCCTTTTTGTCTCTTTGATGAAGCTCTGGCGATTTCCGGCGACGTGTCCCTCGCTCCGGCGATGAAACAGAGATCTCTCTCTTCTCTCTCTCTCTCTCTCTCTCTCTGCGCTATATCCATGGCGCCGGTCGATCTCGGGTTTGTCGCCATCGTGAAGCTCTGTCTGTGTGTCTCTCTCAGGTGTTGGTTTGTCACCATCGCGATTTGAACCAACGCCGTCGTCGATCTAAACCATCGTGATCTCAAACCCTACCGTCGATCGTCGCCCCTGTGCTACCAGAGCTAGGGTTTTCAAACCCTAGAAAAAAAATTGAAAAAAAAATCAATATTAATATTAATTAAAAAATAAAAAATTACTTTTCAGAATTAATAAAAACAAAATTAACATTTAATATGAAAAAAAATTTAAAAATTACTTTCCAGAATTAATATTTAACACAATTTATTTCAATTAATATTTACTTTTCATAATTAAAAAAATTACTTTCCAGAATTAATATTTACTAAAAATGAAATATTACTAAAATAATTAAAATGAATAATAATAAAGAATAATAATAATATGAATAATAATAAATAATAATAATTGATGGACAAAATGATACTAATTTTAATATTTAACACAATTTATTTCAATTAATATTTACTTTTCATAATTAAAAAAATTACTTTTCAGAATTAATATTTACTAAAAATGAAATATTACTAAAAATAATTAAAATGAATAATAATAAAGAATAATAATAATATGAAAAATAATAATAATAATAATTGATGGACAAATTGATACTAATTTTAATAATCGATGAACAAATTAATAATAATAATAATAATAATAATTAATAATTGATACTAATTTTAATAATTGATGAGCAATTGATAATTTTTATACTAAAATCACAATTAATAATAATAATAAAGAAAAGAAATACAGAGAAAGAAGAGAAGAAAAAAATTAATAATTTTGATAATGAATATATGAAAGATAATATGGAATGAAATCAGAACATTAATATAAATTAGACATGAATATTAATTTTAATGAATTAATAAATTAAAAAAATTAACAAAGAAAGAAGAGAAGGAAAAAAAATTAAAAAGAAAAGAAAATAAGGTGAAAAAGAAAAGAAAAGAAAATAAAATGAAAAGAAAAGAAAAAAAAAAATGTATTATAAATGAAATCACAAATTTTATATCTTATAAAGACAAAAATGACAATTATACAGAAAAAAAAATTATTTTACAGCTTATTTATCAAACATTACTCTGCTGCTTAAATCCATAATCCCATAGCTGCACCAAACAGATTACCAGCTTATGTTCACAGCTGTAAGTTATAATCTATTAAGTTATAATCTATAATCACTTTTCCACGACTCTACTAAACGAGGACCTTTGAGTTATAAATTTTAACATGGTATCAAAATTGCTTTTGAGTGGTCTCCACGCACTCAACCCTAATAAACAAGCACATAAGCAACGCGAATCAATCTCTCTCTCTCTCCATGTTCTAAATGTGTTCCACCTTTGTGTATGTCTCGCCTCACATAAAAGAAGAATTTGTCCATAATGTTATTCCTATCAATGTCGTACATCTTTTTCCAGCCTAAACTCTAAAAACTATCTTGGGAGTTGAGCAATTGTTCATTACCACCGACAGTAGTGATGTGGCTATGCCACAAACACATTCAAATCATTGATTTGTACCACACAAATAAATGGTTTAGATGTATTTGTTGCAATGTAATTGATGGCAAGGCCTCTTTTGTTTTGACATAGTACACTTTTAAACCTAACACTTCCATGTTCCAAAAGGAACATTGACAATGTCTGATTGCTTGAATCACCAGGAGACCATCTCCTTCATTAACAATTCGACTATAATTTCAGGTTCTGGCAGTCAGCAAAGCCTCGTGCATAGCCATTGCTTCCAGAGTTATTCTAGAAGCAACTTGGTGCTTATATATAGAGTAATATTAGGATGATCAAATTATTATTATTTTTAGATAAATTTGTTTACTATCTAACATGACACTTTGATATGTAATAATTGTTCATTTCATTTTTTAATTCATACCTTACACATTTTCTCTTTTAAAGCTTCAATAATGATTGAACCTATAGTTTAGATCAATAACTACTAATTTGTACTGCCACCTAAATTTACTCCAAGAGCACTGAAAGGTGTATATTGGTATAATAAATAGAAGATGGGATTCATTGCCATACACACAATTGAGATGGGCTTGATCTATAGGGGCTAATCCAGGAAGACAGATTTCATACTCAATTTACAACTTTGATTCATTTCACTCGATTAAAACATCTCTTGGAAATGGGGGTTATTCATGAATACACAATTAGTTAAAGCCCAAATTTTGGAGATCAACCCATATGGCTTACGGCCTGGTGAATGCGATAGGCCCGTAACCACTAAAGGGCCATAACAAGACCCTTCAAAGGCCATAGAAGGAAAAACACAAGGTCAGCAATAGACATAACCCTAGGACGATTCTAATTCTATTCTCTCTATTGAAGTTGGCTCTACTAAATTATGTTGCGTAGCGGAGAGCTTTCTAACTATGATTCAAGAGTAAGAGTTGTATTTTGAGTTTGTGAGTTTTGGAATTATAATTTGAATGTGAAAATTTTGTTTGGTGAAAGAGTTTTGAATTGAGTGGAGAATTTTTGATGTGACATATGATATTTGATACAAAAACTTACAACTCATAACCAAACATTATAACTCAAAATTCTATTAAAACACATAAAAAAAATTTTAAAATTCGAAAAATATTTTTTTCGAATATATAAAAATTAGCATTTGTCAATTGCAAAAAAAAAAAAAAATTTGTACTGTTCCGGGCAACCGGCCGGACGACCGGTTAGTCCAAATTTCCCCGCTTTCGACTGCGTTTTCAAAAGTGAGCATGGAATTAAGTTTTGAAATTCATAAACTAACGCCGTGTTCAAATTAAGTTCTGAAACGTTAGTTCTAGAGCTGTTCCAAACACAACCTTAGCCTCTCTTCTTTTAATCTCTCTATCTCTGAAAGTTGGCCCTACTAACTTAGGTATGAGAGGGTCTATGGTCGGTACCACCCCGGTGCCTACCCAATACTCACATCTTTTCTTGCAGGTTGCTTGGCTCAAGTTGAGACACTACAAGTCTGAACATCATCACATTGCATCATTACATTGCTAACATTACTTGGATGTGTACCAAACTGTTCGATGTAGCTTTTCCTTGGAAAAAAAAAAATTAAGCTAAAAAAAAAATAATAATTCATTATCGACAAATTGGGAAGACAATAATTATAACTTCAACATTTAATTTAACAGCTGCAACAAACGGCGCTTATAAGATTATCTGATTCTGACCTTATGTATATAAGATTCAACATATTGTTGAAATTCTTGAAACATCAATTTGAAATGGTTCAAATTTGGACATTTAAAAGGCTTTGCTGAAAGGTGAAACCCCCCAGCCATGGAACTCTAAATCATCAAAGTTACGGGGGGGATGAGTGACATGTCCTGCATATTGTTTCAATTGTTTACACAATCAGGTTTTGTTAACCAACGTTCACTCTAGCTTTTGTTTCTCTTAAATGTCTATATAGTGGTTTACTGTTTTATTCTACATTCCAATACGACTCCCAAAGTGGGTGAGAAGAGGGTAAATTACAAATACACTCTCTGATGTATGATTAAAATACGAATCGCCCCTGTAATTCTGAAAATTACATTCCATCCCCTAAGATTTCTAATTTCATGACAAATCGCCCCTTCTATTAATAAATTGTCAAGTCAATTAACAGTTTTTAATGATGTTAGAAATATGTTTTAATTAATAATTTATGTAATTTTATTATTGTATAGGAAGCAATTATGAATTTCATTTTTTCAGTTAATTTTGTTAAATAAAAAATTATGACAATGGGGTATTTGTAATTTTTCAAAGTACAGGGACAATCTGTATTTTAAAAAATCTCAAGGAGTGTATTTGTAAATTACCGTGAGAAGACATACACGCAGGTGAGGGGAGTCAAACACCTACAAATGTCTGCAATTCTATGCCAAGAATTGGATTTGGTCAAAGGTCACCATCCAAACTTCTTATGGTAAAAATGGCAATTAAAACCTCTGTTATGAAGCAATTAGTACAACAGAAGTAAATAATAAACAGCTGCAGCCTATGACATGCTTGTTAGGAATTGTGAAACACTTAAGTATCGATGAGTCACAAAAGAAAAATGGAGAAAAATAATAAACAGGAATTGTACATCACATGCACTCACAAGAACACGAGATTTATGTAGTTCATCCTAAAACAAAGACTACATCCAGAGTCATGGTTTCACTATGATTTAAACGAATTACAATCAATATATACAAATATAGCGATCCCCCAACTCCATATATGTAGTAGGAAAATGTTTTGGAGCTCCAATTTTGGACCCCCAAATCAACCCCAAGTGATGTTCATAAGCCACATCACTTGGAAACCCTAATAAAATATAAAAATTTTCTAATGAGTGCTTGTCATGTCATTGGGGTCCAAAATTGGGGGATGTATCATTACTGATACATAGTATTAAGCGCTACAGATCACAAGTGTATAAATATCAAAACACTCTTACTTTATAATTCAGGGTTGAAGGCATGCCCCCAAACCCCACCTTCAAGCAAGTGGTTAGTGTCAAGTATGTATTAGGATACACACTACCCAACAATGCTTGCCTTCTTTTTTTCTTTTTCTTTTTCTTTTTCCTGAAAATTTGAAAAATTGCTTTTAATGATGGTACTCATGGCAAGTGTTCTTACCCAGCAAAAGGCAAGATTTCATGGCGAATTTTTATTCAGTAAAGGTGGAACAGTTATTTAGAGTTTGCCTTGGTCATGTGCTTAATACATTTCTCATCATGATTGCTCAACTGGTTGATACCCTGCTCTCTCTCTCTTTTTTTTTTTTTGGTCACTGAGTAATCTTAGTTGCTAAGAACAGCTAATACAATTTGATGAAACACTTTTAAAAAGACAAATCCAATGCTGCAACACAGAATACTTGTTTCATCAAGAGCTTTCTTCTATTTTTCTGAAGTTTAGGTACTCATAATTCTTTGTGGTTTATGCTCTAACTTGCACTACTTTCATTCACTACAATTTTTCCTTTTTTCATATGTATATATATGCTAAAAAACTGCAAGTTAATGTGAAGCGAAATTCCACATCGTTTGGGTATGAAAGTAATGTGCATGCAATATATAAGCGTAAGGGCACCTTCAACTCTACGGCTAGCTTTTGGGTTATTCCTCCCAACACCGTGAAACCGTTGACTCCAATACTTGAAATAATAAGTTATTGGGTTGAGTTCTACCTACACCATGAAACAGTTAACTCTCAATATATACTTGAAACACAATGTTGCTTGTGCTTTTGATCTTCCCTGTATTGGAACAGATGCAATCAAAGGTTAGTGCTGAAAACATGACTTGTACTTCTCTTGCACAAGCGAGAAATCATAAAAAATAAAAAATTCTTATTCAATTAGAATAATATCTATTGTACTGTGAACATGCTTTTCATGGAAACCCAACTAGTAAGCTCATATTGATAAGAGGTTCAAGTGGCTTTCACCATCAGATTATCTGCTAATAATGATGTCGAGCAAAAGAATCTCAAGAGGCAGCTCTTAGCTTGTAAACTCAACAAAAATTTTACCGATGTTTGTATTATTATTCTTATAAAAGAAGATATATGTGCACATACTAGGGTATGGTTGAGTGTGATCACGAAGTAGATCTCTTGGAACCTGTAAAACTATGGAAATGATTTTATTGACTGATTTTTAATGACATTAAAAATACAGATTTCACCATATAAACCTCAACAACTGTTTCATTATGTCCAATTCATTACTTAATTACTTACATATCTTGAAATAAAAAGGAGATGGACTACTTCAAGTGCAGATTCTCATGTAAAAGTTCGAATTTTTTTTTTATTTTTTTGTTGGTACAGAGGACGAATAAACTATTTTTATGGCTGTCCAAACCCCATGTAAAAGCAGTGTAATCATTTCATTTTGTGGGAAATCCTAAGGTCCTTTTCTGATATGGATTTCATCATCTCCACTATAAGGCGTGATGTTTGTTTTATCCTTTCCTGATTTAATTCATATATATATTTTTTTATTAATTTACTTTCCTCCTTGTTGGTACCAATTTCTCTTGCAGGTTGCCTCGACAGAAATGCATGTGGAAAAATGACTTAGAACGTGTGTGACAGTTGGAGGCTTTAGATGGGAACACGTGTCAATCCAGTCAGGCAGAGAATTCAAAGCATGCCGCAAAGGAAAAGGAACAATGCTGAAATAAAGAGGGGAAGTTATTTTGATGAAGACAAGTGGCAAAATCTCAAGAAAGCTGGCAAAGGTAGTGGCGGTTGCAAGAGGTTATATTCAGCCGATGATCAAAGGGTGAGAGAGGAGACTGAAGGAAAGTCTGACGTAGCTGACGAGTAAAGTAATGTTAAGCATATAAGCCTCATCTCAATAGCTAGCTTTTAGGTTGAGTTCTCCAGTTTGTTTGCAATTTCATCTTTTCAGACTTCCAAAGAAGTCCTTGAATCTGTCACCTCACACATTTGTGCTAAGACATTGTTGATTGTGGCCTAATAGAAATTTTACTAACACTCCTGTATCTCTTTTATCTGATCTGATCGATGCTTGATACAGTTATAGATTGCTTCACTCTTGATGCCTACCCTGCTTTGTATCTGAGCATTTACTGATGGTATACAGGCAGTGGAGTAAAGCAAACCAGTTGTTGGGTTGCTTTCCAACTATATTAACAAACAAACATTTAAATAATTGCAATATGGGAGCTCCAATTTCAATTTCAGCATTTTTTTTATTAAGATTTGGTTAATTTGGTTAGTGATACATGTTTAAAGAGCACTGCATTGTGAAACATGACTTCAAGGCAACAAACATTTATGAATTTTTTTAATATTACTGGTGTTACTGTTCCATCATTAACTTCTCTTTGCCTCAAATCTTTTTGGATATGATGACTAGAAAAATAAAAACTGATACATCTGAATTGCCACGCCTGTCTTCAGCCGCACTAAAGAAAATAGATAAAAGAAAAAATGAGAAAGAAGACCCAAAGTCGTGGTTTGATGAAGACTACAATAGAGTTATAATTGGGATCAAGTTTCTGTCTAAAGGGCTAACAGGTCTCAACTTGGTATTCCAATTCAATAATGACTAATTGGATGATTAATAATTTAATAGGTTTTAAATTTACAGGAGTTGATCTAACTGATTTTATACTATCAGTAAGAATACCAGTATGAAATAATATATATTTACTTCTGTTAATTAAATTTTAGTAAAAATGCCAGACCTGCTGTAGTATAATTTGCTTAGAATATGATGAACTCTATTCAATGTAGAGTATCCACTTGTCAAGTGATGTTAAACGAGTTGTGACAGGGTCAAAAATACTTAATTGTCTGTAATTGTGATGTGCTGGACTTGCATAATTATGTCCATTAATACAAAGTGGTTTGTTATCATTAGGATAGTGATTGGCATACATGGTTGATTTGGGAGATGATCTTCGAAATTTTATATTCCTTTCAATCATGAATTAAAAGAAGAATAAAAGAATGAATTGGCTTAATCTCAAATGAGGTCAGCCCATGAATATATAGATCGATATGCACAATATCAGGAAACTGTACAAGATAGGAAATAACATAGAAAATGAAATAAAATCAAGGCTAAACAATGGCCATAACATAAAAGGGTCCTATTCTAGAATATTTTGTGTACTATATTTCAACATTAAAAGCCGCTTATATATTTATCATTGGTTAGGTGTTATGAACTCCTAACAGCAGAAACTACAATGAGTTTGGGTTCTGGTGGAGGATAGGAATGTGAAGTTTTTGACACCTCTAGTATCACTCGAGGGATTGTAAGCAAAATACTTTTTTGTTTCAACGTAGTTCTTGCATAGCACTGCCCATATGAAGAACATGAAAGTGCAAAAGGGAAAAGCATTTTTTAAATGACTTGTAGGCATTATTAGTAATCAAAACCAGTCCAGAACTTATCCAGGAAAGAATGGTTCATTTACAAATAAATAATCAAAATCTGGATATTCAGCGCATTTCATGTGAAATACTATTATGTTATGGGTTTACATAAGGTATCAAATTGAAGCGGATTGAACTTCCACTTATTTTCTTTTATGTAAAGCCACAGATATAACCGAGTGCATAATTATGAACTAAAGTTTAAGATAGTTGGATCACTGTTGCGGCATTAGGACTCAGTTAATTATGGTAGATTTTACTGCATAGAATTCAGTCAAAATTGCTCATGTTGGATCATCTGCACATGTTCAATGAGGTTTTACATCGGATGCTACTTTGCTATAATTACTGCATAGTTACTTTTGGATCATACTTTCATCATGCAACATAGAATTACTTTAGCAGAATTTGTGGGGAGTGGGACATCTCCACTAGGAAAAGGTATTGCTCTGAAAACATGCCTTTTCTATTTCTTTGATGTTAGCAGTGAACTTCAATTAACTGGGGACACAACTCTCTCTCTCTCTCTCTCTCTCTCTCTCTCTCCCTCTCTCTCTCATTATTCTCTAATAGAAAACATGTCTTTTGTTGTTAATATAAACCGTTGGTTTTTTTTTTTTTTTTTTTATTGCATAGACTGAATTGGAGCATTGGGGCCTAACTGCAATCATACTACGCAATAATTTCCGAAGTGTAAAATTTTATGTCGCATTTGCATGCCCAAGCATTGAACTCAAACAAAACAAAATCATTAATTTTCACCAGCAACCCTCTTTAACAAAGAAAGACAGACTAGCCTTGTCTCGGAGGGTCTGGATCCTCTCCATTATATGGTTGTGAAAGAGTCACACCAATATATCTTTATTTCAACTTTAAAAATAGCTAAGGAATATTTTAGAATTTTCTCAAAACGGTTGATTCTGAATTTTAATGACATGTCATAACCTTATGTATTATAATGAAGAGGATCTAAATCATGCCTCAGAGGCTATATGATCAATCCAACAATTGATGATCTGGGACCCTTCCAAGAAGGATGTTTCAGCTAAACACTCACTCGGGACTAAATTTAATCTAACTGAATTAAAAAAAGGTCTTGTGATTACCCATATAGCTGTATAATTCACTGAAAGTAGTGTTCAGTATATAATACAAAAACGCTCTACTTCAACTTAAAGACTAGCTTGAAATTGTAAGATTTCATTGATATTCTAAACCAGACCAGTTCACATGATGAGGTGTAACTCGTAGTCTGAGAGTATTTAACATGAAGATTCTGTAGTCAAATCCATAGTATTCCTGATACTACAGATCAACATGGTATTAGAACATTTTTTGCACGTTGGACTCACTTTTTAGAGGAGGAACACCTAACCAAGTTGACAAAATTGGGAGTATGCTGTTGAGTTAGGTCGAGAGCCAACAACACACTTTGTATTGACTTGGAGAATTACCTAACTAATGCAGTGGATGAATTATGAGTATGCTGTTGAGTTTACTTCTGGAATCAACCGGCATTGTAAATAATAAGACCAACAAGTATGAAACATTATAGCAATAAAAATGCATAAAAAAGAAAAGTAGACTAATTAACTAGACTCGTATTTCGGGAACAACGTAGGTCTTGTTTCTTGATTTTCTTGGACCAAGGAGTCACTTTCTCACTATTGTAATGGTTGCTCATAGACACCACCAGGGGTGGTGGCCTAATGGAGAAGGCATCCTTCTCCATAGGCGTGACCCAGGTTCGACTCCTGGGGGAGCGAAATGCTGGGTAATTTCAGTGGTTCTCTGCGGAGACCTCGGTTTATACTCCGATTGAATCCTGAACTCGTTTGTGGCGTATAGTTGAGCTCCACTGGTATCTCGGTGGTGGATCCTTCCTTTGGGTTAGATTTTGTACTCCAATCGAATCCTGAGCTTGTTTGTGGTGTATAATTAAGCTCCGCTGGTATCTCAGTAGTGGATCCCTTCCTTTGAGTTAGATTAAATCAGGCTGGCAACCGATTATCCTGGGACCTGGGCCCACGAATGCGACTGGGCCCACGAATGCAGTGATGATACCAAAGAGTATCCTTTTTCTTGTTCAAAAAAAAAATAAAAAATAAAAAAATGGTTGCTCATAGACCATAAGGAATTGTTAATATAACAACCCATAAAAGTTAAAACAACAATTGTCTATAAAATAGTAAAGAAATGAGGCTTCAATGCTCAAACTTTATATTTTACCACTTACAAGCACGTTTTTGCATCTATAAATTAATACACTTCAGTGAGTCGTCTTCATTGTGGCAAGTGCAGTGAGGAAGATGAAGATTCTCATGCTAAAAACTTTCTTTCTCATTTTTCTCTTTGCTTTTCTAGGAACCCAAGCAAGAACTATATCAGGTAATACACCTGTCTTTAACCATAATGATTCTTTTCTCAGTCAGTCAACTGTTTTATAATCAGTTACTTGGCAAGCACATGTTTCGGAACAAGTTGTAACTACACACTCTTCACTAGTTCAATGCTTGCTTTAGTAGCATTTGTCTTTTTATTTAATCAAATACTTTGCTCAGAGTACATATCATTCAACCATGAATTGTCTTTCATGAATTCTTACAAAGTTAGAATACTTTTACAAATGCTTGAAGTCATTTTACAAAGTTAGAATACTTTGCTCAGTTGACAGTTTGAAGTCATCTTACAATCTTAAATTAATAACCTTAATTATTTTAATGGTTTCAATTTATTTTCTAAACTGTCATTCTCGGCATGATGTAGAACATGAACATCCACGTGACAAATTGATGAAGAACAATTGTGGAAGGACCTTCAGCCCAACAACAGTGTCTCTAGCATCATCATCACAAAGCCAGGAGATAAAAGGCGCTTCTCCTTGCAACAAAGAGCATTCCTCCAACTTTGCAAGAAAGACTAATTATGAAAGATCGTCAAATCCACCACCTCCATCTCCAAGTTCATCACCACCAACCGAACAAATATCAAAGGCTTTTCCTCATGGTGAAGATCATTCCTTCAATTTTTTGGCAAGAATGGATCGGTATGGAAGGACCTCACGTCCACCACCGCCATCGCCAACATCATCACCACCAACCCAACAGATATCAAGAGCCTTTCCTTGTGGCGAAGACCATTTGTGCAATTTTTTTGTAAGATCTCATTATGGAAGGACTTCAAGTCCACCACCGCCATCCCCAACATCATCACCACCAACTAAGGAGATATCAAAGGCTTTTCCTCGTGGCGAAGAGAATTCTTGCAACTTTTTGGCAAGAATGACTCAATATGGAAGGACCTCAAGTCCACCTCCGCCATCCCCAACATCATCACCACCAACTAAGGAGATATCAAAGGCTTTTCCTCGTGGCGAAGAGAATTCTTGCAACTTTTTGGCAAGAATGACTCAATATGGAAGGACCTCAAGTCCACCTCCGCCATCCCCAACATCATCACCACCAACTAAGGAGATATCAAAGGCTTTTACTTGTGGTGAAGAGAATTCTTGCAATTTTTTGGCAAGAATGACTCAATATGGAAGGACCTCAAGTCCACCACCGCCATCCCCAACATCATCACCGCCAACCCAACAGATATCAAGGACTTCTAGTTGTCCTCCCGGGTATCCTTGCAACGTCCTAATCATGACAACTAGCTATGAACGGACCCCAAAAGCTCCACCTCCACCGCCAAAAGAAGCTCCGCCAAGCCATCAAATAACAACGCTAACAATGACTGACTATGGCAAGACAGCCACTCCACCACCTCCATCTCCAAAGCCATCAGCTCCGACCCACCAACTATCAAGTATTGGGCTGTTACTTAGAAAATCGCCTCCAAATTCCAACTTAGCTTCTATCTGAAATGATTTTAATTCATGGAAGTACTAGGCAGATAGTCTATCTCAGTATCTTTACTTGGCTTGTGATATTAATTGAAGTGTGTGCCACTAGAACTATAGATTAAGAGGACATAGATCAGGTGAATTAGTAATCACTCAGTTGTGCCAATGAATAGAATATGTATATTCGGAGTAGTGAACTTGTATAATATATCAGAAAGGTAATCAGCTTTTTAGTGCAGAGTGTGTTATTAACTATTGTAAGACTTGTCTTATTGAAATAAAAAATGAAACCCAATTTCTTATTGGGCCATTTTGTGAAGGAGCACTATTGCATGAGATTCAAGATAGCTACCTCTTTTCCAAGACATGATGCCTGGGTTCAAATCTTACCACTGCGACTACTGATTGTAATATAAAAATTTACAAAATCAAAGCTGAAATGAACTCAAGCCTAGCATTGTTAATTGTAGTAGTAACAAAGAAATAAAATTTCAACACAAAGAATGGGAAAATTCCAACATGATTGTGTACTGTGTGGGCATCATTTGCCTTATATAAAAGTTTTTGGTATCAAAGTTTTGTATCCAAAGGTGAAAATTTTGTTACAAAAAATATTTGAGAATCAATTCCCACCATTGTGAGTGCAGTCACTAAAGGTCATCTCAAAAAATCAAAAAGAAGACTTTTAGCGACAATTTTGAAATGTCGCTAACAAATTTTGGTGCCAAAAGTTTTAAATTTTGCGAGAAAAATTTTGCTCTCAAAAAGTTAATAATTCATCATTAAATGTCAAATTTTGTTTTGTCAGTAACAGTGACACTTTTGATAATTAAAGGGATTTTGTCTCTAAATTATTTTTTTTTAAACTTTAAGTAGTGTAAATTCTCAAATAGCATTTATACAAACATGATAAAATGAGAAAATGATAAAATGATGGATAAATTACAAATACACCCCTTATGTTTTGTTTAAAGTACAGATTGCTCCTATGGTTGAAAATTTTTCAACAAATACCCCCTTATTAGAATTTTTTATTTACAGAATTAGCTAAAAAAATGAAATTAATAATTGTTTTCCTATACAATAATAAAATTACCTAAATTATTAATTGAAACATATTTTTAACATCATTAAAAACAGTTAATTAACTTGATGATTTATTAATAAAAGGGACAATTTGTTATAAAATTAGAAACCTCAAAAATAGAATGTAATTTTCAAAACTACAGGGAGCGATTTGTATATTAATCAAATATCAGGGGATGAATTTGTAATTTATCCTAAAATGATTATCTCGATGGAAGATATAGAACTTTAAATGATGAAATTGTAATAAAGAATTTGGTATCTCTTTTTTGTGTTATGTTCAGTCAAAGACTATATACTCAATTAAATAAAATAAATTTATATCCAAATTTTAAAGGAAAATGAGGCCTAAAAGACGAGGTTGTCATGATTTAACAAATACATTAACATTTTTGAAAACTTGAGAGGGTGAATTTATTTTAACTTCGAAAAATTTAGTTCTATTAATGAGTAAATTTACCTTTTGGCAATAGTTGCACCCTTCTTCAATCTATAAGGCAATGTCATGCTCTTTGCTATAATAAAAACATTTTATAGAAAAACTTTTTAATTGCCCCAAGCTGTATTTAAAATGAAAATATTTCATTTACTTCAATAATTCTTGCATCAGTGTTACGGTGGCCCACAAGAAATTGGAAGTACCAAGAGATTAAGAGGGGCAGGTGCCCTCCTAACTTGTAGAAAATTGCATTTTAAGCCTAAGTTTTAAAAATACATTCATTTTTTTTCATCTATAAATATATCAACAATGATTCACACCACTAAAAAAAGACTATTAATAGCATTAATGCATTGGGAATGCCAAAAAAATAAATAAAATAAGGCATAGGCAGTGGGCGGGGCCATATCATTAGTGTGCTATTAGAGCACTACTTTTAGTGTTCTCACCCATTTTTCTAAATATATAGAGAGATTTATTTATAACTACTTATCTCATATTACTTGAGAGTTCTATAAAGTGAAATATTAAGATTGTTTTATTATGGTGATATATGTGATATTAAAATAGTTTTCAAACATTGATAGTTGATTTGTTTTTACCAAACTAAATTTATATTCCAAATAAACCTAATCTAATTACGTGTAGATTTTAATAGATGAACTTATTATTTAATAGGTCATACGATAATTAATGGTATTTTTCATCAAACGATACTAAAAAATGTCACTAATTATAAATTTTAGCTATAGTTTAAAAAAATGGTCACAAAAAAATCACTATTTTTCAACTTTCAATGACAATTTAAAAAATTCTTTACAGAAAATTATCACTAATTATAAGTTTTAGAGACAATTTATAAAAGCCGTGATAAAAAAGTCACTAATTGTTCATTTTTAACGACATATGTAAGAAATTGTCATAAAAAATTATTTTTAACGACGATTTTATTAATATTACTTTTTAATAAAACTTGATAAGAATTAAATCAACTATTAAAACTTATTAATAATTTATCTATATCTTGCTCTCTTTAAATCCCGCTCTATCAGCAGAGACTCGTGCCTTACACTACAAGAAAACTTGGCAAATAACACGGAGGCTTTTGCGACAGGGTAACTGCAGTCGCCAAAGAAGTATTTTGCGACGGCGTTTATCTATTGTCGAGAAAAATGGCCTTTTGCGACGGGGATTACCTCCGTCGCTAATGATTGTAAAAGAAAAATGCAGGAGAATTTGTGACGCACAGTACACCGTTGCAAATGGTGAACCATCTGTGACGGCAGAAGCTTGTCGCAAAAAAATATTTGTAAAACGACGTCGTTTTAATTTGTTAATGATGTATCATTTGCGACGGTAGTATATATGCCGTCGCAAAAAAATAAATATTTCACATCCCGCTCATTTCTCCCATTCGCGGTCATGCTAAAATCCCCAAAATCCTCAAATCAAAATCCCTAAAATCACCAAACCAAAATCCCCAAAATCCCAATCCATTGATCCAACTATTAGAACCTAAATCCCAGAATCCCCAAAATCCTCAAATCAAAATCATTCAGTGCCGGAGTGAAGGCGGGTGAACGACGGCATTCGCAGAGTGACGAGGGTGAACGATGGCCTTCGCCGGAGTGACGAGGCAGCGACTGTGAACGACGAGTGACGAGGCAAGAACGAGGGTGAACAACTGCGAACGACGAGTGACGAGGCAAGACTGAACGACAGTGAACATTTTAAGGGTGAGTTCCACCACCTTCAATCCTTTCCATTCTTCAATTTGATTCCCACTTTGGGACCAACTCACACGTGCTTAGTACATACACACCTATACAATCCATACACACTAAGCTTCCTCTGTTTTATTAGGAAGGATTGCAACCTGAGCTGTGGCTGCAGTCTCAACCTTGTCAGCACAATGTATAGTTGTTGCTAGCTTCATATAACTAATTAAAATTACTTAATATCTTTCGCTGTTAGAATACATATTAACTCCTCATAAATATATAAAAATATACGTGGTTAAATGATTATACAGAGGATAGGTTATATTCAGTATCCTGTCAAAACAAATCAGATTTAAGTTAGCCTTTTCACACGAGGTTCTTCGGCTAATCATTTTAAATGACTTAGCTTGATAACAAGGAAACATATATATTAAAATGAACAAAGGACATATGTTATGAATTGTATTAATGCATTGACTCACATGTCATCCCAAAGAATTCTTGATTGTTGATCAGGATCTTCAGCCAATTGTTTCCATTGTGCTCTTGCCTTGCCTTAATTTTCCTAGCAGATTCCTCAGTGAAACGGAGACAAAAGTTTACTTCAATTATCTGTAGCACAGGGATATCCCCGAAATCAGATGGGATCTCCTTGAGACTATAACATTCTTCCAACACTAAATGCTCAAGGCTTGTAAAGTGAGTGCTAGAGGCAATCCATTCTTCAACACCGAGACATTTGAGTCGACGAAATCCCCCACCAGTTGTTTCCATTCTTCAATCCTTTCCATTCTTCAGCCATTTCATTTTGTTTTAAGAATTTGGAGTCCTCCCATTCTTCAATTTGTCTTTGCAAATCTCAATTGATTCCCACTTTCGGAAATTCATTAAGTGATCATCATTATCATTATCATCCATTTCTTTCTCTTAAGAATCCCACCTCACACACCATGGTTTTAGAGGTAATATATTATATAGCTCATCCTTGTTCATTTGGGTTTTTCTATTCAATGCAATTTGATTAATTGTCTTCAACTCATGTTGTTTGATTATTTGGTTTAGAATCTTAAGAGATATGTCTCTGGTTGTGCTTGCCATTAAGGACCAACTCATGATCATTTGATTTTTTGTTTTTAGTTAGGCAGAAATTAAAATAAAGTAAACATGTCCCTCAAGATCTATTTTGTGCCTGGTTTGGAGGTAATTTTAATTCTCGATACTTTTGCCTCTAGTTACATAATTCAATCCCAAAAATTGTTCTGGGCTGCTTTTGCTTTTTGATGTCATGAAATCATGTCCTTTGTTTGTGTTTGTTGCAAAAATCTTTTTATTTCAGTTGGTGCAGTACATTAACCAATGACGAGTGGAATCTCTCCTTACAACCAGGACCTTTTTTTTGTGTTTGGATCTTAGATTTGTAAAAAGATTAACGAGGGAGTGTGTTTGGCTGTGTTTTCGATTTCTGTTTTCAGTTTTTTTTAATACACAGCTTCTATTTCATTTTGATTTCCTTTTTTTACATTCACAATTTTTTTCACAAATCCAAAATTAAAACACAGCCTATGTTAGAGTGTATATATATTTATTTATTTACCAACAAAGTGAGTAGAAATCTAGGCAAAGTGAAGTGAGTTATCATTATGAAAGTGGAATACAAGTGCTGTATCTTTTACTCTTTTTTTTTTTTTTTTTGGTCATTTCCCTTTTGCTGAAGTGAATAGTTTGTTGACATAAAACTACTCATGACTTGCTGACTGAGTTATACTAACTAATGAATTAAACGTGTTTGATAAAAAGCCATAATGAAAAGAAAAGAAAAGAAAAGAAAAAAATAAAAAATAGCTCTATTGTACATTTAATTTATTAATGCAGGCAAATCTTTAATGACAGAGAGCTTACATCCTGCTGCAACAGAAGCACATCCTTTACGCGCACCTTCGTCCAGTTGCTCCTCATTTTCATCCTCTAACCTTGATACAGAGGTAGGTAATTCTTCTTCTTCCTTACCCCATCTTTTTCTTTACATCTCTTTCATTTTCTCCTTCACATACATCATGTGTGGATCTATGGCTTCTTCAAGAAAGAATGACATTCACTTTCTATTTTTTCTGCCAAGTTCAAACTAAGCTAAGTCTCCTGCTTAAATGACTATTCCAGAACCAATTTTAATTCATTGTTTGAGAGATGCTACAGAGTTAGGCATGTGCAGATTAAAGGGTTTGATGTCTAAAAAATTTACTGTGACCTGTCTAACATTGGTTAGTTTCAAATTGATGAACATATTGTAAACCAACTACGAACTATCTGAGGATAGCATTTGGCCCAATAGCGCAGGCCCTTGGTTGTTTCCTCACTAATCGGGATTCGAAGCCCACCAATCCCCTCTTCCCTTAGGATAATTAATATGTGATATTATGTCTTGTAATTATATTTTTACGCTTACATCTCATTATGACTCTTACATTTGTTGTAATTATATTTTTTTCTAGGGCATATTTGTTTTGCATGTGAGATGTATATCTCCCAGTAAGTTTGCCTGAAGCAAATTAATAGTGGGAAACACATATGAGGGAAGTACAGATGATGGATAAGAGTTGGATTGATTTGCCAAATAGGATGTCGAGGGAATACATTAATGGGATTGATCAATTCCTTGTGTTTGCCTACACCAATAGGGTTGAAGGTTCGATGATTAGTTGTCCTTGTAGAAAATGTGAGAATCGATACTATCTTGTGCGAGAGGGTGTACGGAAGCATCTGATTTTGAATGGTTTTTTAAAAAAGTACAAACATTGGATTAATCATGGGGAATCTTACGTATCTCTGCATGGTAATCGAGAGAATGAAACATTGGCTAATTTAGACATTGGGGACGATATGGTTGGAGACAATCATGGATATTGTCGCACATACGGGAGAACTGTGCCTCGGAGAGCAGTGTATAAAGATGGTGCTGGGCCATCACAGTCAGCACCCCAGCCATCGACTATTGTTCAGATCACCCAGCAGTTTGTGCGAGCTAAGGGATGAGTTGAGGGAGGAGCTGCGAGCAGAGTTCTCTACACATTTACAGCAGCTGAGAGCTGAGATGATGGCCTTTGTGTCACAGGGGCAAGTGTGGATCCCAACAGACAGGTTCGATATAAATTAAATTGTTTGATAGTTAAATTTTCACACAACATTATGTATAAAATTCGAATATGATTAACACATTATGCATTGACTATCATAGGCTCCTGATGCATCGAGTGGCCACCGGGCATTTAGGAATCTGCAGAAGACGAGAATCCATATACACCACCACCAGAAGATCAGGTATAAAATGTATCTTTACATTCTAAGCTAAAATGTATCTTTGCATTCTTTGCATTCTAAGCTAAGAGACTTGTGGGAGAAGACGGGACTCAAATTGGGTTCCCGGATTAGGCGTTAGAGACGGATTTCACTCTAAGCAAACTAGTTCTTTAAGAAACTTGAATTCGAGGTGTTAACGCCCTAAAATCACCAAAAAGGGTCGGTTTAGTGCGAAACTTGGCACACACGACTGCCTAGGCACGAGAGACTTGTGGAAGAAGACGGGACTCGAATCGGGTTCCCGGTTTGGGAGTTAGAGCCGTATTTCGGTCTAGGCAAACTAGTTCCTTAAGAAACTTGAATTCAAGGTGTTGACGCCCCAAAATCACCAAACGGGGTCGGATTGGCACGAAACTTGGCACACACGACCGCCTAGGCAAGAGACTTGTGGGAGAAGATGGGACTCCAATCGGGTTCCCGGTTTGGGAGTTAGAGCGATATCTAGGCAAACTAAGTTCCTTAAGAAACTTGAATTCGAGGTGTTGACGCCCCAAAATCACGAAACGGGGTGGATTGGCACGAAACTTGGCACACACGACCGCCTAGGCACGAGAGACTTGTGGAGAAGACGGGACTCCAATCGGGTTCCCGGTTTGGGAGTTAGAGCCGTATTTCGGTCTAGGCAAACTAGTTCCTTAAGAAACTTGAATTCGAGATGTTGACGCCCCAAAATCACCAAACGGGTCGGATTGGCACGAAACTTGGCACACACGACCGCCTAGGCACGAGAGACTTGTGGAGAAGACGGGACTCCAATCGGGTTCCCGGTTTGGGAGTTAGAGCGTATTTCGGTCTAGGTAAACTAGTTCCTTAAGAAACTTGAATTCGAGGTGTTGACGCCCCAAAATCACCAAACGGGGTCGGATTGGCACAAAACTTGGCACACACGACCGCCTAGGCACGAGAGACTTGTGGGAGAAGACGGGACTCCAATCGGGTTCTCGGTTTGGGAGTTAGAGTCGGATATCACTCTAGGCAAACTAGTTCCTTAAGAAACTTGAATTCGAGGTACTGACGCCCCAAAATCACCAAAAGGGGTCGGTTTAGCACGAAACTTGGCACACACGACCGCCTAGGCACGAGAGACTTGTGGGAGAATACGGGACTCCAATCGGGTTCCCGGTTTGGGAGTTAGAGCCATATTTCGGTCTAGGCAAACTAGTTCCTTAAGAAACTTGAATTCGAGGTGTTGATGCCCCAAAATCACCAAAAGGGGTCGGTTTAGCACGAAACTTGGCACACACGATCGCCTAGGCACGAGAGACTTGTGGGAGAAGACGGGACTCGAATCGGGTTCCCGGTTTGGGAGTTAGAGCCGTATTTCGGCCTAGGCAAACTAGTTCCTTAAGAAACTTGAATTCGAGGGTTGACGCCCAAAATCACCAAACGGGGTCGGATTGGCACGAAACTTGGCACACACGACCGCCTAGGCACGAGAGACTTATGGGAGAAGACGGGACTCCAATCGGGTTCCCGGTTTGGGAGTTAGAGCCATATTTCGGTCTAGGCAAACTAGTCCTTAAGAAACTTGAATTCGAGGTGTTGACGCCCCAAAATCACCAAATGGGTCGGATTGCACGAAACTTGGCACACACGACCGCCTAGGCACGAGAGACTTGTGGGAGAAGACGGGACTCCAATCGGGTTCCCGGTTTGGGAGTTAGAGTCGGATATCACTCTAGCAAACTAGTTCTTAAGAAACTTGAATTCGAGTGTTGACGCCCCAAAATCACCAAAAGGGGTCAGTTTAGCACGAAACTTGGCACACACGACCGCCTAGGCACGAGAGACTTGTGAGAGAAGACGGGGCTCGAATCGGGTTCCCGGTTTGGGAGTTAGAGTTGGATATCACTCTAGGCAAACTAGTTCCTTAAGAAACTTGAATTCGAGGTGTTGACGCCCCAAAATCACCAAAAGGGGTCGGATTGGCACGAAACTTGGCACACACGACCGCCTAGGCACGAGAGACTTGTGGGAGAAGACGGGACTCGAATCGGGTTCCCGGTTTGGAGTTAGAAGCGGATATCACTCTAGGCAAACTAGTTCCTTAAGAAACTTGAATTCGAGGTGTTGACGCCCCAAAATCACTAAACGACGTCAGTTGCACGAAACTTGGCACACACGACCGCCTAGGCACGAGAGACTTGTGGGAGAAGACAGGCTCAAATCAGGTTCCCGGTTTGGGAGTTAGGGTCGTATTTTGTCTAGCCAAAATTATTTACTTAACTATTTTTGTAATTATATAGTAGTTAATTTTTTATGTTTTTTTGTAATTAAAATATTAACACAAAATTATATTGTCATTAATTATTTTTATTTTTTATTTTCAGATATTTCCTGAGTAGCAGTTTGCTTCTTGTGGAATGCAGGCGTGTGAAGATTGCGACAAACTTTTGTTTTTGTAACCCGGAAGAATCATGACGAAAACTTTTATTTTTGATTTACGTTATTTAGATTTGTAAACACATTATGTATGTATTATGCAACATTATGTGGTGGGATAATTTTGATGATGTGTTGTTATGAATGGAAGAATACTTTAATTATGGATGATTTTTATTTATATACAGGAATTTTTATATTATTATATAATTATCGTTTTTTTTTAGTTATTTTCATTTAATACAGATAATTTTCATATTTTTAATAATTTTATTGCAGTTTTTTTTTTGTTTTTTTTTTTTTAGATGGCACCACGCTGTCTCAAAAAAATTAAAACCAGGTTTTTGTAACGGTAGTATAGCCGTCGCCAAAGATATTGGCATTATTAATTAGTTGAAACAAAAGGCCTTTAGCGACGGTATTTTTAACCGTCGCAAATAATATTTTAGAGAACGCGTGTTTGCCGTCGCAAATAACCATTTTAGCGACGCATATTTGCGGTCCCAAATAAACATTTTAGCGACGGTATTTTTGACATCACAAATAACCATTTTAGCGACGGTATTTTAGTGCCGTCTCAAAAACTTCAAATTTCTACATATTAATGGTGACAGTATTTTGCCGTCGCTAAAAGGCATTTTTGCTGTCGCCTATATTTTGCGACGGTGTCTCACCGTCGCTAAAGGCCTTTAGCAACCCCCTTTGTTGCGACCCCTCTCTTACCGTCCCTAAAAGCCATCTGTCGTCGCAAAAAAGCTTTTGAGACGACGTTTTGGGTATTTGCGACGGTATTTTACCGTCGCAAAAAAACAAATTTTTTGTAGTGTTAAGTCATTCTTTTTTATTTATTACTTTTTAAATTGTTTTCATTTAATGGACAATCCATATGCAAAGGTGCAATTATGAAAAGCAAGGATAAATATTTGTAAGGATAAAATTGGCACATCTTGTAAAAGATGGGGTATATTTCATATTTGAGAAAGTATTGGTACCAAAAGTCTTATTTAAATGAGTTTGCAAGGTGAAAATGTAATTCAATTTTACAATCAACAGTCAATTAGTTGCTCCATGATACAACAATGGAGGAGAAGAAGCAACAGCCAATCAAGGGAAACGACATCGTAGCATCAGCATCAGCATGGAAGGCTTTTCTGGTACATCTGATATGCGGATTAGGGCTTGCATCGGCGTTACAGGTGGCCCACAAAATCTACTCCGTCGATCTCAATTCCGATCCTTCTCATACCCTCCGTCTGATCTGGGTACTACCTTCATTTTCATTTTCACATCAATTCCATATGATTCTCTCCCTTTTATTGACTCCAGATATACTCAATTTCGATTGTGATTTTTTTTTTAATTTGAATTTTTCAGGTTATTGAGGCCCCAATTGTGATCCTTATTTACAGTCTTTTCCGGAAAAATCCAAAAAAAATTCCGGTATACATCAGGTTATTTTTCTGTTTTACATCAAACATAAATATTAGCGAATATCACTTTACCACTTTTAACACTTAATAAAAAAAAAATATCATTTTCACCCTATCCTATCCTGTTATTTGTACAATTTTCATAATTAATGAGTTAATATGTACTGTTTATTGATGAGGGGTAAAGTGATATGGCTAATAATTAAGGGGGTCATCCAATTTTTTATTGTTGATTTTTTGGTTTTGTTTGTATAATTTGTTAAGATTTTTTTTAGTAACCTGACAGTACTGGAAAGCTGTAGGACGAGGCATATTGGGGCTTCCTGCTGGTTAGTCTTTTCAATTTCAGCTATGTCTATATACATATACTATACTAGCTGTGGGTTTAAACTTGATGCATTAGTTACTGTACATTTAAACTTTTGAGCGGTTTGATGTATGAGAATTGAATTAGAAAGTTATTGATGTTCAGTTTTAGCAGTTACCAATTTTAGGGATTCAACGTCCTTGAGATTTATTAACGTTATGTTTGGTTGGGGAGATTTTGGAAAGGATTTGGAAAGAGAAAAAGAAAAATTATGTGAAATGTGAATAAAATACACATACATTTCATCTAGTTTTACATTTTTTTTTTCTCTTTCCAAATCCTCCAACCAAATACAGTGTAATAGTCAAGGCATATGCCAATCGGACTGGAAATTGACGTCTTGTCATTTGAAAAGGCATTTATGAAGAAGATGGTTTTGGGTAAAAAAAAGTGTAACAGTTTTTTCTGCTTTCTAATAGAATTAGTGGCGAGTGCAAATGCGATATGTTTTCAATTTAGGAAAGAGTGTGTTGTTGAGAGAGAGAGAGAGAGAGAGAGAGAGAGATCATCTTCGGTGATCTCTTGCCATTGAAGTGCCTGTTGTGTAGGATCAAGATTGTCATTTGCTGGGTTCACATCGGCGGCCATCCACAAGATTTTCGGATGGTAGGGTATAGGGAGTTATCATCTGAGCTGAGGATCGAACAGAAGATAATCATTGTTCAGGTTGATGAGAGATCTAGAGGGAGTCTTGTGGAGATTATAGAGAGGAATCGACATCAAAGCTTTCTCATTGAAGATAGATTGGGTGGAGTCAGTTGGGCAGTGCAAGCTCTTCAGAATGTGGGGAAGATGTAAAAGGTGGCTCTTCTTTAGTAAGTATCAGAGTAGCTCGTGTGTTTTGCTTACACAAGTATACCAATGACAGGGGTGTTTTTATTGATTGTCAAAATGGGAGGGAGGTGTTAAGAGAGGTCATATTATTGTTCCAGCAGGGAATAATGGAAGTGGGTGGACAGATTTAGCTTTCATGCTTCATAGGTCATTTGCAATGAACCCAAGAGAAGCAATATAGGCAAGGAGGACAGGGTTAGAGTTGCAGAAGGAGTTCAGAGCATGGGGTCAGGAGATGGTTCTGGCAAAGAAAACAGGGGTGAACAGAGGAAGGATGTTTGTCGACTTGTTCAATGAGAATCGAATGAGTACTTTAAGGGTCGATATGGAGCGGGTGTCGTCTGTGTTAGATGTGATTTTTCTAGTAACTGGGCTCAAATTGAAAGGGAGTTGAGCATATATTTGAAGATGAATATTGTGCTTCAGCCATTTCAGCTCAATCGAGCTTTGTTCTGGGTTCGAAGTAGAGAGGATGCGAATTTTATTGGAAATAAGGGATTGAGGTTCTTCGACAAAGGTGTGGCGATTAGCTTGGAGAAGTGGTCTGATGAGAGGCACGCTAAACAAGAGGTTATTGTCTCTTATGGTGGATGGATTGCTGTGTGTGACTTGCCATTTACTCTTGGAATGATCAGGTTTTCAGTACATCGGACAGATGTGGTGGTCTGTTGGAAGTTGATAAAAGAACGTCTCCTTGGCAACTCTTCGAGGTCAGATTGAAGGTCAGAGGTTATGATTGGTTTTCTGCCAGCTTTTTTGGAGGTCAAGGCGGGAGGTAGGTCTTCCATGGTGCGCATCAGGCCATTGTCCAAAATGGGCGACGACAAGTGGAAGTTTGGCCAAAGATGCTCCGGCAAGAGTTTTCAGGTGTGCCTTTTGCGCGAAAGAGAAGACGAAGAGGCACGACGGCCAGGGTGGACACGTGGCGGCATGATAGGGGAAAGTCGAAGGGTGTAGTAGACGAAGGGGTAGGGGTTAATTCCAGTGCGATAGAGGGAAGTTCAAGGATGGGGGGCTTAAGGAATTCCAATGGGCCAGGAGCATTGGGCCAAATTTTCATTTGGGCCCAAATGATTTATATGATAAGGACCAGGGGCTTTTTAATCAGGAGCCCAGGTCGTCTTCTCCAAGAGATGGGCTAGTCCATAAGCAACAAAGGGATGTTAGAGTTGGGCCTCTAAGAGTGGATCAGGCCCATTCTGATGATTTAGGCCTAGTGGGTCTTGTGAATGGGTCTCAGGTTTGGTAGAGAGAATTCGAGAGGCAGATGGACCCGTATTGCTTGAAGAAGAAAGGCGATCCAGAGGAGAGCAGGAGGTTCAACGTCGGATGTTGGCTACGGTGCGAGAGGATGTGGATGTGGTCTGCGAGTCGAATTTCAGAGGAATAATCAGTTTCGACTAACGTCATGAGATTCAGCTAGGATTAGCCGACTTAGTGAGGATCTGTCGAAGACTTACCGCGAACAGAAAGGAATTTGGAGGAGTGGGTTGATGATGGGATAGAGGCGATGAAGAGATTGTTGAGTCGCCAAGTAGAAGAAGGAAATTTTGAACCTATAGAAGTGTTGCAAGCTCTGGAAATTTATGGGTCTGAGGTCAGCTCTGATCCCGATTCTGATTCAGGAGGTGATGGATGTGATCAAGAAGAGTACGATTTTCAGCTGTTTAATCTCTTTAAGGAGCAAGGTACGGTTGAGGAGGAGGATTCCGAGGGTGTCTGAAACAATGGGTCATGTCTGTGATACTAGAATTCCAGACTGAGAGGGTATCATTGTTAGACAAGTCTTTTCTTCTCTGGGGATGGGGTAGGGGGATCTCACTGTCTGGGTCTTGATTCTTATGTTAGGGGCAATGGATGAACAAGGAGCCAGATATCTCCAAAGCTATGGGGATGTCTCTACTATCAATCCTGTGTCTTATAATGCTAATATTACTGTTGGCCAAGTAAATGATGCTCAAGAGGGAGATTCGGTTAATCATAAGCCTAGGAGGAGTAGTGTTTTTAGTGGGGTGAGGGGTAGTGAGGCAGAAACTGAGCGGTGGTTGTTGGAGTTAAGCAAGTATGCGTCTTGTCCGATTGAGGAAGATGAAGTTCCTCATTTCAAGCATTTGCTTCAAGTTATGGGTCTTTCGCTAGTAAGGGTAAAAGGGAGGGTTGGTGGTAGTGGACAGGGGAACAGTGTCAGCAGGGGGGAATGTGTTAGCAAAGGGGGGGCTTCGGTTAGAAGGGGGAATAGGGAGTTAAGGAATTTGGTGTCCTCTATTAATTATGATAGGAGGTCGGAGGAGGTTAGGGGTGGCAATGGTTCTCAATGAAGATTGTTAGTTGGAATGTAAGGGGATTGGGCTCTCGAGGGAAGAGGGGGGTCATTAGAGATTTGGTGAGAAAACATCAACCTGATATTGTCATTTTCCAGGAAACTAAAGTAGAAGTTGTGATAGGAGTTTTATTAAAAGTGTTTGGGGAGTAGGCATAAAAAGTGGGCTTTTGTACCATCAGTGGGAAGGTCTGGAGGTATTTTATGTATTTGGGATGAAAGGGTAGTTTTTGAGTGTGAATCTTTAGTTGGAATGTTTTCATTAACAATTAGGTTCAGGAATAGATAATAGTGAGTGGTTGTCGGGGGTTTATGGCCCAAATAGTCCTTCTCAGAGACTGGCTTGTGGGAGGAGTTAGGAGGGTTATATGGTTTATGTAACCCAATTGGTGTTTAGGGGGGGACTTTAATGTGGTTAGGAAGGTTTCAGAGAAGCTTCATGGGAATAGAATCAATAGGAGTATGAAAGATTTTGATGAGTTTATTAGAGGTTGTGAGTTGGTGGACCCTCCTTATTTAATGCAAGATTCACATGGTCTAATCTTAGGGAAAATCGAGTATGTTGTAGGTTGGATAGATTTTTATTTTCTTTGGGCTGGGAGGGGATTTTCCCCAACGTCAGACGGAGGCTGCCAAGATTGGTGTCCGATCATTGTCTATTATGATGGAGAGTTGCCCTTTTAAGTGGGGCCCGACCCATTTAGGTTTGAAAATGTGTGGTTGGAACATCATTTGTTCAAGGAGAGCTTTGTAGGATGGTGGAATAGTGCTAGATGTCATGGGTGGGAGGGCTTTAGATTTATGAGAAGCTGAAGATCGTTAAAGAGCATGTGAAGATTTGGAATAGGGAGGTGTTTGGGAATTTGGAATCATCAAACTTCAAGTTATGAGTAGAATTGCGGAGATAGATTCTTTGGAAATGCAGGGAAATGAGGTTCAGGAATTGAGAAGTGAGAGGAGGGAGTTAGGTGCGAGGTTAGAAGAGTTGTCTCTTAGAGAGCAGATTTTTTGGGCACAAAAAGCAAAGGTGAGGTGGTGAAGGAGGGGATGTTAGTTCTAAGTTCTTTCATAGGATTGCGGATGGAAAAAGAAAGAAAAAGTTTATTAAGAGGTTGGAAGTAAGGCCAGGGGTAGTGGTGGACTCAGAGGAGCAAATAGTCCAAGGGATTTTTGAGTTTTATTCTAATTTATTTTCGAAGGATGGGTTAGTCAGGCCTGGGATAGAGGGGCTAGAGTGGAAGCCTATTGATCAGGAAAGTGCGACTTGGTTGGAAAGACCTTTTGAGGAGTTGGAAATTAGGGAGGCAGTTTTTGAGTGTGAAAGGGACAAGGCTCCTGGACCGGATGGGTTCTCTATGGCTGTATTCCAAGATTGTTGGGAAGTGGTGAAAGGGGATTTGGTGAAAGTTTTTATGGAATTTTATGAGACAGGGGTGGTCAATTTATGTGCAAATGCCACATTTATCTGTTTGATTCCTAAAAGGGAAGGAGCCATTAGAATTGGGGATTTTAGACCAATTAGTTTGGTGACATCACTCTACAAGATTCTGGGGAAGGTTTTGTCAAAAAGGTTGAGGGTCTCTTTAGGGGATACAATTTCTACGACTCAGGGGGCTTTCGTGAAAGGCAGACAGATTCTAGATGTGGTTCTGGTGGCTAATGAGGTGGTCGAGGAGTGTAGGAAGGTAGGAAAGAGAGGTATTGTGTTTAAGGCAGATTTTGAGAAAGCATACGATCATGTGGATTGGAATTTTTTGGATTTCGTGATGGACAGAAAAGGGTATGGGGAGAGATGGAGGTCTTGGATTAGGGGATGTTTGGCGTCTTGCAATATGTCGGTAATAGTCAATGGTAAACCTGGGCAAAGTTTTAAGGCATCTCGAGGGTTGAGACAGGGTGATCCTTTATCCCCTTTCTCTTCATTTTGGTAGCAGATGTGTTAGGAAGGATGGTGGATAGGGCTAAGAGGTAGGTCTTTTTGATGGTGTTCAGGTTGGCAGAGATAAGGTTAGTGTGACACATTTGCAATTTGCAGATGACACTATTTTTTTCTCTGAGGGAGACGAGAGCCATATGGTTAATCTCTATTCGGTGATAAGGCTTTTTGGGGTACTATCTGGTCTTAGGGTAAATTTAGAAAAAAGTAGGGTAGCGGGTATTAATGTGGATTCAAGTTTGATTCAGAGAGTGGCTGAGTTACTGGGGTGTGGTATAGAGACATTTCCGATGAAGTATCTGGGGCTCCCGCTGGGAGGTAATCCAAGGGGTGAGGTGTTTTGGGATCCGGTTGTGGAAAAGGTAGGGACGAGGTTAGAAGGATGGAGAAGGGCTTTACTATCTCGGGGAGGCAGGTACACGTTGGTTAAAACAGTGCTAGCGGAATTCCAATTTATTTTATGTCTGTGTTTAAGGTTCCAGTCAAGGTAGCAAAATTTATAGAGAAATTATTTAGGGACTTCCTTTGGGAAGGGAAAGATGAAGGACGGAAGGATCATTTGGTGAAGTGGGAAACAGTGTCCTTATGCAAGGAAAAGGGGGGTTTGGCCATTGGTAATATAGTGGCTAGAAACACGGCTTTGCTGGGCAAGTGGTTATGGAGATTTCCTGCTGAGTGTGATTCATTATGGCATGCGGTTATTAAAAGTAAATATGGGATTCAGGTTAATGGTAGGGATTCTCAGGTGGTCTCGAGAGGTAGTGGGCGTGCTCCTTGGAAATCCATTTCCCAGATTTATCCCGTTTGGTCCCAATTCATTTCTGTGAGGGTGGGTAATGGGGAAAAGGTCAATTTCTGGGAGGATGTTTGGGTGGGTTCCTCGTCTTTGGCGGAATTCTATCCACTATTGTATAGCGTTTCTCAGTCTCATTATGTTTCTGTTGTGTCTGTGGCGGGTTCTTTGGTGGCTCCTTTTTCTTGGAATTTTAATTTCCGCCGGAATCTTCATGATAGGGAAGTTTCGGAATTGGTATCTCTTTTGTCAAGGCTTGAAAATGTTTCTTTGGTTCCATTATTGGAGGATAGGTTGGTTTGGAATATCCATTCTTCGGGTTCTTTTACTTGTAAATCTTTTTGATAAAATTATTGATTCATCTCATGTACCTCAGTTTCTTTTTCATAAAAAGATTTGGAAGGCATGTGCTCCTCTTAAGGTGAAAGTGTTCATGTGGATCTTGGTTCATGGGGACTTTGACAAATGATTCATTGCAAAGGAGGCGACCCTTGCGATATCTTAATCCTCAATGGTGCGTTATGTGTTGTAAGAGTGGAGAGTCTCTGGATCATCTCTTTTTGCACTGCTCGGTGGCTAGGCAGTTGTGGCATATGGTGTTTGGTTTGGGTAATGTGGTGTGGGTGGCCCCAAAAGGATGTGCTCAAATGCTATTATTTGATTTTCAAACTTTTGGAAGGTCGAAGAGGGCTAAGGTGCTTTGGAGTGGAGTCATCTTTGCAATCTTTTGGGTCGTTTGGTTGGAAAGAAATGCGCGTGTTTTTGAAGGAGTTGTCCGGGATTTAGACTATTTGTGGGATAGGGTGAGATATTTGGCGTCTTTTTGGGCCTTAGCGAGCGATTCCGAGGGATTCCGCTTTTTTTGATTGAGGCAGACTGGGTGTCAGTTTGTAGTTGTAGTTTTAGTTTGTTTCATCTTTTTGTATTTTCTTTTGTTAAGTTTTGGTTTTTTTTTTGTCTTCCTTGTAGAGGATGCCTTATCCTCTTTTTTCTCGGCTTGTGCCTTAATAAATTTTTGTTTGTTGCTGATCAAAAAAAAATTTAAGAAAAAAAAATTGGACTATTTGATAAAGAAGAAAAATCATTCAAACAATTATTGGATATGATGTGAAAGTTTATTGAATGGGAAGGGTATTATAGGAAAAAAGAAAAACTATGACGGCATTCACACCAACTAAGGTGTACACTTTATATAATAAAATAGATAGATAGATGCAGCTATACGTGTGCAAGTCCAATTGAAAGGTAGAAAGCATAGATTCACATCACCTATTTATTGAAAGCACAAAAATGAGCACAAGAGGCAGATTTGATCGACTTTGTGGAAACCAAAGTGAGTAGTGGTTTGTTTGAGTCGATCAATGTGGCATTTATTTATTTATTGTATATATATCAGATAGAAAAAAATTACTAATAGAGTAAGTAGCCTGAGTTACAGAGGCTTGTTTAGTTAAAAAATTTACAATTATGATTTACATGTGAAGTGATTTCATGTACTTCTCATCTATTTGTTTGATGTAAAATAATTCTTGAAGAAAGAAATAGAAAACCCTCTTATGCAATTTGGGTACAATTTATCACTCTTTCTTTCTTTTCCTTTTTTATTTATTTATTTAATTTTTTTCTAACTTGTCACGGGACAACCACTTTGTGCACTATGCCAAAGGTTAGGTGTGTACCCAACACATTAATGTGTACTAATTGGGCGTTGCTTGTGTCTTGGAGGAACTGATTTCATTTATGTGTGAAATTCAAACTTTCACTGAATACTTTTGCAGTGAGTTATCAATTGAGATGTCTGAGATGTGTTGTAGATCTTTGATTCTAGATTTTGAGACCTTTTCTTGGTTTTACAAGTGTTTGTTGAGTTTGTTTGTTTCTTATGTTAAAGGGTGCTCAGCACGAGTTCTGTTTAAAACTGCAGGGGCAGTAGCGAATGCACTTGGAGCTATTGCTTTGGGAGCACCAGTTGGCATTAAGTATGTGAAGTAAAGGGTCCATTGGATGTGTTTCTTTTATGTTGATTTTAAAAACTGAAGTCATAGGTGGGGTTGGAAGGAAATAATTTTGCCTCACACTGTCCCATAAACAAAGCAACTTTTTTTTATCATTGACAGGTTAAAAAATAGTAAATACCTCTTGATTTCCAAATCATTGATATTTTTCATTCATGTTTGTTTTTTTCTTCTTTTCTTTTTTTTTTTTTTTTTTTTTTTTGGATACAAGCAAACATGTGTAGAAATTCATTTAGAATATTGAGCTTCTAGATTAATTGTGCTTTCCATCCTAAACTATAATTTATGTTTTCAATGTCACGAAAAGCAGAAGCATATCCTGGCAATCCCATACTCAGTTTTATTACAACTATATTATTTTTAACAAAACGAATTATTTTGCTCTTGTTACTGAATGCATGTTACACACATTTATTGATTTTGAATCTTTCACATCGGACACAGGTACTTCACAAGGACCCTTCACTGGTCACTGTTGATGTCATTGTTTACCGTAAGTATTTGTCTAGTTAATACCTCTTGTTCTGCAATATCTCTTCATCTATGTATTGTTCTTCAAATTCAACGAGAAATTTGGAATTCTTTGTCTTCCACTAAGTTTTATGTTGCATGTTGTGTCTTGTGCTGTTCTTTTGGAAACCTAAAGAAGAGTGAGGTCTTCCAACTTGTCGAGTGTTATTGGTGTTGAGTCCAAAAGGTGTTACTTAAATACTAGGTAGGATTTCAGTTGCTGTTTGCTTCCGAAAGGAAAGTATTTGATCGAGTATTGTCTCAGGATCTTAGATATCTTATTATTACATGTAGACATCTACTTCCAGCTCACCTTGCAAGTTCATTTTGCGATTGCCTCAAGTACCTTGAATACTTTTCTGTTCTAAATTTTGGTAGGTTGTCCCTGCAGTTTCTGTTTTTGGTTTATCATGGACCGATTGGCAACGAATATTTGCACACACAAAGTAAGTTCTCTCAATTTATTGGTCGAAAAAACAAAATGCATTTATTCTGATTTTGTAATTATCTTACTCATTTTGTCTTTTATGATTTTACAATTGTTATCTGCATCTATTCTGGTTCTGTAATTATCATATTCTCATTTCGTCATTTAGGATTTACAATTATCATCAGAGTTTGGCAAATCGTTGTCACACATTTAGCTTTCATTGGTCAATCTATATAACTAATAAGCTATTATGATGTTTTGCATTATTCACCCTCATAGGCCAAGTGGATCTATCGATTATATGGTATGTCTACCTGCACATGGAGCTGTTATTGGAGCTTGGTTTGGGGCTTGGCCAATGCCACTTGATTGGGAAAGGCCATGGCAGGTATTGTTATATATTAAACTTGAAGAGAATCCGCCAATTTTCCTATTTTTTAGGTGTCTGCAGTTTTTAAATTTTTCCATTTTATATACCTTACTAAATTTGCTACTCTTTTTTTTTTGGAAATTTAAGAATGATGGTAAATTCATGAGAGGTGATGCAACTTTCTTTCTGCAAACTTTTCCTAAACATCTGTCTCATCAATATCAGTTTTGGTAAGTTATTTTCAATAGTTATCATTATCTAGTGATTCAAGAGGCTGTTACTTGGAGGCTAGTGTAATTTTGAAAGCTTGAGCTGTCGAGCACGAGAATACATGTTTAAGTTTGAGTGCAGTTACATCTAGCTAATTAATACTTAATAGAAACCAGAGATCAGGTTCTCCTCCTAATTCTAAAGACATGGGGGCAACACTAAACAGTGTCTTTTCATTAATAATTTTTTAATTTTTTTTTTGGGTAAGTAATTCATTTTTGTTAACTTAAACAATATGATAAAATGTTTCTTGTGGATCACCCGGTGGAACCTCAAATAAAAAGTCATTGCATCAGTTTATGTTCTTTTGGAATTTAGTCTTATAAATTATTGCAGAATTTAATAGCCCACTGTTTGGGTATGTTGGTGCACCTGCCTAAGCTACCACATTGTCCTTATTCATTTACGGGGTTACCTAAAAGCATATTGTATTTGAGATTTATGTATCTCCTTTAACTAGCCCACTCAAATTGTACAAAGATCATTGTAAACCCTAAAGTACCCCATGTGTTATGTTTTAGTTTTGTAACGGTATGGAACAAAGACTGAAAATTATTCGAGCAAGTAAAAAAAAAAAAATTCACCTTTGCTTTGAAATTAGATAAAAAGGTATGGAAGGATAAGTGGTGTTCCATTTTCAGGAGGGGAGCAGGGGGAATTGGCAAATCCATAGCCCTTCTCGCTTCGGTGGGTATGTTGGCGCACACTTCCTAAGCTACCACATTGTCCTTGTTGAGGTTTAAATATCTCTTTTAAGTAGCCCACTAAGATCTGCAACCCTCCTCCCTATTTGGGTATGTTGGTGCATGTTGCTTAAGCTACCACATTGTCCATATTCCTTTACTAGGCTACGTAAAAGCATTTTGTATTGGAGGTTTATGTATTTCTTTTAAGTAGCCCTTACAAATCATGCGAAGATCCTTGTAGACATTACCATGTTTGTTTGGATGGACTAGATAAAATGGTATTGAACTGTAAGGGTCTGTTAGTCTTGGGATAATAGTCCCTGGACTATTTGGCTAAAAATTATGTGTATCCCATGTTTAGATGTCTGGAAATGGATACTTTAGTGAATCTTATGTTTGATTAGGAAATTATGAAGAAGGTTAACTTGTTAGAAGACCATTTTGTCATTTTGTTTACAATGACAATTCTAAATTTAAAGTATATTTTATTTTACTAAGAGCACTTTTAATTTTATTTAAAAATACGACATTAGAAGTATTCCATTTATGATTTTGCTAATACAAAAAAAAAAAGAAAAAAAGAAAAGAAGACTATTATATATCATGAGATTAATTTACGCATGTTTAAAAAAATCCAACATGTTTAAAAAAATAAAGAAAAGATATTTATATATTGTTTTCCTTTTGAATATTAGAAGTATAATTCCTTTTATTGATAATACAAAAAGAGGAAAAAAAAGAAAGAAGAGAAGAGAAGACTATTATATATCACAAGATTAATTTATACATGTTTAAAAAAAAAATTATGTTCAAAAAAATGTTTAAGAAAATGAAAGAAAAAAATGTTATATACTTGAAGGTCAATTTTTTCATTTAACTAGCTAATCTGGTTCAATCCGTCTATTTATATCCCACACCCCCCATGGGATTGAGTTATCCCACACATGAGGGACTATTTGTCTTACCTTTACTTTTCTAACCAACCATTGGACTAATTGTTTTATTGGACATGGAGTCTAATCCCATGGCACTATCCACCAAACAAACCCAAAGGTTATATTTTATTTTGCAATTGAACAAAGACTGAAAATTATTCCTACAAGCCACATGATGCATTTGGCTCACAATGTTATTTCTCTGTTTTCGTTGAAATTAGATAAATATTTATGGAAGAATATGCAGTACTTCATTTTCAAGGGAGGGGATTAAAAAAGGAAATCGGTAAATCCACAACCCTCCTTGCATAGGTGGCCCTCATGCTATTAGGGAGGACGATGCAGTTTCAACTAAAAGGTTGTGGGTTTACTTAAACAGTTCTTTGTCCCAATTAGTTAGGGTCATGAATCCATCTTCTCCAGTTGACTATTTTAGTAGCCATATCCTTAGTTATGTCTGTTTTCATTCGGTAAGGAAAACATAAAAATTATGCACAAATATGTGACCATGACACATTTATAAGAAACTATTATTAGAACTCCTGAATATGTCATCTTTTGAGGATTTCAAAAATGGTTTTCCATTTTTATTTTGTTTTGTTTAAGATGTAGCAACCTTAAACAGTGTATTCTAATGGCTTGTATGATTTTGCATGTCAGATGCTTAAGGTCCTCCTCTGACAGCTGTGTACATGGTTTCCATTTCTTGTTTTTGAACAAAAATATAGTGAAAAAGGCTTAGAGTGATGTGTGTCATTTGATCAAGAATTCTTGTTGGCTATGTTGCTTTATTTAACTGAATGCAATGACTATCAAGAAATTCTTTCTTTACGAATTTAACCAACTTCAGATTTAGCTCATCCTGAAATTTATTTGTATGAATTTTCGTTTGCACGGAAGTAAAACTAGATAGTATGACCTAGTCTAGCTCATGCACTTGATAAAGCCTAAACTTAAGTACTTCATTGAAATATTACTAGCATTAGGGGTCATGAGAAGAGTCAAATGCAGCAATAACCTAGTTTCATGATATTATCTTAGTCAATGTTTCTTGGCCTTTTTGGTGTATGCTTTATGTTAAATATTGTTAGACTGGGCTTGGCTTCTTCCCAAACTACATCAATTTGGTTCTCTTTCCTTGGTTGAATGTATTGTTTGGTTGTTATTCTAATTTTCTGATTCCTCAACAAATTGAATTTTGTTGGTAGGAATGGCCTATTTGCGTGAGTTATGGTGTGATAGCCGGGTACCTGGTTGCTATGGTGGCATCTTTCAGTTTCATACTACTGCGTGGTGAGCGCCAGCATGTCAAAGGAGAATAATTGGTTAAAAAAAATTTCAAGAGTCTCATCATTTTTTTTGGAGCATTTTGGACTACCTTTAACACTTTCTTGTCCCACACAATTTTTAATGTTAACCTGAGATTTAGCACTTAGATCTTTTTTTAGCTTTCAATGTACTTTGGACATCTTCTAATCTGAAGTAGAAGATCTTGTTTAGTTATCGTTGTCACCATGAAACGGTGCATTTCACGTTTAAATTTTAGCTCAAGAGGTGCAGCTATGGCGATTAGCATCAATTTATTCTGATTGGGACTTGAATTTTGCCGTGAACATTTTGTTCTTTCTTTCTTTCTTTCTTTCATTTGTTTTTAATTAAATTGCTTGATTTAAAGTACCTGAATGTCAGTGCACATTCACAAACTCTGCTGCTAGCAATTCTCTCTGTGCCCTTCCAAACATTCATCTGCAACTGGATACATCAACAATTTCCGGATAACAAAGATTTGAGACAACAAATTTTTTTTTTTACTTTGGTTTTCTTGGCAAACCAAACAGAGGCCCCAACAGATGATGAGGAAAAGAAAAAGTGGATCAGTGGCCCTAATTGCAGTGGTGTAATCCATCCATCTCCTACTAATGTTATCCTCTTGTGCCTTATTTTGCTCTAATTTATTGGGGGGGACCCAGTAAGAGACCTAAATTTCTTTGTCTTAATCTCTCATCATGTTTCAATTGTTTTTCTTTTCCACTCTCTCTCTCTCTCTCTATCCCTTTTTTCATATATTTTTGTCTTCCTCAGTATTTCACATAAGCTGTTCAACTCATACCAGTCTGGTGTTCAGTGGAGCAAACTCTGAGTGAGTCTGAGCCCACCCAAAATTCTGAACCAAAACAAAAAAAACCCACAAGTCTTTGACCAGATTGCGTTTGTTTTTTGTTTGTTTTTTTTTTTTTGAAATTTAAAATTCAAATAAATAGTTTACGAATTAATTTATTTTTCAAACTATGTTAAAACGTCGATAATAGTCACTTTTTTACTTGGATATAATGTTAGGGCATTTGAAAAAATCTGATTACTAATTATGTTTCAAATTAATTTGATTAATAGATGGGCACTCAGGTGGGAGGTCCATTTATGAAATTGTTAGATCAACGGGTCTAAGCTTAAATGTTTTTGAGTAAAAATGATATTATTTGTCCAAAATGATACATACCTGTTCAAAATTTAACTATTTGTTTATCTATAAAAATGTCACATATTTATTCAAATGTCACATGTCACCTATTTGTCCAATTGTCTGTTCCAATTTACATAATATATATATATATATAATGTTACCTATCTGTCAACTTCACAACCACTAGAAACTTTTTAATGCGTGTACTTATCACTAAAAAATATTAAATCTAGAACTAAATAACATAGTCTCATAAGAATGAAATTTTTACTAATTAATCCTAAATAAATTGATTTGTACACTAATTGTTTAATTAAAAATTTTAAAATAATAATAATAATAATATGGAAGGCCCCCAAGCCTAGATTGTTGTAAGTAGGGGAGCCGAAGCTGGACCTGCCCGAGCCAAAACCTGAGTTTGAGTCGAGTTGTCTGAGGAGGAAGTCAAACTGGCACGTGGCAGTGACGCTTGGGTTGGGTTGAGTGTGGACACTACTCCAGGAAAAATTATTGGTTGCTTCTGGGGGCGTCATGTGAATATGTCCTGTACCAATTACAATTCATCATGTCCTTTCATATTCCCTAATTACCTAATACAAATTTATGAACCCCACTCCCTTTACCAATCATAATACCATTAAAACATCCCGTCACAATGCACAAAACCAACCAATAACTTCTCCTACTTCAATCTTCACCAAGTTCGCGTTATTGTCACACCATGTCACATTGTCAATACACAGGCCCACAATCTCAATCACATCTCTACCCTCCTAATTTCACACAATATAACGAAAGTACCATTCTTCTCGACACGCGTTGTGCAGTGACTAGCTAGACGAGAAAGCAGGTGTAGACACCCCATTTTTGACTACCCTTAAGACTTGGGTGCCACAGATTGATCACTCAATAATGAATGTGTGCACTCGCCAAATGCTCAAAGTCCTTAGCAGAATGCCTCAGCTTTGAGCCTCAAAACCCTATGAATCTCTTGCCTTGTTTTTGGACCAAAATAGCAATTTTTCAAGCCTAAACATCCTGTGACCTGCAAACCCACTAGTGTGGACTGTCGGCCACTATTGTGGATTGCCAGCCATTAATGTGGCCTGCCGGCCACTTGTGTATTTTTTCAGATATTTTCTGCCAGCTGTCCCCATATGCATGCACCATTCTAGCTATATGTATACAGATATTTCTGAGATAGACACATGGTTTTCTATATATAGATGACCTCCCCTCTTGGTTTCAAGGTTGGAAAAATTGAGGAGTGAGAAAATATTTTTGGAAGAACAAAATTCTCTCTCTCTACAATTCTCTCTCTCTCTTGCAACTTACATAGCCTTTGCTTAAATACTCTAAACCAAACCTAGAGAGTTCCTTGCTGAGGTGATTTGGGCTTGAATTTGAGCTCTTGAGGCACTTGAGAGTGTGAGATTGGTAGTTTATAACTCAAGGGTTCATTCTTCTTCAAGAGGTATATCTTTTAGTGCTTTTTGTACCATCTTTACACTACTTGTTTTCTATCATTTCTTGCTGTTTTTGAGCTGTTTAAAACCTGTATTTTTGGGTTGAAACTTGTGGTTGAAGGCCATTAAAGGTAGAAGGGTTGATGACCCTTCTTTAAACCTTGCTTCTAAGGCCTTTGCCCTTGTGTTTCCCATCTTCTCATCAACTTTTTTTGAGCTTTTTACCACTGATTTTCAGAGGTTTTTCAGAGGCAAAAATCATGTTTTGAAGTCCCAAAAGTGAAAGGGTTAGCCTTCCCTCCTTATGCTTGTGTGCTAGTATTAATTCCTCAATATTTTAGCTTATTGTTTTAGCTTCTTTTTTTTTGTCTCTATTCTAGCACTTTTTTGGACTGTTTTAGGACTGTTTTTACTTGTTCATTGCATTTGGGCTTTGTATAGCATGCTTGTAGTGTAATGGTCCTCATAGGTTTGGTGGTTTAGGCTTTAGCCACCAACCTATTTGAGTTGATAGTGTTTATTTCTTGCTTTCCATACTTGTTTTCACCTCTAATCACCTCTGCAACCTTCCTCCTTTCTTGGCTTTTTCTTTGTTTTGAAAGTTGTTTCAAACTAGTTGCTTGTTTAAGCTTGAGATTGAGGTTGTTGTGCTTAATGGTTTAATCCCTTTGGGGGTTCATTACCAATGGCATGACACTTCTCTCATGCCTAAAACAACACTTGGTTTGATACTTCTTTCCATTAGAGGACTTAAAGCTCATTTTGGACTCAATGAATTAAGGAATGGAAGGTAATTAAAATGAAGTAATAAAATTGGGACCAAAAGTGATGCAAGATAATAAAATCAATTTGGGTTCAATCGGACGTTAATTGAACCCATTGAGTCTTGAGTCGTTTCATACTTGTTAGTGATGTAAACAGTTCAAGAGTCAATGTCAACCATTTCCCTTGATCAATCCATGATAGGGAAGGGATTTTGAGAGTCTTTAAATTGTGCATTTATTGAGTAGTGTCCCTTGATTTATAAGTCATCACGCAATGAAATTGCACCAATTAATGATTTGCGAATCAAAGCCTACCCCTCCTTTGACCTGTATGCTGATAAGGAGAGATATGGTAGACAAACATTCCCTAATAATACTCTGGTTTGTGCTTTGTTTGTCCTCTGTTACTATAGGAAAGAATCAACATCAGTGACCGGGAGGCCACTTTTTCTAGACGGCAGCCCACTATTAGTGGCCTACTGACCACTACTTCTAGGTTACCAGCCACTTTTTCCAGACAGGCAATGCCCTTTTTCTAGCAGAGCAGAGTAAAAGCTGAGGTGAAAAATAGTGCATTTTTTCAACTGTACAACAAAGGCATTCCAGTAGCAAAATGGAAAGCATTATCGGGTGGAAATTTGCATCCATGCATGAGCCCTCCCTCGATCCTTGGGATCCATGAAGTGATGTTGTAATAATATCAGTGTTGTGCATGGAGTAGTAGGTTTGTAATTAATTAGTTAGAATAGCTATGTGTTGTATTTATTTAATTAGCTAGAATAGTTAGTTAAATTTTGTTGTTGTAATAATTAGTTAAATGGCTTAGCTAGTGTAGCTAATTTATTCATTTGGGTTTGTAATAGTTAGTTAATTCGTAGTAATTAGCTAGGCTATTCATTCGGACTCTCCTGCGCAAGGGCAAACGTGTAATAATGTGTATGTTTTTTAACCCCATGTCTTTCTTCCTTTTATTTACTTGCTTATAATGGGTAGTTTAGAACATCATGTTTCTTTTAGCATACTCCATGATTTGCATTCACTTGTCTTGCATGAATCGAGACTCAGTTCATCACTCTGACAAAGCATTGTCGTTTACATACTTCGTTGAATACATTTTTAGAACGCATACTATCAAATTGATGCACATGTCATAATTAGTAGCCGAGCCTATTAGTTGCACCATTGCATGTGTTGCATTAGTCATGTTGCATTAATTAGGAGCATGCATGTTTTCTAACTCTTCTGCTTGTTTTGGCTCGCCTCGAAGTACTAGGTGAGTATTTTTGTACTTTAGCATATCACATGAGTGTTGTTGTTTCCATGACTAACATGCTTACCATGAGGCTAATTGCTTAATTGATAAATTGCTTGAATTGGAATAATTTGAGTAATGTTCATGTGCGATCACTTTTTCAAGTGATACATATTCAAACACTTTTCAAAATAAACATGAAATCAAAGTGTTCCAATTTTTTTGCAAATTAGTCTATACTTGTGTGCGCATCACATAGTAAGTTAGCCTAATAATCGGAACAAGAGTATATAATGTAAATAAGATTCACATCATGATTAGTAGAGGCCGATCTTTGATCGGGCGAGCGGGGGTGCTTAATTTATGACCTTCCCCTCTCGTACCTAAGTTCCCGAGTCGAGACAATCTTGGTGATGACGGACACGTGGCTTTTGGCACGAGTCATAGGTTTCCTAAATTTTCTAAAAATATTTATGTGGCGACTTTGTATCTGGTAAAATAGTTCATTTTTGGCATTTTGATTCAAAATCGATTTTCCAAAAGATTTGTCGGATTTGAACTCTTTTGTGTTTATCTATTTCACATTGCACTTGTGGAATCAGATTCAAAACCATGAGAGTCTGAACTATAGGGCTGTCGTATCCGAAAGGAGCACGAAAAGTTGAGCTACAGTTTCTGGCGACTCAGCCGGGAAATTTAGAAAACTTGACTCGAACTTCATGATGTGAAATTTTATCTACACTTATATATTCTTTGCATTTGCATTTGAATTGGTACGCTTAAGTCACTGTGTTTGCCATCTGCTATTCCTGGATGGTTTGCCGGAGGCTTGCCCAGAAGCTTGCCAAAAGGCTGATAGGTCGTGGGTTCTGCCATGTTGGGAACACAACCCTTGGATCTAGACTACCGCTGTACCGTTTGATCCTCCTTTCACTTCTCTATGTTAGGTGTGAGAAGTATATTAGGTAGTCTTGCTGAGGTACACTCTTTGACCATTTGGCCTAGTTGCGTATAGAAAAGCCATATGTAACATGCCGGGAGGTACCTCGTGTGCGTTAAATAGTTTGGAGCCTCAGTCTCTTTGATCTAGTCTCACTAGTGCAATGTGAAATATAGATGAGAGTCCAATTTGGCAACTTTTAGAAAATCCATTTTATTACAAAAACTTTTGCCATAAATGGATTGCGTCATCAGATCTCAAAATCGCCACCTAATATTTTTGGAAAATTAAGAAACCCATGACTCGTGCCAAGGCCACTGTTCGTCATAACCAAAGTTGTCTTGATTCGGAACCTTAGGTATAAGAGGAGAAGGTCATTAATTGAGCACACCCACTCACCCGATCAAAAGATCGGCCTTTACTAAACCATGATATGAATTTTATTTATTTTATATGTTCATATTTTGATTATTTAATAAATCCTAAAAATTACTATGTGAAGCATACAAGTATAGACAATGTCATTTATTTTGAAATAATTTGATTTCATGTAGTTTTGGAAGAGTTTTGGAGATGTACAACCCAAATAAATTGAGTTTACAAACATGAAAATCAACACTATTCCAAATTAAGCGACACAACCTGCATCCATTGGCATTCATACAGTTATATCAAGTAAGCAAGTAGCCACATAATAAGAAAAACGCACACAAACGGATGCTAAAGCATAAAAACTTACATATTTATCGATGTCCCTTGAACAGCTACAAAACAAAGTTAGTAAAACATGCATGATCTTATATACAAAATCCTAATGCAATTCACTCATGAGATGTAACTAAAGATTCGACTTTTAAGATATGACATGTGAATCATCTTAAATATATGAGGTAGCGCATATTATCACATAGGAATTAATTAAATCTACAAATGCAAATTTAACCGAATCAAGGTGCATAAAACATAGATGCAAAGTATGGATATAACGACAAAAAATAAAATAAAATAAACATGATGCATATTCACAAATAAGGAAAGCAAGTAAAAGAACGGGATAGAAAAAAGTGAGGCGGAAAATTATTACAACACTTTGAATAAATTATTACAAACCAAATTAGAAGGGGGGTGAGGAGAATATTACAACAAAATGAAAACCTCACAATACACTCAAAATAAAATAAACAAAAGAAGAAGAAAAAAAAAAATTCATGTGCCTTGGAAACCACCAGAAATTGGTCAACATCGGAAGACAATGCCGCCTTGTCCAAAAGAAGCTAACCGGCTGGCCAACTAGCCTAGTAAAAAACCTGTCTTATTGCGAAACCAAGAAAAGGAACAAACAAGAAATATAGGTGGCTCAACTAACCACTACCGGTTAGATTAAAAACAAGAAAACAAATATAAAATAAAAAAAGTGCAAACTTACAACAAAACTAACATGAACCTAAAACAAGAAAACAAATATAAGGTAGAACATGTAAAATTATAACAAAACTAATATGAGACTAATACAAGAAAAATATAAGCTAGGAAATATAAGATTACAACATAATTACTATGAAAATAAAACAAGAAAACAAATATAAGATAGAACATGTAAGATTACAACAAAACTAACATGAACCTAAAACAAAAAAGCAAATATCAGGTAGAACATGCAAGATTACAACAAAACTAATATAAGACTAATACGAGAAAAATATAAGTTAGGAAATGCAAGATTACAGTTCAATTACTATGAAACTAAAACAAGAAAGCAAATATAAGATAGAACATGCAAGATTACAACAAAACTAACATGAACCTAAAACAAGAAAGCAAATATGAGGTAGAACATGTAAGATTACCACAAAACTAATATGAAATTAAAGCAAGCGAATAAAAATAAATAAATAAATAATTATGAGCTAAACAAACAAATTAGATTACAACAACACACTATGAAATATAAAGTAAGAAAATAAATATGAGATAAACAAACCACTTGATTATAACAAAACACTATGAAATAAGAAGCAAGAAAACAAATATGAGATAGAAAATATAAGAAAATGAAAGATTAGAAATTCACCTTCCAAAGAAAGATTGAACTTCTTGATTTACAAACTTCCTCTTGATCACCCTCAAGTTTAGGAAGTGTGTTCTCAATCCTTAATTTGAAACTAGAATGGAACTCTGGGTATATATGGTGGAAAAGTGGCCAACTCTCTTATTTTTTCTCACTTTCAACAACACTCACTCTTTCCTTTGATCAATCACTACTGAAATTTAGCTATTTCAGAATTTTTGGAGGAGTTTTAGGTGTAGAAAGATGGAGTTTCAGTTTGTATGGGGTGTATATGGAAGATAGAGTATTTTTGGCTCAAAAATTCAATTTTTCTCTATTTTTTCACCATTTTTTCACTCTTTTCTCTTCAATTTCGTGGTCCTCCCTCTCTCTTACAATATGATCATTCTATATAGGCAATGAGGGAGAGTGAAGGTCAAAAAGAAGGTGGGAGACAAGAATGTGATAGGAGAGCAAATTTTCAAGGTAGTTGTATGGGATACTCCTTTATGGATGCAAACAAAACCGCTTTTTAACAATGGGGGATGATTAGGTATGTATTTGGTGATATATGGGTCGACCAATGGGGTAGAGGAGTGTCCCACACACAAGAAAAAAATGCAAAAAATACACCTTTGCCTACTGGTTTGAAATTGTCAAATATTATTTAAGGGGGAATATAACACAAGGCAAAGCTTTGGGCAGAGTGGTTAAGGTGTTAGGTGTGGAGTCTTAGGTTGGGGGTTCAAACCCCTTCACCAGCATTCCTTAAATTCATTTTTTTGGGTAAAGACAAGTCAGCGCCATGTCATCAGCAAGGACCAATCCAGTCATGCCACGTCAGCAAGACCGCCACGTCAACGTCCTAGTCAACATTGACGGAATATTCTGCATATGGACGAAATATTCCCTGACTTAACATAATATTCCTTCACATAACAGAATATTCTCTGAGTTTACAATTTGGCCCAGAAGTTTCAATAATTACGCTGTAACCCAGATTTCAGGACAATTTTTCAGGAGGCCCCTGGAAATGCAACGAAGGTTGAACCTAGCTAAACGAACCATTCTGGACGAAACCGTAAGGTCAGAATATGCCCTTGGAAAGGTAATTTGTGGCTGTTTAGGGTTGGAAACAGGGCTCAAATTCTAAGTTTTCTTATTGAGGATTCTGTAAGAAATACCTTCTTATTTTGTCATCATAGGGTAATCAAAAGAAAGCGCCTAAGTCTTAGAGCCGATCAAAATTGGATGTCTATACTATAGTGACTGATCCGAATTAGGACAGGATGCTCACCCTTGTGCAGGATTGCGTGAAATCGCTTGTTTGACATAGTGAAACCTAGTTCATGACAAAACTAGGATAGGGTAACCCTACCCCCTCATAGGGGTGTTTTGGCTCTCTCTTAACTAGTATGTGCTTTACAATGAAACTGTACAGGAATGTACATAGCAGTTGCAAATTTGGTATCTGTTTTGGGGCAAAATTCAGTGTGGAGTACAGTCCTACAACTTTGATCATGTCTGTATTGATAACGTCTTAGCTGAGGTGTTGTGTGGTTTCTGATTACTATTTTCTTTTGCTTTATTTCTTTTTGCTAGGTAGTTTAAAACCATAGCTTCAGAAAGTTCGGATATCCCCCAAGTACTTTGGACCTGAGTCAGAAGACTTTGTAAAGCCGGGATCTTGTTCAGGGACAACCCGTGTTTACCTCACTCCCACCGGTTACAAGACGGAGGAGAATCAGGCAGAGTTCACCAGTTCAGTTCTTACAGCAGTCACCCCTCAACTCACCTGTGTCCAGACAGGTTCGGGAACGGTCATCTACTTCTAGCCCAGCACATGATCAAACACCTATTCTAATGGCACAGTATCCCCCAGCCAGTGTGGAAGAACTGATACGCCATCTGTAACAGATGGTTGACGCCCTACAACAGAATACGGTCCGTCAGGCCGAGGTCATGGCCCGTCAGGCCGAGGTTATAACCAGGCTACAACAATAGCAACCACAATCGGCTACGGCTTCTACATCCCATGCACCTACCATGGGTATCCCAACACCCGGAGCCACCGCTCATACGGCCAATGTTCAAGAAAACCAGGGCAATCCAGCAGAGCCAATCCCAACACGAGCCTCCAAAACCCCTGTTTATCAAACTGAGGCTCCATTCGAGTTCGAGATTGACCCAACTACACTCAAGGTCAATAAACTGGAAAAGTTATTCAAGAGAGAAAAAGGGATTAACTCCATCCCAGACATAGAGGACGGGTACACCGATTCTGTAGTGACATTGCCAGATCGGTTTAAAATATCGCACATTGATTGTTTTGAAAGTTTCAGAGATTCAATGGTTCATTTACGACTATTTTTGGATATCTTGCAGCCGATAGGCTTGACTAGACTACAGAAGTTGTCTCTCTTTGGTCGTACCATGTCAGGTATAGCGGCCATATGGTATGCTAAGTTGGATGACTCTGTCAAACAGAATTGGGAGGAGATGGCCAAGGCCTTCATTGTGCAGTATTCGTACAATACTCAAATCGAGGTCACAACTCGTGATCTCGAGACAACATACCAAGAGTCGAAGGAGGGCTTCTCTGAATTTGTGACAAGGTAGAGAGCTAAAGCCTCTATGATGACCACGAGGCCTTTTGAGAAGGATCAATCATGATGGTTGTCTGCAATCTGCATGGCAAGCTATTATAGAAGATGATTGTGCTTCCGTTATTTACATTTACAGAGCTTCATGAAATGGGAGTGCAAATCGAAGATGCCATAAAGCAGGGGCTTATTACGGATGAGAAGGAGCTGGCAAAAAGGCCGTTTGTTTGTAATTCCAATGTTGTCGGGGGTAGCACAGCTGCGAGGCCATCAGACGTAAGTGTTGTCACCACAACCAAGACTGCTGACTCCTTTGCCAACACAAGCTCACAAACATCGTCCAACCCTACCCGATCCCAGAGTACTTTCAACCAACTGTACATGACTCTCTCTCAAGCTATGAAGGTGCTAGTCAAAAAAGGGCACCTCAAACCCTTAGAACCTCGTCCGCTTCCTGATCCTCTCTTACCCAAACACAACCCCGCAAAATACTATGCGTTTCACCAACAGCACGGTCATGACACCGACTAGTGCTTTCGATTGCGTCATGAGATTCAAGATCTTATTGACAATAAGGTGATCGCTCTACCTCAGAAACCAAACGTAACCACAAATCCACTCCCAGCCCATAATCAAGTCCCCCCACCTCGAAATCTTAACTTGATCTATACACTGGCCACCTCTTACGACCCCAGCGTATATATTATTCCCTCCCACCTACCAAAACCAACGTTGTTCATTCTAGAAGACGTAGATCTGTGCATGATGGATAAGTCTAACCCTCAACCCAAGCCTACGGTGATGAGACTTACAGTGGAAGGGGAGTCGACCTTGGAAGAAGGTACTAATCTGTTGCCAGAGTGTCCTGAGGACTTATCTGATAGGGTGTATGATCCAAGTTGCTACATTGTGTCAACTAGTCAAATCAAGCCTGAATTAGTGCTACCAACCTTAGTAGACATCAATGTGGTCAGGGAAGATGGCCCAAGCCAGGGGTTGGATGATCTAGCAGAACTTGAAGAGGATTTGGACAACCTGCAGTTCTTTAATGAGCAGATCAGAGAGATGTACAGATTAGGTGGTTCGACCTGAACGGATCAACTGACAACACTGGATGGTTGAGTGATGAGCCAGATAAGGAAGAAGAAACTGGAATGAAACCAGAGGGAAAAGAAGTAGAGATAGTTGTAGTAGCCGAAAAGGCTGATGAGAAAGGAAAGCTGCCGGAAGGCGCTGGTGTGGAAAACCCAACCCAGGAAGTGGGCGCTGTGAGCACCGTAGACACTGAACTAGAAACTGCGCTGAGGCAGTTTGAACGAGAAAGAATGGAAGACAATCGGGAAACTATAATTTCACAGCACCCTGTGGGGGATGTGAAGGTGATACAAGCAAAGCCAGACAAATGTTTGTCGGCCGCTAAGGGCGAATGGTGGGACAATAATGATCTGTATCTGGCCCAAACTGATGAAGACAATTGTCACACAAGCCATTCTAGCACTGGCGACGAGAATAATAATCCATCCGCCGCCAGAAGTAACTACGCCAGTGCTAGAGATCAACCATGGCAACGAGGATATATTCCTCTCAGGATTCACTTTGGCTAAATCCCAGGTAGTGCAAACCATTCTAGCCACAGACGAAGGCAAGTATGTCAGCGCCCAGTCCATTTATTTCACGAACAAATTGCAGCATGTTCTAGGAATGGGGCTCGAAAAAAGTGGTCGAAAAGGTGTTGCAGCACTGACAAATATGCCACACAAGCCACATGCCTTTGGACTGGGCTATTTGCCCACCAAAGAAGACTAGATCAGAAAGGGGAAAGAAATGAGAGGCCGAGCCAAGGCCGAGAGAGCTGGAAAGCATTACGAACTCATCCACAGGCCAATCCAAGGGATATTGAATGGCCGTTTTGTTCGGGAATGAGAAGATTTCCCTTTTTGTGGCTTTCCAGAGCCTTGGGTAAATTCCTCAAAACAACATGTCCTTGGGTTCGAGATCTTCTTCGACCATCAGCTGTAGGACAATGATGATGAGGAAATGGTTGAACTAAGCATCAAAGTTGAACAGAGCACAGAAGGTGACTCAGATGACAACGAACCGGGAGTAGGGGCAACACTGGCTAGTCTCCTGACAGATCCTACGACCGACCTAGAGAACTTGGGGGATAACTTTACTGTCTCCATGATTGGGGAAGAACCGGGTGTGAACCTAACTGGTGGCATTTTGAATGTATCAGGGGCACCATCTCTTACCTGGCAGCTGGAAGAAGGCTATCTGTCCAGTTCTGAATCGAGTGATGAGCTAGAATCTGATTCCATTAAGTCTGTGGGGTCGGGATCAGGTTTAAGTTCTTCTAAGTCTGAGTCTGGTATTTATGGGGGTGGTAACCCGGATACCAAAGTCCTGTCTAGGTCTTCATTCAGCTTTTCTTTTGAGTCTGTAACCGAAGATCTTGACCTTTTGAATGAGAACTCTGCAGATTTGTGTACTTTTCTATGCCGTTGGTTTATTGTATTGACCAAGATTTTCAAAATTTTAATGAAAACAAAGGGGAAGAAATTCCTCTAGCTTTGAAAAACTTGATTAATCGAGAGGAGGAGAGGTTTGCTAAACCATGTGCTGATGAAATCATTGTCATTAATGTGGGTACTGAGAAGGATCCGTACCTGGTCCACATCGGGTCCATGTTTTCTTCGGAGGAGCATAAGCGCTTAATCGCTTTGTTAAAAGATTTCAAAGATGTTTTCGCGTGGTCCTACGAAGACATGCCTAGAATCGATCCTGAGATTGTACAGTACCGGATCTCCTCTTGACCCCGAGGCCCGACTGGTCAAGCAAAAGTTGTGTAAATTCGTCCGGATTGGGCGCTGAAAATCAAGGAAGAGGTCACCAAAGCAAATCGAGGCAGGTTTCTTGTTAGTATCTGAGTACCCGACTTGGTTGGCCAACATCGTCCTGGTGCCGAAGAAAGATGGTAAATTCGGGTGTGTGTAGACTTCGGGACTTGAACAAAGCCAGTCCGAAGGATGACTTTCCTCTGCCACATATTGATGAGTTAGTGGATTTCACTACGGGCCATGCATTACTATCATTTATGGATGGATTTTTTAGGTACAACCAGATTCTGATAGCGCACGAAGACAGAGAGAAGACCGCATTCACTACGCCGTGGGTTACCTACTGCTACCGGGTTATGCCGTTTGGTTTGAAAAATGCTGGAGCTACCTATTAGAGGGCTGTGACCACCATTCTGCATGACATGATTCACAAAGAGGTTAAGGTGTACGTGGACGACATGATTGTCAAGTCCAAAGAACGAGAGGGTCACTACACCGCATTGAAGAAATTCTTTCAACGGATCAGGGAATACAGATTGAGATTAAACCTGTAGAAATGCACCTTCGGCATAACGGCAGGAAAAATACTGGGCTTTCTGATCACACAAAGGGGCATTGAAGTAGATCCCTCCAAAATCAAGGCCATCTTAGAAATGCCACCACCGAGGACTGAAAATGAGGTGCGTGGCTTTCTGGGTAAAGTGCAATTCATAAGACAGTTTATTTCCAAATTAACCTTGACTTGTGAACCATTATTTGGTCTCCTGAAGAAAGGGAAGAAATTCCGATGGGATGATCGTTGTCAATTTGCCTTCGAAAAAGTTAAGCAGTACCTCCAGAATCCGCTTGTGTTGTCACCACCAGAGCCAGGAAAACCTTTGATTCTGTACTTGTTAGTAACAGATACGACAAGTACAGAATGCTCGCTCAGGAATCTGAAGATAGAGTGGAGAAAGCCATCTATTACTTGAACAAGAAAATGCTAGATTATGAGACCCGCTACACTCCCCTGGAGAAAGCCTGCCTAGCCTTGGTATGGGCTACCAAGAAGTTGAGACACTGCTTGTTAGCTCACTATGTAATCATGGTTTCGAGATTACATCCCATCAAATATCTTTTTGAGAAACCAGCGCTTACGGTTAGGTTGGCTCGTTAGTTGCTTATTCTCTCTGAATTTGATCTCAAATATGTCACCCGCAAGTCAGTTAAAAAAAGAGTTGTAGCGGAGTTCCTGGCAAACCACCTAGTAGAAGGAGATGAGGCAGTGGAATACTTGTTCTCAGATGAAGACATTCTGCAAGTTGAAAAGGAAACTTGGACGATGTACTTTGACGGAGTGTCCAATCAGTACGGTTATGAGATAGGTGTGCTGCTAATAGCACCCGACGACTCCCATATACCTTTAACTTTCAAACTCCGGTTCAAGGTGTCCAATAATGAAGCAGAATATGAAGCATGTATTGCTGGTCTAGAAGTCGCCCTAGAACTAGGGGCAATAAGGCTGGATGTCATCAGGGACTCGAACTTAGTTGTTTCTCAAGGAAACAAAGACTAGAAAGTCAAAAAAGAGAATATGACGATTTACCATCAGACCCTGGATGTTCTGATTTCGAGGTTTGAAAAGTTGACATTCACGTATCTATTAAAAGAGAACAACAGGTTCGCTGATACTTTAGCAACTCTATCTTCTATGGTAGCCATCTCACTTGGGGTCCGAATGCGTCCGATTATCATCGAACAGAAATACACGCCGGCTTATGGAACTGTTGTCGCAATAGATGAAGTGCAAGACAAAAACCCCTGGTATTACGATATTTGGAACTTTCTTAAAAAGGAGATGTATCCACCATGGGCAAATGCCAAGGACAAACGGGGAATACGGTGCATTGCCGTCGAATTTATCATCTGTGGGGGTAAGCTGTATAAAAGAGGTCATCTGGGAATGCGTAAACTGTGTCTGGAGGAAGAGGAATCGAAGCGCCTTATGGAGGCTATCCATAGCGAAGAATGCGGAGCGCACATGAATGATGTGATGCTAGCCCTAGAAGATTCTCAGAGAAAGTTATTACTGGTCTACCATGGAGGAGGATTGTATTGGTTTTATGCGGCGATGCTAGAAATGTCAAATTCATGTCAATAGCATGAATATTCCGCCGTTAAAATTCTACAACATGACTTCACCATGGCCTTTCTCAATCTGGGGAATCGATGTTATCGGTGCCGTCTCGCCAAAAGGGTTGAATGGGCATGAATATATCTTAGTGGCGATTGATTACTTTACAAAGTGGGTGGAAGCTCAATCCTATGCAGTGTTGAAGGCATCGCATGTGGCCAAATTTATCAGAAACAATATCATCTGCTGGTACGAAGTTCCGAACGAGATCATATCGGCTCCCATTTCAAGAAAAAGGTGATAGACTTGTTGGAGAAATACAATGTGACTTTTCATATGTCATCTACATATAGGCCATAACCAAATGGAGCTGTTGAAGTCACCAATAAGAATATCAAGAACATCTTACAGAAGATGGTTGAGACCTACAAAGATTGGCCAGATAAGCTGCCATTTGCACTCTGGGGCTACAGAACCTCAATCCGGACGTCTATAGGAGTAACCCTATATTCTCTATTCTATGGGATGAAAGCCATTTTGCCAATTGAAATTAAAGTCCCGTTGCTACGAGTTATGGCTGAGTGTCAGATAGTGGAGGCAAACTGGCAATAGAGCAAATTTGAGGAGTTGATATTGTTTGATGAGAGGAGGCTAAAGGCATTTGTAGACACCCCATTTTTGACTACCCTTAAGACTTGGGCACTACTGATTGATCACTCGATGATGAAAGTTGTGTTATGCAAATGTTCAATTTCTTCAGCAAGAAGAGCTTCTAAATCCCAACCTTGCACCCCATTTTGGACCAAAACTATTTTGACCAAAATTATTTTAGACCCCAAAACCCTCTCTTTCAAAATATTTTTGAAAATGTTTCTACAATGTTCTGAGGCTCGCATTCGTTTAAAATTGCACTTTTCGGTAAACCAAGCAAGGACAAAGTGGAAATAAATGAAAGAGAGGTGAACTCTTTGAAAAAATCTTTAAAACATTTTATTTAGAGGTTTGGAGTTGAAGAAAATAGAAGGAGAGAAAAGAAAACTAGTTGGGGAGAAGTTGAGCTTGAAACTGTTAAGAGAGAACTAGGCAACCTCACTAAATCAGCCTATCCTTTTGTACACTTGGACTTTAGTTATTAGGCCACCACCATTGGAAAGTGGACTTCCGAGGCTTCAATTTAGACTCAAGAATGACCTAAAACTGAGTTCGGATGAGGGAGATATGGCTGTTTGAAGTTAGGCATCAATCTGATTAAGCTAGAAATGAGCAACCTTCACTAAAATAGGCATATCTCTTTTCACACTTAGAATTTAAATGTTAGGATGCCACCATTGGAAATTAGACTTCCGGGGCTTCAATTTAGACTCAAGAATGACCTAAAACTAAGTTCGGATGAAGGAGATATGCCCATTTGAAGTTGGGCTTGAAAGCAGATTTTTGGTGGCCGGCAGGTAGCTGGCAGATGGCCGGCCAAACACCATTGATGGCCGACAATGCACACTTTGGCTGGCCGGCCACCTGTCGGCCACCAGTGTAAAACCCAGATATTTTCTTCAGCTATTTCCACAAAGTTCCAGCTGTCTTTTTTTAGATATTTTCGAGATAGGCACATGGTTTTCTATATATAGATGACCTCCTTCTCATATGTCAAGGTTAGCAACATTTAGAAGTTAGGAAATATTTTTGGAAAAATACTCTCTCTCTACAATTCTTTCTCTTTTGCAACTTGCATAGCCTTTGCCCGAACACTCTAAACCAAACCTAGAGAGCTTCTTACTGAGGTGATTTGAGCTTGAATTTGAGCTCTTGAAGCACTTGAGAGTGTGGAAATTGGTGGTTTATGACTTAAGGATTCATTCCTCTCCAAGAGGTATACCTTCTCCTTCTTTTGTACCATCTCTACACCACTTCTTTTCTATATTTTCTTGCCGATTTTGAAGTGTTTTCCAACTGTTTTTATGGGCTGAAGCTTGTGGTTTAAGGCTATCAAAGGTAGAGGGGTTAACCACCCTTCTTTGAATCTTGTTCTCTAAGCCTTTCCACTTGTGTTTCCCATCTCTTTATCAACTTTTTTTGAGCTTTTTACCACTGATTTTCAGAAGTTTTTAGAGGCTAAAAAAGTGGTTTTGAAGTCCCAAAAATGGAGGGGTTAGCCACCCCTCCTTTGGCTTGTTTACTAGCTTAAATTGCTTTATGTTTTAGCTTATTATTTTAGCTACTTTTGTCTTCATTCTAGCACATTTTTGTACTATTTTTGGGCTGTATAAACTCTGCATTTTTGTGCTGAAACTTGTGGTTTAAGGCCAATAAGAGTTGAGGGGTGGTTCACCATTTTTTATGCCTTGCTTTTAAGGCCTTTACGCTTGTGTTTCCCACATTTACACTATCTTTTTTTGAGCTTTTAAACACTGATTTTTAGAGTTATTTCAGTGGCCAAAATCATGTTTTGAAGTCCAAAATTAGAGGGGTTAGCCTCCCCTCCTTGTATCTTGCTTACTAGCCTAGTTTGTGTCATGTTTTAGCATGTTAATCTAGCTATTTTTAAGTCCAACATGTTTTAGGACTTATTTTAAGCTGTTTTAGGACTATTTTAGGTTGCTAGTTGCATTTGAGCTTTACTTTGCATGCTTATAGTGTAATAGTCCTCATGAGTTTGATGTTCTAGGCCTTAGACACGTTCTTATTTGAGTTTATAACATTTATTTATTCTTTTCTCACTCATTTTCAGCACTAATAATCTCTGCAACCTCCCTCCTTTCTTGGCTTTTTGGTTTTGCTTTGGAAGTGGTTCAAACAACTTGTTTGTTTAAAGCATGAGATTAAGATGTCATGCTTAATGGTTTAATCCCTTTAGGGTTCAATACCAACGGTATGATGTCTCTTTCATGCTTAAAATAACTTTTGGTTTGAGCCCTTTTTCCATTTAGAGGACTTAAATTCATCATTGGACTTAATTGAATTAAAGAATGGTTGGTTAACTAAAATAAGTAACTAAAACTTGAAACTAAAAATGGTGCAAGATAATAATTGGTTGTGTTCAATCAGACGTTAATTGAACACATGGAAACTTGAGCCATTTCATACTCATTAGTGATGAAATGATCCAAGTCTCCAAGGTCAACCACTTCCCCTGATCATTCATGAAAGGATGAGGTTAGTGTCTTGTTTTCTTGCATTTATTGAACTTGGATACCTGGGTTCACAAGCCATCATGCAATGAAATTACTTGAATTGTTGGTTTGTGGCTTAAGTTCATCACTCCTTAGATTTTTTTCATGAAAATGAAGGGTGAGTTGTGCAGACAACCCTTGAAAATACCCTGTATATCCTCTGTTTATCCTCTGTTGCAGCAAGATGAACCTGTGCATTAGTAGCTGGTAGACCACCTCCATGGCCGGCTGGTGGCCGGCAACCTTCATCTCTGGCTGACTGGCCACTGATGCAAAACTCAGCAGTGTTTTGGTAAGGTGGAGCAAAGTTGTTCTGGAAGTGTTCAACTGTGCAAACAGAGGCATTCGGGAGCAAAACGATGGTCTTTTCGGGTGGAATCTGAGCATGTGCATGAACATTCCTCGTTTCCCGAGGCCTAGTAGTTAATTGTTTAGTTTAATTACTTATTTTAATTGCACTTGCGTTGTAATTATTTAATTAGTTAGTTAACTAGTTAGTTAATTAATTAATTGTAATAACTAGTTAAGTAGCTTAGCTAGTTTATTCATTTCGGTTTATAATAATTAGCTTAATTAGCTTAGCCTTAATTAGTTAGCTTAATTTATTCGGACTCTCCTTCGTGAGATCGCAATGTAATAATGTGTATGTCTTCCAACCCCACGTCTTTCTCATTTTTATTTATCCGCTTTTGATGGTTAAATTAGGGGCATCACGTTTCAATTAGCATATTGCATTTTTACATCTATTCATTTGTCATGCATACACCGGGCTCAGTTCATCATTCAAACTTGCATTGTCGTTCATTACCTTGTTGAATACGTGTTTAAACGCATGTTATGAAATTGTTGCAAATATCATGTTAAATAGCCGAGCCTAGTAATTGCATATCGCATGTGTTGCATTAGTCATTTACATAAAGTTAGGATCATGCATTTCTCTAACTCTCTTATTTATTTTGACTTGGAGTACTAGTAAGCCTTACTTGCTTTATCATATTGCATGAATGTTGATGTTGTCATGTCTAGCATGCTTGCCATAAGACTAAATGTTTAATTATTATAACTGCTTGAATGCCTGTGGATGAAGGCTTGTTACTTGAATTGGAATAATTTGAGTAGTGTTCATATGCGATCACTTTTTGAAGTGGTACATATTTTGAAACAATTTTAAAAAACAAACATGAACTCAAGATGTTCCAATTCTTGCAATTTAGTCTATACTTGCTTGTGCGCATCACATAGTAATGCTAGCCTAATAAATCGAAACAAGAGCATATAACATAGATAAGAATCATATCTTGATTAGTAGAGGTCGATCTTTGATCGGGCGAGTGGGGGTGCTCAAATGTATTCATGACCTTCTCCTCTCGTATCTAAGTTCCCGAGCCGAGACAATCTTGGTGACGACGGACACGTGGCCTTTGGCACGAGTCATGGGTTTCCTAAATTTTTCCAAAATAAAATATTTAGGTGGCGACTCTGTATCTGGCAAAGCAATCCAATTTTGGCATTTTTGATTCAAAATCAATTTTCCAAAAGATTTGTCGGATTTGGACTCTTTGGTATTTATCAATTTCACATTGCACTTGTGAAATTAGATTCAGAACTGCAGGAGTCCAAACTATAGGGCTTATGCCGAGCTTCCGAAATGGGGCGCGAAAAAGGCAAGCTACAGCATTGTATCATGTTCAGGGCTACCAGCGCAAAATTGCCAAGGGCTTTTAACAAGAAAGTTAAGTCCTGGAATCTTAAGGAATGAGACATGGTGCTGAAAGATAACCGATCTCCCATTCATAACCCTAGGGTCAAGTTCAACCTAATTGGACTGGTCCTTACATCATCGAAGTTATCTGGTCAGGATGGGCGGTCATTCTCATGGACTTAGATGGCCTGAAATTTTCCTAGCCGATCAATATGGACAAGTTAAAAGAAATACTACCCTTAAAAGGCTCGCTAGGCCGAAAGCCTGAAAGGGCGACCTAGGCAAAAGTTAGAGTAAGAAAAATTAGAAACAAAGAAAAACTGAGCTTGCAAGGCTGAAAACCCTAAATGGCGACTTTGGCAAAAGTTAAAGCAAAAAAGAGAGGGTCAATACTCGAGTGGACCTGAACCGAACTACGTAAAGCCTGATCTCCATCTTTGGGATACGTAGGCAACTTCATCCTGAAGTTCGATCGTAACTATCTCCAATTCAAGTGCCCTGTCCATTTTCTTGATTAGGTCATCTTTGTATCATCTGTTAGTTCGGTTGTGATCTTCATTTTGGAAAGAAAAGCTGGTTACAATATAGAGCAGTAGTGGTATGCAATCAGGGGCAATTTTGATTGTTTGATTCAAGGTTGTACATCTTGAGGGTTTGATTCTATGCGTGTCAAGTAGTGATCATTGTCGGAAATGGTTTTAGAAAGTTTTAATAAAAGTTGATTTTGTTCAAAATTTACTTTTTACAATTTAGACCATTTTTTGGACCAAAAAGGAAAATTTTTAGTGCTCACAACTTTAATTCCATTGATTTCAACATAAAGTTCTCCAACTCTCCGATACAAATCAAAGTTGTTTTTACATCATAAAACTTGAAATAAATGTCAAAGCAATAAACTAGGGGCATAGACAAGTCAGGTGCTCCTGCGTCTCTGGTCATGCTTGCAGAAGCTTCTGTAGCCAAAGTGGGCCCGCTTGTGCCTCATCCTTGAGCCAAGCCAAGCATTCGCCGAAAAGGGTATAACTGAAACTAGGGCAGGGCCATAAGCTCTCTCGTCCTCCAGGCAGTGAGGTACCTAGCCAGTGTGAAGCACGAATCGGAATGAAGCCGGGTATTCTACCCCTCCTCTGGGCAGATCTGATCATGTCCAAACTGGCGTCTGAATCAGAAGGAAATGTAGAACACGCATTACGTGAGGCTAATCAACTGTATGCCTAGGCTATCGAGTCATGCTGTAACTCATCTTAGTCAAATTAAGCTAGGGGCAACGCCAAGCTATGTTCAGCTGCAGACCTACTGCACATCCAGTTGCACCACATCCCTCATTGGGAAAGTCCACTAGTCATTGGCGGAAGAAATAAGCTCGAGTTGAATATTCGAGGCAAGGGTCCACCACTTTCAGCTTATCCATGAGCCATACTTGGAAAGGGATGAAAAATAAGAGAGATTAAATAATAAAGAGACGTGCGTGGAGAGAGAAGTAAAGAAAGGGTTTAGAGAGAAAATAGAGCATAAGTGTCGAGTGATGTGCGAGGCATACATCAGAAATGGTGGGAAACAATACCTGAAGAAGTAGTGGACTCCCCGCAAATCTGGTGGTCTCTCGCCGATAAAAAGCATCTAATTCCATCAGGGTCTCGGCCAACGTCAAACTGATACAACTCTTGTCCTCTTTCAGCATTGGGCCACTTCGATCAACAGAATGCTAGTTCCGCCGTAACTAGGGGAAAGAAAGAAATGCACGAGCATACATAAATAGAGGGCATGTTGCCGAAAACCTCGCTAGGGAGGGTCTCTTCTGTCACTGATGTCAGAAAACCGATGAATCAAGCTAGGTATGTCTAGCTCTCGGTCATGGGCCAAAGATCAAGCTTCGTGCAAAGTGAGCCCACACATCCATCCCAAATCCTGGGCATGGCCAAAATGGGGCTGAGGTGTGATTTCCTCATCGCGTTAGGTTTGTAGCAATGCTCGAAATTCTTCAAGAGTCAGGCACATTTCCTATGTTCCGAAGCGAAATACATGCATAATTAGGTCCCACCATTGGGCCGCGACATGGAGAAACGGAAAGCAAAGTAGAGTATGGCTCAACAAAAAAAGTGTGTTTATGCTGAAACCTCGAAAATTTACCTTTTTCGTGTCGTCTAAAGTGGTTATCTAATCCGTGAGCTTCTCAACAAGAAATATCTCCATTTGTGGAAGAAACAACAGCAAAAATGAGGTTCTGGTGAAGAAATCACAAAGAAAGACCTTTTGTAAAAGATAAGGTTGTGAGTGGAGGCTAGTTGTCAGCTGTCTAGTGGACTCATCATAAGTGGCCAACAACCCACTTTTAGTGGTCGCCAACCCACCTTTTGTGGCTGGCAACCCACATTTTCTAACCTGCCGTCCACTTGTGGGTCTGGCAGGTTGGGCAGTCTAGTTTTGTCTTGGTCTTTGTGTTTTGAGGTCTTGTTTTGAGTCTTTTGATTTTAGCAAGTGTGCATATCTGTGTTTGAGTTGTTTTTGCTTTGTTTTGCTTTATTTATCGAGTTGTATTTTGTATTTTGGTCGTCGGTCGGCTCATTACCCCAATTAAGAACATCGTGCCAATACAAGTTTTTATTTTTGGTTTCAAATTCAACTCCATTTTCATTCTGCAAATGTGGTGCTCATGATGCGTTAAAAAACAATAACTTTTTTCATAAAACTGCAGGGTTTTTCCCAATCATAGTTTTTTACAAAAGAGAATACAAGTTTTCAAAAGAAAAGTAAAAGCATATCTGAAGCTATACATGTGCTAAACTATGCAAAAAAGTACAAAAATCAGCGCCAGTCATCTTAGTCTCAAGAGGCCCTTTTCGTCCTCTTCCTCGGAGGGGACTCAGGAGCACTGTCTTCGTCAGCACTGCTATCAGAACTAGACTCTGAGCCAGAACTAGTCTCATCATCTCTGCTCCCTATCTCAGAGCCAGCCTCGGCGTCATCTTCGCTCACTGACCCCAAGCCAGCATCATCGTCTTCGTCCTCAGACTCAGAATGTCGGCTCACTACATCCCCCTCTCGGAGTCGCTGGTCTCGGTATCATCCCCGCTCAACACGGGTTCAGACTCGCTGCTCTGGCTTAAGCACCCCTGCTTCTGCCTTGACCTCGATCTCGGCGCTCATCTAAGCCGCGTGTTGGGGCCTGTCTACCTCTCTTCCCTGTCACCGGAGGGAGTGCCGCTGCTGTTGGCGTCCTCGGTACAGATGGGATTGGAAAACAAGTGTCGACATATCAGATACAGTGTATGTATGCGGAATGAGTGCAAAAGGTACAATATGAGTATAGTGTGTGAATATAAAGTGTCCATGCAGTGAATCAGTGCGGTGTGGAGTGGTGTGAATGTTACGGTATGTGTATCAGTGGATCAGTGGGAATGTGATAGTGTGGTGCACAACAGTATGAGGTAGGAGTGAATTGTATACGGAAAGCAGAAAAAAAATACTTGGATACCGTGGAGATCAAGCACTGTCTCTCTTCTCTGTACCATGCCAATTAGAGAAGCAACCAGCTAGAGCAGGCCCTCTGTATACTCCGTCGATGCCTGCAAGTGCATTTGAATGATTTGTATCGGGAATAATTAATATCTGGAAAGAGAGGGTTCAGTTACAAGCTGTAAAGTGTGGTCATACCTGAGATGCACCACGGGCTCTGGCATACCCATGCCCAGCCTCAGGTAGCTCTATAGGGATCTGATAGGCTGACCTCAGTCGGCCGCCAATATGTAAGCGTAATCAGAATCACTGGCCAACCATCTGCCTACACAACAGGAGGGGCTTCTCCAATAACGGCCTCGGCCTCCTGAGCAACCTCACCTGCTAAGGGAGCACCTGCTGCATCGCCTACGCGAACGCCCGGCAGAGGGGTATGAGATAAGTCTGGATGAAAGTCGGATAATCGCCCTCCGCACTGAAGTAATTGGCATCCAGTCCCACCATAAACTGAATAACAACCCCAGCTGAGAGGCTATCTGCTGTCCTCATGGATACCGGAGGTGGAATATGAACGATTGGTATGGGTGAGCCCAAGATCTGGCGTATGAAATGCTTACCCAAAAACCAGGCTCGGCAAACTTGGCCCTCTAACAAAATCTGGAATCAGATGTGGCCCAAGCCCCAACGTACTGGTCCCTCACTCCAGCCGTCATCATCGCCCAAGGCTGCTATATAATCTGCAAACAGAGAATGTACAGATTGTTAGTTGCTGTTAGTTGTCGAAGTATGAATCAGAATAGTAGCAAAGCAAAAATGACTGTGAGTTTCGGATTACCTCGTCAGCAACCACCGTATCGAAGTATCGGCGGTAGAAAGTGAAAGTCATGTTATCGCAACTCCGGCGCCGTCACCAGTCATCGTATCGCTATAAATAAGACACTACGGGAGGGGATCTCATCTGCAGGCTCTGAAGCCAGAGCCGAGAAATAGGCATAAACCCATAACTGCAAAAAAAAGGCAATAGTGTTATCAACAATGCATGAACAGATATAAAGCAGAAAGCACAATATATGAACAGATAGAAAACAGAAAGTGCAAAGCAGAAAGCACAAGTTGTGAACAGATGTTGAATAGAAAGTACAAAAGTAGAAAGGTGTGGTGCATACCTCCCAGGCTTTACAGTAGCCTCCGACCCGCTCTCTCTTTATGTGGGAAGTAAAGCTCATATAGCCATAGAGTGTGGCGAGGCCAACTCCACCCCAGTCGTAGAGCCGAACTAGAGGCAATGTCACGAGGGCACTCAGTAAGTACAAGCTTACGGTGTTCCACTTGTTCACAAACAAGGTGGTACCGAGTAAGAACATCAAAAAGCCCCAGACATACTGCTTTACCTCCTCTGGTCTCTCGAGCTCACTCCCGCGGAAATACTCGGGAACTAGTTGTATCTTACCATCACAGACCTGTATAGAGGTGGGTGTGCTCCCAGCAAGTGGATCCAAGCCGCCTTCTACTCACCCACGTCCATGTCAAAGGGGATCAGATCACCCCCTACTCCTAAGCCTGTGAGCATGGAGAAATCAAAGGGAGAAATCGTCATCTCTCCAGCAGAAGAGAGGTGGAAAGAGTTAGTGGTGTCCCACCATCTCTCTACCAGCGCCCCGAGTAGAGCCCGGCTCGCCAGGTGTCATGAGAGTCCGGTGCAAAATAGACCAAAGCCAGCCTTGTCGACGAGGTCGCAAACCTTGGGAGGGAGCTCATAATACCAGTCTCTCGATGTCACTGCTTTCGTACCTCCTGTGTGAATGAGAGTCTCCCTGTGGCAAAAAAAGAGTGAATTAGATGAAAGATAGTGATAAAGAGCATTCAGATGAAAGGCAATGTGAGAAATACAATCAAATAAAAGGTAGGAATGCATGCAAAATAAAGTTTGTACCGCGGAAGCACCATAGGAAAGGTGGGAGTGAGGCTCTCTCAACAAGACGTCCTCCGGCACACCATCGGCAAAATCGTCAAAGCGCCTGATGCCTCCAGGTGGTATCATATGTGTGCGGGGGTGATAAGTCACGGGATCAAAGGGTCGTATCCTCAATGGAAGTGGCTCAGGCTTGAGTCCTGGAGCGAACTCTGACTCAAAGTCAGCCACAATGCCCTCCACTGCCTCACCGGCTCCTCAACCTCAACAGGGGGTGATAGTGGAGGTGAAACCTCAAGGGAGTACCATCATGTGGAATATCATCGGCCATCTAGAAAATAGGTGAAAAGTGGGTGAAAAATGAAGAAAAATAGAGAAAATAGGGAAAACTTGGAAAAAGTCAACCCTATGAGATAGAAAATGAGAGAAAAAGTCAAAACCCGAGAAAGTTCACAAAACCTGAGAGAAACTCGAGGGAAAGAAGCCCAAAGTGATGAAAATGCAAAAAGATCAACGAAAACAAAATCTAATCGGTTCAAAGTGTAGAGAATCAAACAGGGTTTACAAAAAAAGTTTGTGTGGGGCGTTGGAAACGCGTATAAAGCACAAATCTAGAGAGATGAAGCACCTAAAGAGAGAGAATGAAGGATTTCAATCTTGGGTGAGTGAGGAAATAAAGTGTGGAGGTGTGTATATAAAGACCCGAGGCAAAAAGACAATTTTGCCCCGATTTTTGCATTAGTGGCTGGCAGGCCACTAATGGTGTCCGGCAGTCTTCATTGGTGGCCTAGTTCTATTGTGTGCCTCTTTTGCCCGAGCAGTGTATGGGAGGTTCTCTTTTGGGTCCAGATTGGTCTTTGAGGAGCTTGAAACTGTGTTCCGATTGCGTCGTTTCCAATACTCGTTGTATTCTGGTGCGCAAATGTTCTCCACTTGCCAATATGAACAAGATGTATCCTTTTTGAGCATGTTGCGAAGCCTCTAAGGAGTAGATCGGGGGTTGTCGCTGAATATCGTTTTTATTCGTTCTGTCAAATTACATATTTGTCCTCTTCTGTTGCATAGAATGTGCATTTTCATATACACTTATGTTGCATGCGTGTCCTGCATTATTCATGACTCATGCATAGAATATGCTTTTAATTTCGCATAGAATATGCTTTGTTTCTTGCATAGAACATGCTTTTGATTAACATTATACATCGGTTATCAATCTTGCATAGAACATGCGTTATTATTGTATTGATTTGTAATCTTGTTCACTTGTTCAGTTTGTGCATCTATCGCACTTGTTCACTTTGTGTATTTATCGCACTTGCTCACTTTGTGTATCTATCGCACTTGTTCACTTTGTGCATTTATCGCACTTGTTCACTTTGTGCATTTATCGCACTTGTTCACTTTGTGCATCTATCGCACACTTTCACTACATTGTGTTTATTATGTAATCTCGTTACCTTTTTAGAGTATCTCAGGACGCGTGAAACGCGACCCTGGGCGGGCTTTATCTTGGGATACGTGAAACGCAACCTCGGGCGGGTTTTCTACTCTTCTTACGATTTCAGCATGATAAGAGTATCTCAGGACGCCTGAAACGCGACCCTGGGCGGGCTTTATATCGGGACACGAAAAACCCGACCTCGGGCAGTTTTTCTCATTTTCTCATGATTTTAGTGTGATTAGAGTATCTCAAGACACGTGAAATGCGACCTTGAGAGGGCTTTATCTCGGGCTGCGTGAAACGCGACCTCGGGCGAGTTTTCTACTCTTCTTACGATTTTAGCGTGATTAGAGTATCTTAGGATGCGTGAAACGCGACCCTGGGCAGGCTTCTCAGGATGCATGAAACATGACCCTGAGTGATTTTCTCATATTCTCACAATTTCAGCGTAATTAGAGTATCTCAGGACACGTGAAACGCGACCCTGAGCGTTGTTTTTCTCTTCTCTTTTCATGGTTTCGGCATGGTTAGAGTGTGCATTTAGTTTTTCCCACGTGGAACCTATTTCGATTTAAGCCTGAGGCACCTTCATATATTGCTATCTTGTTATTACTTATTGCATCTGTTATTGCTTATTGCATCATCCTGCATGATCATGAGTTTTGAAAATAGCCGGCTTTGCGAGGTGTGTGAGTCCAGCTTTCTAAGTTTTTTCCATGCATATCATTTGCATCCTGTCCCAGAACTACACTGGTTTGATTCCCTGCAAAGGGATACGTAGTCAGTTTGCGAGCTCAACCAATTTTATTTATGTCTTGATTGTTTGCCCAAGTCTTATGGCCTTGTCAAAATGGGTTGTCTTTGGGCTTTGACATTCACTCACGTCACGTCATGACTTTAAGTTCTGTCAAAGAGAGGGAATTGTAGACACCCCATTTTTTACCGCTCTTAAGACTTGGGCACCACCGATTGATCACTCAATGATGAATGTGTGCACTTGCCAAATGCTCGAAGTCCTCAACAAAATGCCTCAGCTTTGAGCCTCAAAACCTTATGAATCTCTTGCCTTGTTTTTGGACCAGAACAACAGTTTTTCAAGCCTAACATCCTATGACTTGCAGACTCACTAGTGTGGACTGCCGACCACTATTGTGGACTGCTGGCCATTAATGTAGCCTACCGGCCACTTATGTGTTTTTTCAGATATTTTCTGCCAGCTGTCCCCCATGTACATGCACCATTCCAGCTGTATGTATACAGATATTTCAGAGATAGATACATGGTTTTCTATATATAGATGACCTCCCCTCTTAGTTTCAAGGTTGGAAAAATTGAAGAGTGAGAAAATATTTTTGGAAGAGCAAAATTCTTTCTCTCTCTACAATTCTCTCTCTCTCTTGCAACTTACATACCCTTTGCTCAAACACTCTAAACCAAACCTAGAGAGTTCCTTGATGAGGTGATTTGGGCTTGAATTTGAGCTCTTGAGGCACTTGAGAGTATGAGATTGGTGGTTTATAACTCAAGGGTTCATTCCTCTTCAAGAGGTATACCTTCTAGTGCTTTTTGTACCGTCTTTACACTACTTGTTTTCTATCATTTCTTGCTATTTTTGAGCTATTTAAAACCTATATTTTTGGATTGAAACTTGTGGTTTAAGGCCATTAAAGGTGGAAGGGTTGATGACCTTTCTTTGAACCTTGCTTCTAAGGCCTTTGCCTTTGTGTTTCCCACATTCTCATCAACTTTTTTTGAGCTTTTTACCACTGATTTTCAGAGGCAGAAATCATGTTTTGAAGTCTCAAAAGTGGAGGGGTTAGCTTCCCCTCCTTGTGCTTGTGTGCTAGTATTAATTTGTCAATATTTTAGCTTATTGTTTTAGTTTTTTTTTTTTTTTTTGGTCTCCATTCCAACACTTTTTTGGACAGTTTTAGGACTATTTTTACTTGTTCATTGCATTTGGGCTTTGTATAGCATGCTTGGAGTGTAATGGTGTAGACACCCCATTTTTGACGGTCCTTACGACTTGGACACCATTGCATGCACACTCGATGATGAGTTTACACGCTTACCAAGTGCTCGAAGTCCTCAGCGAAAAGTCGTAGCTCTGAGCCTTTCAAACTCTATACCCCTATTACCTCATTTTTTGAACCAAGCCTTGGTCTTTTAAGCCTACAGCTCCTGGTGGCCTGCCGGCCATCACTTTTGGAATGTCGGCCACCAGTGATTGACGGCAGGCCACCAGTGTATTTTGCGGATATTTTATGCCAGCTGTGCCAACTATTTGCACAGATGCATGCATCTATCCCCACGTGTAGGGCTGGATCTCCTTGAGGGAATTTAATGTTTTCTATATATAGGGACCCTTTCTTTCTTGTAGCAAGGTTAGAAAATTTTGAACTCAAAATTTTTTCTCTCTCTCTACAAATTCTCTACACTTTTGCCTACAATTCCTTAACCTTTGCCTATACACCCTTAACCAAATCACACCATCTTTGAGTTGAGGTATTTTTTAGCTTGGTTTGAGCTCCAGAGGGTGTTGTTTGCTTGGTTTTGTTGCTTGGAGTTACTCTTCTCTTCAAAGGTATAAGACTTTACTTGTAACTTTGTTTTATTTGCTTCTATTCCTACTATTTTTCCATTGTTTTGGGCTGTCAAAACTTTGTGTGTTTTGAGTTGAAGCTTGGGTTTAAGGCCATTAAAGGTTGAGGGGTTGATAGCCCTTTCTTGTACCTTATTTTGGAGGCCTTTGCTCTTGTGTTTCCCACCCTTTTACTATTTTTTTCCAAGAATTTAAACGCTAATTTTCAGAGCTATTTTAGTGGCCAAAATCATGTTTTGAAATCCAAATTTGAAGGGGTTAGCCTCCCCTCCTTGTGTCTTATTTGCTAGGCTAGTTAGCTCTATGTGTTAGCTTATTTTTCTAGCCATTTGTAGCTTAATTCCAACATGTTTTAGGCTCTGATTTGGACTATTTTAACTTTTTTTTGGGTTGGTTAAGTCATTTAAGTCTTATATTGCACGCTTCTAGTGTAAGTGTCCTCATAAGCTTGGTGTTTTAGGCCTTTAGACACCACTTGTTTGAGTTGATTGCATGTTTTAGTGCTTTTCTCACTTAATTTCAGCAAGCATAATCTCTGCAACCTCTCTCATTTCTTCACTCTTTGTTTGCTTTAAGGGTTGTTTCAACCTTAGGATTGTTTAAGCTTGAGATTGAGGTCCATGCTTAATGGTTTAATCCTCTTTTGGGGGTTCATTATCAACGGCATGACACCTTTCTCTTGCCTTAAACTACCCTTTGTTTGACACTTCCTTATCTTTTAGAGGACTCAACTCACCAATGGACTTAATTGGTTAAAGAACGGTTGGTAAACTAAAATGAGTAACTAAAAGTTGAAACTAAAAGTGAGCAAGATAATAACTTGTTGTGTTCAATCAGATGTTAATTGAACACATGGAATCTTGAGCCATTTCATACTTATTAGTGATGAAATGATTCAAGGTTCCAAGGTCAACTTTTTCCTTGATCATTCATGAAATGGAGGAGGTTTGTGTCATGTTTTGCATTCATTGACCTTGCACACTTGGTTTCACAAGCCATCATGTAATGAAATTGCATCCATTGATGGCGTGTGAACCAAAGCTTGCTACTCCTTTGATTTTCCCATGAAAATGAAGGGTAGTTGTGCAAACAAACCCTTGAAATACCCTGTATATGCTATGTTTGTCCTTTGTTGCAACAAGATGAACCTATGCATTAGTGGCCGACAGGTCACTTTCCATGGCCGGCATACCACTATCCATGGCCGGCAACCTTCAACCATGGCCAGCTGGTGGCTAGCAACCTTTACCAGTGGCCGGCCAGCCACTGATGCAAAGCTCAAAAATGTGTTGGTAAGGTGGAGCAAATTTGTTCTAGAAGTGTTCAACTGTGCAAACAGAGGCATTCGGAAGCAAAACGGTGGTCTTTTCGGGTGGAATCCGAGCATGCGCATGTGCATCCCTCGTTTCCTGAGGCATAGTAGTTAGTTGTTTAGTTTAATTACTTATCTTAATTACACCTGCATTGTAATTATTTAATCATTTAATTAGTTAGTTAACTAGTTAATTAATTCAAGTGTTGTAATAATTAGTTAAATAGTTTAGCTATTTATTCGGTTTGTAATAATTAGCTTAATTAGCTTAGCTTGGTTAGCCAGTTAGCTTAATTCATTCGACTCTCCTTCGTAAGAGCGCAATGTTGTAATAATGTGTTTGTCTTCCAATCCTGCATCTTTCTCTCTTTTATTTACCAGCCTATGATGGTTAGATTAGGGACATCACGTTTCAATTAGCATATCGCATGTTTGCATCCATTCATTTGTCTTACATACACCGAGACTCGGTTCATCATTCAAATGTGCATTGTCGTTTATTACCTCGTTGAATACGTGTTTAAACACATGCTATGAAATTGTTGCAAATAACATATTAAGTAGCCGAGCCTATTTTAGTTGCATTTTTGCATGCGTTGCATTAGCCATCTTATATAGTTAGGTATCATGTATATTTTTCTAACTCTTTTGTTTTATCTTAGCTTGGAGTACTATGTGAGTTTTTAGTGCTTTAGCATACTTGCATGAGTGTGAGTGACTGCCATGACTAGCATGCTTGCCATGAGGCTAAGTGCTTACTTGTTAAACTGTTTGAGTGCCTGTGGATGAAAGCTTGTTGCTTGAATTAAAATGATTCGATAAATGTACATTTAAGACCATTTTGTCAAATGGCAAATCCATAAGCTTTAAGCCCACTTTGTTAAGTGGCAAACTCAAATCCTTTTCGAAAAACAAACATAAAATTGAATTGTTCCAATTCTGGCAAATTAGTCTATACCTTGTGTGCGCGCATCACATAGTAAATGCTAGCCTAATAAACAGGAACAAAAGCATATAATGAACATAAGATTCATATCATGATTAGTAAAGGCGGATCTTTGATCAGGCGAGCAAGGGTGCTCAAATGTATTCATGACCTTCCCCTCTCGTACCTAAGTTCCCGGGCTGAGACAATCTTGGTGATGATGGACACGTGGCCTTTGGCACGAGTCATGGGTTTTCCTAAATTTTCCAAAATATTTAGGTGGCAACTCTGTATCTGGCAAAGCAGTCCATTTTTGGCAATTTGATTCAAAATCCATTTTCCAAAAGATTTGTCGGATTTGGACTCTTTGATGTTTATCAATTTCACATTCCACTTGTGAGATTAGATTCAGAATCACAGGAGTCTAAACTGTAGGGCCTATATTTCGAACTTCCGAAAGGGGGCGCGAAAAAGGCGAGCTACAAATGGTCCTCATATGTTTGGTAGTTTAGACCTTAGCTACCAACCTATTTGAGTTGATAGTGTTTATTTCTTGCTTTCCATACTTGTTTTTACCTTTAATCACCTCTGCAACCTCCCTCATTTCTTGGCTTTTTCTTTGTTTTGAAAGTTGTTTTCAAACTAGTTGCTTGTTTAAGCTTGAGATTGAGGTTGTTGTGCTTAATGGTTTAATCCCTTTGGGGATTCATTACCAACAATTAATGATTTGCGAACCAAAGCCTACCTTTCCTTTGACCTGTTTGCTGATAAGGAGAGGCAGGGTGGACAAACATCCCTGAGAATACTCTGGTTTGGTTTGTGCTCTGTTTGTGCTCTGTTGCTGTTGCTGCAGGAAAGAATCAACATCAATGGCCGGCAGACCACTTTTTCTGGATGGCAACCCACTATTAGTGGCCTGCTGGCCACTACTTTTGGGCTATCGGCCACTTTTTCCAGGCAGGCAATGCCCTTTTTCCAAAAGAGCAGAGTAGAAGCTGAGGTGAAAAACAGTGCATTTTTTCTAACTGTACAATAGAGGCATTCCAGTAGCAAAATGGAGAGCATTATCGGGTGGAAATTTGCATCCATGCATGAGCCTCCCTCGATCCTTGGGATTCGCAAAGTGATGTTGTAATAATATTAGTGTTGTGCTTGGAGTAGTAGGTTTGTAATTAATTAGTTAGAATAGCTATGTGTTGTGCTTATTTAATATAGTTAGTTAAATTTTGTTATTGTAATAATTATTTAAGTAGTTTAGCTAGTGTAGCTAATTTATTCATTTAGGTTTGTAATAGATAATTAATTCGTAGTAATTAGCTAGGCTATTCATTCGAACCCTCCTGTGCGAGGGCAAACTTGTAATAATGTGTATGTCTGCCAACCCCATGTCTTTCTTCCTTTTATTTATTTGTTTGTAATGGGTAGTTTTGAACATTATGTTTCTTTTAGCATACTCCATGATTTGCATCCACTTGTCTTGCATGAATCGAGGCTCGGTTTATTATTCTAACAAAGTATTGTCGTTTACGTACTTTGTTGAATACATGTTTAGAACGCATACTATCAAATTGATGCACATGTCATAATTAGTAACCGAGCCTATTAGTTGCATCATTGCATGTGTTGCATTAGTCATGTTACATTAATTAGGAGCATGCATGTTTTCTAACTCTTCTGCTTGTTTTGGCTTGCCTCAAAGTACTAGGTGAGCATTTTTGTGTTTTAGCATATCGCATGAGTGTGGTTGTTTCCATGACTAACATGCTTACCATGAGGCTAATTGCTTAATTGATAAATTGCTTGAATGCTGTGGATGAAGGCTAATTGCTTGAATTGGAATAATTTAAGTAATGTTTATATGCGATCACTTTTTCAAGTGGTACATATTCAAACACTTTTCAAAATAAACATGAAATCAAAGTGTTCCAATTTTTTTACAAATTAGTCTATACTTGTGTGCGCATCACATAGTAAGTTAGCCTAATAATCGGAATAAGAGTATATAATGTAAATAAGATTCACATCATGATTAGTAGAGGCCGATTTTTGATCGGGCGAGCGGGGGTGCTCAATTTACGACTGTAGACACCCCATTTTTGACCGACCTTAAGACGCAGACGTCATCAATTGAGCGCTCGGTGATTGCGCATGTTGTGCTCGTTTCGAGGTTTCGGAGTTCTTGGCTGAGAGCCTCACCTTCGGACCTCGGGACTCTTTGTACTTTGACTCGGTCTGCGGACTAAGTCTTGTTTTCTCTTCCCGGAGGGAGGAAGAGGTCTTGTAGACCATCTCTCAGTGGTCGTAGACTACTTTTCATGGTCGTAGGCCACTGTTCCCGTTTGGAGACTAGTTTCCAGTTTTCAGAGCCGTCGGTCGTGCGCCTCGGTTCGGGACCGCTTAACATTCTCCGTTTGGCACGTTTTTTGGAACACACCTTGTTTCCTCTGTCTAGAGGGACACTGTGGTCCGGGAGACCACTTTTGTAGTCATATGCCACTTTTTGTGCTCAACAGCCAGTTTTTGAGGCCCCCGCCCGCGCGTTTTGCCTCCCAAACTCTCGTTTTGCATCCGTGTTGGTTCGTTCTTGGCACGAACCTTGTTTTCCTTGTTTGGAAGGTGGTACAAGGGTGGGAGACCAGCTTTCTCCTTGGAGACCACTTTTCTCCCCGCCAGCCGATTTTCTGGTCGGGAAACTGGTTTTCTTGGTCTTTGGGCCACATTTTCTGGTTTCCCACCCCACCATGGCTTGCTTTTCAGTGTGGAGACCACCAATTACCCTGGCCGACCACTTTTTTTTTTGGGAAACCACTTTGGGTGGTCGGCCGACCACTAAAGGTAGCAGGCCGACCACCTTTTTCTGGTCGGCAGGTTTCCTCCTGTTTTGTCTGACTGAATGGATGCCAGCTGTGCCAGCTGGAGGGCACAGACTGTATCCTCCATACACGTGTATGGAGGGATTGCATCCAAGTTTAGCTTCTCCAAGAAGCTTGAACCCTTTGTTTCTTCTATAAGAGAGACCCTCCCTCTCCATGGGAGAGGTTCAGAAAATTTCCTAAGGCAAGCATATATCTCCCTCTATATTTCTATATTTGGTGCCTTAAAGAGTGTTGTTCCTTCACTTTTTGCACTACAACTCCTAGCCACATCACCATATTTGAGCTGAGATCCTTGGAGTGGTTTTTGGGTCATAAGAGTTGGTTTTGGGCTGGAGGAATTGCTGTTGTTGCAGTGCTTCAAGGGTAACCCTTTGCTCCTCTTTAAGCTTTGTTTTTTGATTACACTCTTAGCCATTTGCATGCTTCTTTGGCTTAGCATTAAACTACAAAAAGCTTTGTTTTTCAGTCCTTAACATGTTTGTTTGAGGCCTTGTTGGTGTTGGGGGTGGTCTACCCCCTCTTAGGCCTTATTTTGTGCCATGCCTTAGGGCCTTTGAGCTAATCCTTGCTTGGCCTTTTAGCCACTGAAATCCAATGGATTTTCAATGGTTGGCATGTGGTTTTGAGGCCCTAAATCAGAGAGGGGTGACCCTCTCTCTTTTGGTCTTGTTTGCTTGCATTTTTGGCCATCAAAGGAGCATATGTTTTCATACTTTCAAGGCTCGGTTCAGGCACTTTTTGGTGACTTTTAGGGCCTTCCTAGACTCTTCTATGGCTGGTTTGGTCACCTTGGGTTTGCCTCTTGCATGTGTAGAGTAATCCCTTTTGTGGCTTATCAAAGTAGCATGTCATTCTTGCATGTATTGGTCATATTTAGTGGATTTTTGGTCATCATTTGGCATGCCATGACTCTGTTTTTGGCTGGTTTGGTAGCCTCTCACATGCTTCATATGCTTGTAGTGTAAATCATGTTTACTAGCTTAGAATGCATGATGTTTTGGCCTCTATTCTAGCATATTTTGGCCATGCTCCAACCTGGTTTTGTTCATATTTTGGGCTGCCTTAGTTCTTTTTTGAGGCCTCTTGGTCGAAAGATGCTTGCCATGCATGCTTGTAGTGTAATAGCCTTGACTAGCTTCGAGTTTTGAAGTCCCTTGCATGCTTAACTTGAGGTATTTTCATGTTTTGGCATCATTGAGCATGATATTTCAGAGCATATAGGGCTGTCATACTTCCATGTTTTCCACTCTTTAAGTGCCCTTGAGAGTTGTGCTTTTATACCCTATTTTGTGAGCCATTGCATGAGCTTTATTTTTGTGCCTTTCAAGCCATCATCCCAACTCATTTTGCTACTGTTTTGGGCCTGCATAGGGTCTGTTTGGAGTTGGTTTGACCATTTGAGCATTGCCTTGCATGCCTATAGTGTAATACGCTTCACTAGTTTCGATGCTTGAGCCATTCAACATGCATTACATGAGTTGTTTGCATAATTCGAAGTCATTTTGTATGCCATTTCAGAGCTGAAACATGTGTCATTGCACTCCATATTTCATCCTTTCAATGCGTTTGGAAAGTTGTGTTTTGTGCCTTAGACTTGGGGCCGTTGCATTGTGCATGATCGTATGTGTTTTGATGTCTTATTTCCATCATCTATTGGCCACTGATTTGGGTGTGGCTGAGGCCCATCCATTTTGGTTTAAGTTCATTTTGCATTGAGTATGCCATTGTAATTCATAGCATTGAGTATGCCATGTTGTCGCATGATTGATCATTGCATTGTGCATGTCTTGTTCATCTTGTTGTGTATGTTAGTTTCTACGTGCATTGTGTATGCTAAGTGTCATGTGCATTGAGTATGCCATTGTTAGTTCATAGAATTGTGTATGCTAGTTGCATGTTTGCATGTTATCCCTTGCATGCTTGCATGACTTAGTTGCATTGCATTAAGATTGCATGCTAGAGTTGCATTGGTGCATGCCTTGTTTGTTGCATCGTGTTTGGAATAGGGGTTAGTCCAAACACGGGAAACGAGGGACGTTTCATGCTTGAAATGATGAAACGTGCCTCGATTCCCAGTCGCCGACACTCTTGACTACCCATGACAGAGTTGTTGGCTTTAGGTGCTTGTATGTGCATTCATTTCACATTGAGTCGTGCAATTCGACTCCTCGGCCATCATGCATCGAGATGCGTGATTGGTGGCCCGAGGGTCAAGGACTACACTCCCTTGAGTTTATGCAATAATGGGGAGAGTGGTCGTGCATACATGTGTTGCGAATACTTTGCCATCTCTCTCTCTTGCCTTTGTTGCAGAAAACCAGAAACCAGGGGCAGAAACTGGTCGGCCGACCAGATTTAGTGGCTGGCCGACCACTTTTTCTGGTTTTTTACCACAAAAGTGGTCGGCAGGTGGTCTCCAAGGCCAATAGCTGGTCGACAGCCTTCCCACAGATTCCCAGGGTGGAGTTTCAGCCTTCTGGAGCTTTGTGCAGTGTTCTGAGGTCAATTGCAAACAGAGGTAAGTCGGGGCGTCGCGAGGGATTTCCGAACAAGGCAATTCAAGCATGCATGCATCCTTTGTCATTCAAAGCAAAGCTGTGGTAGCCCACGTTCATTTAGTTTGCATGCTCATTTAGATTGCTTACTTAGTTAATGTCGTGTAATAAGTAGTTATAACTTGTTATTCATTTCGTCGTGTAATAACTAGTTTAATTAGATTAGCTTAGATTAGCTAGCTGGTTCTGTATTATTTATTCGGACCCTCCTCCGAGAGGGCAATGTTGTAAATAAGTGTGCATGTGTGTGATGCATGTCTTCCAACCCCCATTTCTTTCTCCCTTTTATTTACTAGCTTACGATGGTTAGTTTTAGGGCATGTTTCAATTAGCATCCTTATGCTCGCATGTTCGCATTCATTCATCTGTCTTGCATGCACCGGGCTCGGCACATCATACTAACTGCATTGTATTTCAATTCCTGTTTGAATACATGTATCAAGTTGCATTTCACATGACATTTTAGAATAGCCGAGCCTATCTTAGTTGCATTTTGCATGTGTTGCATTAGGCATTCTTGACATAACTAGGATTATGCATTGATTACTAACTAGCTTCTTTTTTGGCTCGGAGTACACTGTAAGTGTTTATGCTTTAGCATCTTGCATGAGTGTAAGTGTTGCCATGATAGCATGCTTACCATGAGGCTATTTGCTTATGTGATATAACTGCCTGATTGCCTGTGGGTGAAGGTTGAATTACTTGAATTGGAACAAATCATTGATTGCGAGTTTTAAGTCCACTTGAGAGTGGCAAATCACCATTTTTTTTCTAAGCCCACTCGAGGGTGGCAAAATCCGCATTTTAGCCTACTTGCGAGTAGCAAACCACTTTAAAAAACAAACATGAGATGTTTTGTTCCAACTTAGGCGATCTAGTCTATACTTGTATGCTGTGCGCATCACATAGTAATTCTAGGCTAATAAACCGGAATAAGAACGCATGTGTTTTCAAAAACAAGATATCATGTTTAGTAGTGGCCGATCTTTAATCGGACGAGCGGGGGTGCTCATTGCATGACCTTCCCCTCTCGTACCCAAGTTCCCAAGTCGAGGCAACTTTGGTGATAACAGACACGTGGCCTTAGGCGCGAGTCAGGGTTTCTTAAATTTCCCAAAATAAAAACATTTAGGTGGCGACTCTGTATCTGACAAAGTAGTCCATGTTTGGCACTTCTTTCTAAAAATCAGTTTTTCAAAACGATTTGCCGGATTTGGACTCTTTGGTGATTTATCAATCTTGCATTGCACTTTGTGAGATCAGATTAAGAACCGTGACATTGAGTCCGAACTGTAGTGAGCCCAATGAACAAAACGGGATTTTCCCGGGACGTTCGGGCGCGTCTACAATGACCTTCCCTTCTCTTACCTAAGTTCCCGAGCTGAGACAATCTTGGTTATAACGAACATGTGACCTTTGGCATGAGTCATGGGTTTGCTAAATTTCTCAAAAATATTTAGATGTCGACTCTGTATTTGGCAAAATAGTCCATTTTTGACATTTTGATTCAAAAACGATTTTTCAAAAGATTTGCCAAATTTGGACTCTTTTGTGTTTATCTATTTTACATTATACTTATGGAATCAGATTCAGAACCACAGGAGTTCGAACTGTAGGGCTGTCGTATCCGAAAGGAGTACGAAAAGTCGAGTTACACCAGGTCTCAGTATATTATACGGATCACCTGGAAAACAAATCTCTTATTAGAAAAATTATTCAATACTCCTAGAGTGCTTAGAGCGACACGTGTTCATATTCTAAAATTAATTATCATATATCATAACCTCATAACGCTTTATATTCTTCAATCCCCTGATAAAAAATTATTTGTTTCTAATTTTTTGAAAACACTTGTTAGAAAATTCTACTTTTTGTTTTTCATGTATATATATATTTTTGTTTTTATTGAATTTTTTTAATATTTTAAGTAATTTCTTTTAATTTTTAACATAAATACACTTAAAAAGTATAATTTTTGTGATTTTTTTAAAAGATTCACTAATACCAAAAAAAAAAAAAACAAAACAAAAATTCAATATATGTTTTTTTATTTTTGCGTATTTATTAATTTTTTAAAACATTTTTTTACAAATACTTTACTTTTTAAATACATCTAAGTAAGGTAAATCTAAAAAAATAAAAAAAAAATAATTAAAATTTTAAAAATATTTACTAAAATAAAAAATATAAAAAATAAAAAATTTAATTTTAAAAAAATTAAATCCAAACTGAAACTAAACACATCAATTAATATTATTTTTTCATCAATTAGAATACTTTGAAACACGTGATCCTATGCTAAGAACACCCGATAATCATTCCACACGTCAGCAGAGCAACTCATGCTCCCAAGGCGCCCAGTGACTCGCACGTGGCACTATGATGGGTCCCATACCGAACCCTTTAAAACTCTCGATAGTGCCCTAAGCGCCAAAAGACACCTCTCTCTCTCTCTCTCTTCTCTCTCTCTGCTTTTGAATCTTCTCCGATCAAAAGCATCACTGGTAAGACCTCTTCTAAACCCATATATATAGATAGATAGATATAGTGAGAATTGCATCTAAAACCCCCAAATGTTTCGCCTCTTGATTGCATTGATTGATGTGTGAAAACAAAAAACGGTTTTGCTTCTTCAATTCTATTCGATTATATTACTTTGTACTGTGCATTTTAGGTGTTTGATTCTTTGTTTTTCGATTTTTTTTTTTGGAATATTGTGAAGTGTGTGGGTGGGTCGGTGGGTTGGTTTGTTTGTTGATCTTTGCTTGTCTTCAAGCTGAGTAAAAGACAAAAGAAACATTTTTTTTTTTTTTTTTTTGCGTGAAAAATGAGTTCATGTTCTTATCTTTCTTGTACCGCTTTAAAACTAGATGATGTCTCATGGGTTTTACGTTTGTTCCTGAATTTTCTTGTTTGGGTTGTTGATATCTATGCTGCTTGATCATTGATCTTCTCGTTTCTGGGTATTTCTTCTTTTATCTGTTAATTGGGTTTAAAAGTTTTCTTTGTTAATTTTTTTAGGACATAGATGGCTTCACTCTTCTGCATTTCTAGCAATTCGACTAATTAGAATGTCATCTTAACATGCAATTCTTGAATTCTTTAGAAATTTTGTTTTGAGTTAAGTTTAGGGTTTATGATTTAGCCACTGAAAAGTTCAAAAGAGGACTGAATATAAACACACACAGACACACATGAATTGATATTCAATAATCTCTCTCTTTATATATATATGTGTGAATAAAATTAGAACATTTACAGACCAATTACAAAGGGAGAATTTGCTAATCCTTATTTTTTGATGCTCCATAAATTAGTGTTTTCAAGTAGAATGGAATATTTTGAATGAATTGTTTTACTTCTATCTTTTTGTTCAGAATTGACCAAGTAATGGAAAGTGACAAATTAAACAATGGGGAGAACACACCTGCCTCAAATTTTCTTGTGCAAGAGAACAATGAATTTGCTTTCACCAATAGGCAGAATGCTGCTGCTGACTGCACTGGGATTTTTCATAATGGTAGCATTGCTAGAGATGATCCTGTGTCCTTCCCATACGCACCATTTCCAGTTGCTCCTTTTCCTTGGAAACACATTCATGGGACACATCAACCTTACGCACATAGCATTCCTGAGACCTGTGGAAATTTGATGGTTGATCTCAATCAGCTCCATAACTTGCAAAATCCCCTGATTGACCTGAATTCCATGAATGTCAGTAGTTACAGACCCAGCCTGTATAGGCAAGATTTACCTTTTCCTGAAGGTCATGTGAAGGGGGTATCAAACTTTCATGATAAAATTGGGGCTGCTGATACCATGCTGAATGGTTCACCCTATTTTAATAGCCTCAACAACCCTGAGATTAATTTCACGCTGATTGGAGGTAATGCTGGTGGAGGTTATGAAATGACTGGGCACGGTAGAGAAGCAGATGGTAGTCATATGCATAGGCCACAGATGAAGAATTTTGTTGGCTTAGGAGGTAGCAAAACTACATTGTCCCATCCCCAGAATAGTGGAGAAATGAATATTGATCACCATGACCAGGTCAATGCAGCTCGATTTGGTTGTCCAAAAAGAATTGATGGGAGTTTTCTTTCTCTTGGTATTGGAGGTAAGACAGATGCCAAATCTAAATTTGATCTCAACAGCAGAGAGATTACTGGTAATTTAGATGGAGCTTTTTCTCCCCAGTTAAATACTTCCCATGTTCGACAAGCCACTGGAATCTCCTTGAATCCAGGTCACAACTTTGTTGGTGGGTTTTCAAGCTTTCAAAATAATATTGGTGGATTCCCAAATCTGGGGTATAATGCGGGAGGCTGGATCCCATCTAACAATAATGTTGGAGTTATGTGTGATACTACTACTGATCTAAATTCAAGCCCATTCCATATTTTGCAAAGACCACAAGCTGATATGCAACGTGGTGTTCCTCAATTGAGTAACAGGAACGTAGATTTTGTAGGTAACAGAGATTCAAGACATGCTAATTCAGATCCTTATAAAGGTTTCATAGGTGAGCTGGCCGCATCTTCAGGACCATTTAGCAGCTGCTCAGCTGGGTGGCTTGATTCTGGGCAAACTGGGAAATCTGGGTTAGTATCGGAATCTGAAAAGTTTACCTGGACCACCACTCAACCAGCTTCTGACCAACTACATAAACGGTTTATGGAAACAGCTGTGCCAACAGAGTCTTCTATGGTTTCTCCTTCTGTTGGGTTCAAAGGAAGCTCCATCAGGAAAGAACATTCAGGTGAGCAATGCCAATCATTCAACATCCCCTCCACATATGAATATAACAAGATATGAAATATTTGGTTTTGTAGTTCAGGATTTCTTGCCTTGTCTAATTTTTGGTGGTGGGATGGGGTCCTGGGGATGGTTGTTTATGGCATGTTACACTTTATTTAGCAGTATTCTATATTGATCTCTGTTGTTTGTTTCTTGCTAAAATGTTTGAATTCTTTATCAAATTTGGGGTTTCTCAACCTCATTTTTGTTTAAATGTTTGTGAGATGTTGGAGCTTGAAATTTGTATTTTCTGAAACATACCTAGCACAGTAAGTTATGGGGTTGCATTCTCTCTCACTGCCAGGAAATGATGAGCAAGTTCCTGCCTGAATTTTGGTAACTCTATTGTATATCACATGAGAATGATATCACATTTGACCGGTAATACAATGATATTAACATAATCTTTGGAATTTTATTTGGAGGCTTATTTTAGTATTTATTCAAGAGTAAGGATAAGAAGGCTTTATGATCCAAAAGCAGTCATTGGTGTCCTCATCATTGAGATAAATAATTAAAAAGATATGGGAGAAGAGGAAGTTTAGTTTGTTAATGGTTTCTTTTGGGCTTCATTTAGTTTCTTCTCTAGAACTGGAAGTGAGCTAGTTAATAAAAAGAGTAGGGGCAAAGCTGGGACTCAGTCAAAAATCTGGTAGAACATGGACGGTTGGACTTTGAAACTCCTCAACGGGTTATGGGATAAATTTCTTGACACTTCAATTGTCCTCATGAAGTGATGTATGATGTTGCAAGGGAAAGTAGATGTATGATATTCAATGTGACAGGAACTTAATTTGTAAACCTTTACACTATTAGTATAATTTATGATGATAAGCGTAGAACCAGTAGTGGTATTATCATAGGTAAGTCGCATATGCTCTCGCATCCATATAATATTCGCTTGGGCTCATCGTCAAAATTAATAGGGAGGAAAGAATGAGAGGAGCTCAACGTGGAGGGTGGATACCGGTTGTTAGGGAGAGAGGCAGATCAGGACCATGGAGGTCGGAAGGGAGTGCAGGTGTATTCAATGTGTTCGTGGATAACTTACTAGCATCTTTGAACCCAAAAGGCCTGTACAATCTATTCACAAAGTTTGGAGTGGTAAAAGATGTTTTTATATCGCAAAAAAGGCGCAGGGCAACTAACACAAGGTTTGGCTTCGTGAGGTTTGGTTGCTCTGTGGCAGCTAATATAGCTGTCCAGAAAGATGTTTTTAAATGCTTGGTTCTTACACAAAGATTTTCAGAGATTCTAGGAGTTGAGTTGGAAAGAATCCAGTGTAGTAGGCTGGGCTGGCTTTATACTGTCTCAAAAATTGAAGATATTGAAAGGTGGCCTTAGAAGTTGGAATGTGGAGGTTTTTGGTAATGTACAAAATAAACTGAAGGCAGCGGAGGGTGAACTTCACAGTTTTGATATCCTGGCTGAAGATAAAGAACTTGATGGTGCTGAAAAAGTTAGGAGAAGTGAAGTCAGAGCTGAGATGTGGAGGTTGAGTAGGATGGTTGAATGGTTATGGCTGCAAAAGTCAAGACTTACCTGGGCAATGAAAGGGGATAAGAATACAAGATACTTCCATGTAGTTGCAAAATGCAGAACAGTGAGAAATGAAATAAATTCTATATTAGATGGGGAGGTGGTGGTTGAAGATCCGGGTCAAGTGAAGAACAAGGTGCTTGAACATTTTAAAAACCAGTACACAGAGCTTTGGTCATCAAGACCTGTGTTGGGGGGCTGTTTCCCATCAGTGGAAGGTAGGGTGAGGTCTGGATGGCTAGAATCAGATTTTTCAGTAGCAGAAATTAGAGCAGCAGTGATGGATTGTGATGGGAATAAGGCACCAGGACCGGATGGTTTTAATTTGATGTGTTATCAGAAATTTTGGAAAGTCATGAAGAGTGATGTGGTTAATTTTGTGAAAGAATTTCAAATCAATGGCAAGTTGGTAAAGGGTATAAATAGTTCATTCATAACCCTTATACCTAAGAAGGAGAATCCAATAGGGCTAGCTGATTATCGACCTATAAGTTTGGTGAGTTCGATATACAAGATCTTAGCAAAATTGTTGGCAAATAGACTGAAATCTGTAATGCCTCATATCATAAGTGAATCTTAGTCTGCGTTTCTGAGTGGAAGAAATATTCTAGATGGGGTGTTAATAGCTAATGAAGTTGTTGACGGATGGAAGAAAGCCAAAAAGAAGGGGCTACTTATTCAGTTAGACTTTGAGAAGGCATATGATTCTATTAATTGGGGTTTTCTATTCTCAATGTTATCTAATTTTGGGTTTGGAGATAAGTGGATTAAGTGGATGAAGGAGTGCATAACAACTGCAAAGCTTTTAGTGCTGGTTAATGGATCTCCTACAGAGGAGTTTAGCCCACAAAGAGGTCTAAGACAAGGGGATCCTTTGTCCCCTTTTTTGTTTAATCTTGCGGCTGAAGGTCTTCATATGTTGTTGAGTCGTGCCTCCCAGTTAGATTTAATTAAAGGTGTTAAGGTAGGCCATGACGGTGTTTTATTAACGCATCTTCAGTTTGCAGACGATTCATTATTGTTCTGTGAAACCCAGGTGGAAGAAGTGAGGAAATTGAAAAGGGTGCTAAGGTGCTTTGAAATTATGTCGGGTCTTAAAATTAACTTCCACAAGAGTGTTGTGTGCGGTGTGGGTGTTTCCAAGGAGTTGTTAGATAGTTTTGCTGCAGTGTTGAACTGTAAAACTAAGGCATTACCTCTAAAGTATCTTGGGATGCCATTAGGAGCTAATCCAAGGAAGAAAGCTACATGGAAACCAGTGGTGGATAAAGTCAAAAGCAAGCTGGCTGGTTGGAAGAGGAAGCTGTTGTCATTCGCGGGGAGGTTAACACTTGTCAAATCAGTAACTTCAGCATTGCCAGTGTACTACTTATCTTTGTTTAAGATGCCTGAAGGGGTAGCTAGAGAGCTGGAGAAGATTCAAGCTACGTTCTTATGGGGTGGATCTGAACTGGAAAGGAAAATCCATATGGTCAAGTGGGTGGACTTGACAACAACAGTGGAGAAAGGCAGTTTGGGTATAAGGAAAATAAGGGACGTGAACAACTGCTTATTAATTAAATGGTGGTGGAGGTTTGGTAGTGAAAAGGATGCTTTGTGGAAGAGAGTAATTTGTAGCAGATATAGGATGGAGGTTGATGGTTGGATTCCAACTCTAATCCCTTCTAACAGTCACTCGGGTGTGTGGAAAGGGATTATTGCTGTAGCTGAACAGTGTAGTAGCCTCAAGGAGTTTTACTTGAATAATTTTAAGTTGAAAGTTGGGGATGGGAGGAGAATCAGATTTTTGTCTGACATTTGGTGTCAGCTTGTGTGCTTGAAGGATGAATTTCCAATCTTGTTTAGGTTGACTGTCGACAAAAATGAATCCTTAAGAAGTTTGGCTGATAAGAAAAGTATAGTGGGTGGCTGGTCCTTTGAGTTTAGAAGGGGGTTATATGAGTGGGAGGAGCAAGAGTTGGCTAGGCTTCTTGAGTATCTGAGGGGGGCTCCAGCAGTGTGCCCTGAGAGTGTTGATAGGCCTACATGGTTAGCTTCATCTGCTGGGGTACTCACAGTGGCAGATCTATATAGGTGGGGTGTGGTTAATGTGGGTGTCACTATGAGTATTTCGAAATTAATTGGCTTAACTATATTCCTCCTAAGGTGCAGGTTTTTGGTTGGTTTGCCTGGAAGAAAAGACTTAAGTCCAAGGAATTTCTGCAAAAAGTGGGGGTGATTAACTCTAGTGCTTCCATCGCTTGGTGTTTTGTGGCAGGGTACTGAATCAGTGAATCATGTGTTAATTGGTGTCCTTTTGTGTGGAGGGTTTGGGCTGAAATGCTCGTTTGGTGGGATGTCCAAGCTGCTATTCCAGGTTCTGGGTGTTTACTGCTGTGGTGGGCAGGGGAGAAGGTAAAGAAGAAAGAAAGGAAGATCTGGAGGGTGATCCCATTGGCTGTGATGTGGTCTGTTTGGAAGTGCAGAAACGAGTGTGTATTTAGAAAAATTATTCCAAATCTGGAGGATCTTTGTGACTTAATTAAATATAGGATTGCGTTTTGGTTAAAGCCAGCTTTCAGTGATTTTAATTTTTCAGTGCAAGATTTTGTGTTTAATCTGAGGCAAGTTAGGAAGTGTTTGGGTGGTTCTGATATTTTTACATAGAGCTGTTTGGTTGAATGCTGTTAAGCTTTGATGCTTGAGGTATGATGTACTACTGTTATGTTATTTGGTTGTGATTTAGGAGGTATGCTGGGCTGGTATGGGATATTACTCCGATTGCTTGGTGCTGAATTGCTGTTCTGTTATGTTGATTTGGCTTGTGTGTTGTTATGCCTTGTGGATTGGTTGTATGCTGTTCTGATGCTGTGCTGTAGGTGGCAGGTATGTTCTGTTGGGTTTTGATGGGTAGTGTGGGGGTTTTTGGTCTGCTATGGGGGTCTGTTTACTGGTGTAGTGCAGATAGTAGGATTGTGGCTGTTTTGGCTGCTGCTTTGGTAGTGTTTGGACTGCAATGGTAGTGTGTGTTGCTGCTGCATACTGCTGGTTTCTGAGGGTGGATCTGTTAGATGGTAGTTTAATAAGAGAGCTGGCTGCAGTGTGGATAGAATTATTATGTGTTCTGTGCTGCTGGTTTTGATACTGACTTATGGCTGCTCATTCATGGCAACTTGGCTGATATTGAAAGAGACAAGATCTATATAACAATATGAGCTCTGGATTGGTGCTATCCTGTTTGTGATCCTTTCTTTTTTGTATTCCTTTCTCTTCCTGTTTTGCTCTTCGTTGGTCTCTCACCAACCTGGAGGTTGGAGCTTTTTAGCTGCGACCTCCTCTTTATTGATGTAGTTTTCCATACTCTGTATGTGTTCCTTTCATCAATAAAGTCTTTTTCTTTTACCGATCAAAAAAAAAAAAAAAAGCGTAGAACCAGTAACCAGATGACGTGGACAATGTGATAGTCTTTATGCCCACCACCTTCAATAGGGTGAAAAAAAAGTGCTAGGGCCACCACTGACTTGAAAGGCATGCACTCTTATACCAAGTTGGTTGTTTTGTCATCATTGTTTAAGTGTCTAACCTGATGCAGCCTAGCAACTGGTGTGTGGAGAATTTTCCATTTTTTCCAAGTGAGTAAGGAATTTTTTCTACAGCGAGTCTTAGCAGTGGCAATTTCTTGCTTCAGGGATGTTCACTTGTTATAATTGATGATTAGGCTCTTAAAGTTCACAATTTGTATTTTTATGTTATTTCCAATCCGTTGAGCTACAATAGGCTTGCCAGCCCTTGTATAGTGACCCAACCCAAAACTAAATGACTCTTGTTGCCCGTGAATCAGTGTTGCCAAAGGTAGGTGGCTTGCATACCTTTTCTTAGATACTTTAAAGAGAACAAAGTAGTTGGAGTTTGGGATTACATAGTTTAATTGATTTAGCATTTGATCTTAATTGGGTCTCACTCCTTAGTTCTCATTTCTTGTTTCTTTATCCAAGTGTGACAGTGAATTCTTTGATCATAGTGCAACATTGTTTTTTATTTATATTTTTGTTTATTTGATATACTCATCTGCCCTTGAGATTGATGTGCACAATTGCTCTGTGAGCAGCTGAAGGGGTTGGTTTTTAATCATATCTCTAGGCCCTATGAATATTTGTTTTACTTATTTCATCTATACAAAAAAATTTAGAATTATAGGAATTATTTAGCTAGCAACGTTAATTATATTTTCTTGTCTATCCCTTTTGAATCCATTTATGCTGTTGAAGAACATTTGGCCCTGTTTGATTGTCTGGATTGGATATAAGGATTTCAGGAGGATATGTAATACCTAAGGATAAAGATGGGATATAATATGTTATAGGATATAAGATGGATTATATATATTGTGGGGTCACTTATATTATGTTTGGTTAAGATAGGATATATGATGGGATAAGAGGATAGTGATTATTTTTAACCTTTGGATGAAAGATGAGCTATATTCGACAGTGAGGGATATACAATACCATGGGGGGTGGTATTGCATATCCCCTTTTTGCATCATATACTATCCAGACTCCTTATATTCGGAGCAACCAAACACGGGATATAAGGAGACAAAAAAACATATGGGACCCACCTCATATTATATCCGGTCCCACACTCATATCTAGCCTTTATATCCGGTAAGCAAACAGGGATATACTCCAGTAATTTTTGTTAGTTATTGTGCCTGTGAACAAATTATGAGCAATGATATAGAACACTTGAGTAATGAAGAATATGTTTTGCTGAAATCTGTTGTCTGAAGTGTCAAATCATACTGGCTTTGGGTAGAAATATATGTGTTCTTATTATACTGAAAAAAGCATTTCAAATATGGATATACCTCAAATAATGTATTTCATGTCTTTAAAAGAGGGAGAGGCTTGAGTTGTAGTTATCTTTTAACAGAAAAAAGTACACCCATTGGATTGGAGTTTGGGAGGGGTAGATTGGGTACAAACCTAAAGTTTAGCATAATTTGCACAAAATGGTTGCCCTTAGGTTCAAACCCACAACCTTAAGATTGGTAGCCCAAGTTTTGACCACTGAACCAATTTTAGCGTAAAGAAGAAAATTGTGGAATTGCATTTTAGTTACTTAAACTATTGTAGCTTGGAATCCTAGCAGGATTAGTAATAAAAACCCATTCATCAAAAATAATTTAAATGACAAAAAAATCTAGAAAAAAACTTAGGCTTTGTTTGGGAACATGTTATTTTAGTAACTTTTTGACTTTTTACGAAAAGATGTGCAGAAAAGTAGAGAGAGTGATGTGACAACTTATAGTGACTTTTTGGCCAAACTGTATAGTTGACAAACAAGGCCTTAGTAGCCTTAAAATTATGTGGCTTCTTGAGTGGGCTTTCATTAATTTCCATGTGATAACTCTCACAAAGTACAAAACTATTTCTTAAGTCTTGTGCTCACATTTAAAAAATTAAAATTAAAAAAAGAGGAAAAAGGAGTTGTACCTATTGCGGAGGGCCCCACTTACATTGGGTATGGGAGAGGTAGTTTGTAGGAAGAATTACCCCCCACTTCTTTTGTAGAGAGGCTGATTTCTATGACTTGAATCTATGCCACAACCTTTTCTTTATTTCTTTTATTTTTTCATAGTTATAGAAAAGAAAAAAATGCACTGTGACCAAGGACATGGAAAACGATTTTCTAGTATCCTATGGCCTCAGCCCGTGCTGGGCCCCCTCCCTTATCAGTCTGCTCCTTGTACTTAATGACTTAGATTCATTTGGTGAATTTTCAAAAAACCCATTAAAATTTCAAATTTTAAATTTTAAATTTCTTTTTGTTTGTGCGTGCATGTGTTTTTGTGTGTTAGCGAGAGAAGGATTTCAATACTGCCTTGTCACCCATTAATGATTGTCTACTATTAGATTAAGATGAAGTCTTGGTGTACTTGGTAAAATATCAGTATTTGATATTTACAGATATATAATTTTCTCTCTGTACTTACTCTTTGCACTTCTTTTGCAGGGCATTTATTTTCAGCTCTGAAGGATAGTGCAGCTCAAGCTGTTGATGAAAGTGCTCTACTTCTTAAGAGGAAGCGTGTTCAACCAACCGGTGAGGGCATAACTCACTTCTCACCCATGTGATTGTTGTCAAATCATGAATCAGAAGATTCATTTTATTTAGCTTAATATATAATTTTATATGTGTATATGTATATATATATATATAAAATACACACGTTTAAAATAAATTAATATCAACATAACTAGATTGTGTACATATTTGTAAATATAAGACCACATTTATCAGTGTAATTATCCTTTTTGGTTTTGCGAATAACGATTGTTTCATGTATTATGCAAACAAAACCTAATTGCAATGAATTATAGTGAATCACAATTGAATTGTACGATTCACTCAATTTAAGATTCAACATCATGAATGGAATTGTTTTGCTTGAAATTTGTATGGAATCATATGAATCAAACTGTGAATTGTTTATGTCAACAAACCATATCTCAACTGCTTAAAATCTGGCAACACCTTCAACTAGAACTAAACTACTATTCGTTATTGGTGCTGTCATTGGTTTATGCGTGCACACAATTAATCTGTGTTTTCTTACTTTCTGCTAATTGGATTCGTAATCAAGCTGGTGTTGTTAACTTGCTATATTTTCTTCATTAGAATTTTGAGAACCCCACTATCTTGCAACCAAAAACTCTCATCCATTAATTTTTGAATTTAATATCCAGAAGAACAATGAAACTGTGGCTAGGCGAAATATAAATTGCAAAACTATAACACAAATTTTAAAGGAGGATTTGCTAATACTTTGCTTGACTGTAAACACATTGCAACAATGTTTTAACATGTACCAGAACTGGAGTTGCTGCGGTTAAATTATAGTGTGTTGCAATGACTGTTCACAACAACACACACACACAAATTCTGAATTTAAATGATAGAGGTTTATGCATTCTCTGATAAATTAACTTCTTCACTAAATGATTCTCTTTACAGGGCAGCGATATTCTGCTAATGATGGTAGTTCCCGCTATGCTGCTGGGGGTGGTCTGTTTCCCAAGAGGGTAGGTGTTCAATTTACTAAGGATAGTGCTGCTCAAGCTGCTGGAAGTGGCCTTTTTCCCCAGAGGCTAGGAGTTCAAGTTCATGAGCATACTGCTACTCAAGCTGTTGGAGATGGCCAGTTTCCCAACATTACGGGCACTCGAGTTGATGACAGTCGTGTTGCTTATGCTGCTGAACATGGATTGTATCCCAAGGAGATAGGGCTTCAAACAGCAAGTAAGGGCATTCCCTTCACACCTTTGGATATGTGTTATTAGAAAGATCTCTTATCTTTTTTCACTGGGATTCAGTTCTCAGTTGAGGATAAAGATTTTGTGACTTTATTGAATGAGTCAAACATTTTCAAAATTTAAATTGTCCAATCTTGTTAAAAGCCTCAAACATGCTTATATGTAGGATGAGCTTTTTCACTGCAAGATGGTTGGCCCAGGCACATGTAGTATACTGAGATGGAAACTTCAACTAGATTTTATGTTTTTATATCTAGATAATTACCAAAGGACATGATGATGATGATGATGGATTAGGTTATCATGCGCCATCTTGTATAAATGGCAGGCAGATTTAAAAGTCAATTTATGTCTGGCTTAGTTTATCATGCAAGTCATCTTGTTCATTGTTGTGGATGCATCTGTACTAAGGTTTTGCTGATTCTACTGTAGTAAAACTGGATCAACCTCAAGAGTATACCAGTTGAATTTCTAAAAAAATTCTCGAACCTACTTTTTCTATATACCATTCAATTTTGCTGGCTTAGGTTATCATGGAAGTCATCTTTTCATTGCTGTGGATGCATCTGTAATAAGGCTTGGTGATTGTTCTTGGGTAAACTTGATCACCTCAAGAGCATACAAGTTCAATTTCTAAAAATTTTCTTGAACCTGCTTTTGCTATTGTATATACTATTCAGTTCCTTCACTCATACTTAATATATTTTTTGTATCAGCATGGTAAATGCAGAGTTTTCAGTGTGCATTTTCTTGCAATTATGGTAGTTATCTTGCACTCATAATATTTCTGATGCTCACTTTGTTGTAAACTAGGGCGGCCTGAACTGTTTTCTACAGATCTTCGTGGTCCCCACTTTACTACTGGTATTTATACTTCAGCTTTTGAGTTGATACTTCTAAGTTCTATTATTCTTTTCTCATGATTATAATTTATTTAATGTCCTTGCCTATGTACTATATTTTGATGATTGCCTTCATGCAATAGGCGGCTCTCAAGGTCTGCCTGCTCATTATTCCAATGATATTGTTCGAACGACTTCTACTACAGGTATTACTTAATTACTATATTAGCCTACACTTTATGTGGGTGTTTGGGAAGTGGGTTTTTATGTAGGTTTTTTTAGTTGTAGGATTTTATTGGAGAAAAAATTTTTGGTGTTTGGGAAGATAGTTGGGTTTTTTTGTAGTTGGATGTGATGTTTGTGAGAGAAAAAGTGAAATGATTATGGGGTTGGATGTGATATTTTGTTTGGATTTATTTTTTTTGGTTTTGCAAAAAGTTTGTCTTTTAGTGGAAAAAATCAAAAAAAACTTATAACACAAACTTCCCAAACACCACCTATATAAGTTTCAGTGAGTATTTTCTTTTGTTTATGGTAGCAATTTTTACAACTCACAGGTCAAGTAATTTCGACTGCAAAAGGTTATGGCCTCTCTCAGGCTTCCGATGTTCTTCGTAGACCATCTCTTAAAAGGGGCGGAATTCTACCCCCTCCAACTGCTCCCCGGATTCAACGCAGGAAGATATCACTTCAACCTCCCATTCATCCATCTGTGCCATCCCCACCACAGACTGCTCCTGCTGGTGCTATCCCTATTCCTCCTCCTCCTGCTATCCGTATTCCTGGTGCTGTTCCTCATATAAAATGGCAAGGTATTTCTTGTGGCTTCTCTAGTTATATTTTGTTCATAAATATTTTCTTTATTTTTGAATTCCTACCTTCATTATTTATTTTTTACAATATACATTGTTGTCAAGTCACAAATTGAATCTTGAATTATTTAGCTAAAATAGTGAATCGTGAATCGTAAGATTCATTTTATTTAATATAATGTATAATTCTATATATTTATATAGGATTATTTACACAGAGACCTCCTAAACTATTGAGAAGTGTCACTTTCCCCCCTCCCCCCCCCCCCCCCCCCCCCCAAAAAAAAAAAACTATAAAAAAGTACAAATGCCCCAAACTATAAAAAAGTACAAATGGATCCCCTAAACTATTGGCGTGTTTCACTTTGACATCTTCCGTTAATGGTCCAATTTGTACGTTTTTATAATTTAGGAACATTTGTACGCTTTTGTAGTTTAGAGGGCAAAATAATATTTCTCAATAGTTTAGGTGGTCTTAGTGTAAATAACCTTATTTATATACATATAAAAATACATATTGTTTAAAATAAAGTAAATTATCAATATGACCAAATTATATGTATGTGTATACATATAAAATCACATATATCTTTATATGGCAAAAATGACGTTTTATGCATTATGTAAACAAAAATAGAAATAGAATTGAATCGTGTGAATCGTAAATTGAATTGTACGATTCACTCAATTTCCGATTCAACACCACGATTCGAATCATTTTTGTTAAAACTTTGTATCGAATCGTAATCATGCGATTCTAACAACCATGAACATAGCATTAATCTTTCATGTCATAACTGTTAAGTCACCAATTTTCTCAAAAGCCTAAACTATTAGGAAATGTGCCCAATAATGTATATCAAGCTATCTAACAATAACATTGTTATCCTGGAATTTATGACAATGTCATCAATGATTCCATAATTTTTTTTGGTCCAACAGTTCTCTTCATAATGTCAAAGTGCATGCTCTTTATTGCACTAAAGTCACTTAATGATGGCCCATCTAGTCAAGGTCGTATCTAGACTTTGTTTACTTATGTTTAGCGGTGTAATACGAGTCAAGCAACTTTTGTTCTGCTTGTGTTTGGCTAGAATTATGGCTCGATTAACTAAGCTCGATGGATAAATGAGCCAAATTTAAACACAAAATAAGGCTCATCAAAAAATTGATCCAAGCCTAAGTATTATGTGCTCAACTTGCTAGGCTTGCAAGCAAGTGCAAAATACGAGCTAAGGTGCATATAAAAGAAACCCTTTTGCAAGGGAGGTTTCTAGTCAACCAAACATGGTCTCTTTTTCTTTTTTTTTTGTTGAGAAAAAGAAAATTATGCCCAAGAGAGAACCTTAACATGCTTATAATCATTTTTTCCCCCTAATTGATGCCTTCACCAATAAAAAAAAAAAGGAATTGAAAAAAAATATTAGCAATATGCACATATAAGCTATAATTAGTTGTAGGTAGGCAATCATAGGCTCATCTTTAAGGTGCTTGTGAACTTAACAAAAGCCTAAGCTCCAATATCTTGGACTTCTCAAGATCGTTCTATTATTTCGAGTCAAGAGAGTTGATCTTGAACAAAGTGAAGTGAGCAGTCTTGAGCCAAGCTCGATCTCACATTCAAAAACTCAATTTGAGCTCAAGTCAAACTTGCAATATTCCAAGTGAAACGAGCCAAGATTGAGCATCCTGGAACTTCGCTTGACTTGGGTCGATTACACCTTACTTAGCCTTGTGTCTCAATCAAGTAGAATCTGTTACATGAATTCTTTTCGCCATTCTGCTTTATCAAGTGTTGTATGCTTAGTTAAAACTAATAAATTCATATATTTCTTTACTACTGCATCTCATGTCAATATAATATAGGTCTTCTCCCTCAAACATTTTCATTTATAGTGATCATATCGCCCTTCCTTATCATTGCTTCTGTAGGTTTTTATTGTACATAACTAAACCATCTTAGCCTAAGTTAGAAGAGAGAATAATTCAAAAATGACCACAACATCTCAAAATCTCAATATTATTATTCCAAAATGCATATTATAATGCAAATCCTAGTAACCTAACCAAAATAGGAAACCTAATAAACTAATCTCTTACTGATTTTTATTTAATTAAATTTAACTAAACAATACAATAATAATAAGCTACCAATTACATCAATGGGATCAAAATGATTTCGGGCCCATAGGCTTCAGTCTAGGCTTCCAAATCTTATAATTTGTCATAATCTGAACTCGCCCCTAGAGGTTTGGATCATAACCGGCTAGTAATTATGAGATTACTTACAATTTCATAATACAGACATAATTAATAATAAGGGGCCAGAAGCGCAAGCAGATTAACAAAAATTTTGTCCAATAAGCTATGCATAAATGGCATAAACAGAAACTTCTCATATATTAATAACTCACACTCATGCAAACTTAATAAGATTCTATATATCCAAGATCTTTCAAGCATCATTGTCATACGAACTAGAACTTATACATTGGAACGGTAGATTATGACCAACAAAAGAAAGAAGCAGAAAACCAAAATATCAAAGAAACAATAGCCTTGCTCGTGAGGCGCTGATGACAGACTTCGCAAAACTTGGGTTCCTTTACGGGTTCACTAAGGCTGGGGCTAGACATCACGCTGCTCACCTACATATATATAAATACAAAGTAAGCAAACGCCTAGTGAATAACATTAGAGTAAAAGGTTTATGTGAATGAGTTTTAGTAATTGACATAAGCATTTATATATATATGTCACGAGCAATATGTAACAGAACGACCTTGGGTCCAACAGATAGCAGAACGACCTTGGGTCCATCAGTTGTACAGAATGGAATTGATCATATCATAACAGAATGACCTCGGGTCCAATCATTTACAGCTGTATAATGACCATTTGGTCTACTCATAACAGATAGTTAGACTTATCAGATGTTCAAAACGACCATGGGTCCATCTTATCAAATGTACAAGACGACCTTGGGTCCAATTCAGATATAAAAAACAACCTTGGGTCCAATTCAGATATAAAAAACAACCTTGGGTGCGTCATACACATTTGTGTCACATCAATCACGTTTATAGATATCATAATGATCAGACAGATAGAAACTCATTCACTTTTGCAAATTCACAGTTTCAAAAAGTTTACCACAGTAGGATAGACAGAAAATAAAGTAATTAAGAAAATATCTTTACTAAGATATTATTCACAGTGATTTAGTTGTTGATTCGTTCTTGCAAATGATCTTACACAATTCATCAACATACACACGTTGAATCACGTTGTTTAATCAGATTGTTCTTTAACTCATTTAATTCTCTTAGGCTTCATTATACCCCTTTAATTCATTTGGGATGTTCAATTCATGCCTAAGAATGTTAAAAAAGGAATGAGAATGCACATTTGATCAGTATATGCCTTTTCAAAATTTGCTGGATTAGAGCACTTCGCTCGAGCTCAACTTTGGTCGCTCGAGCGGACCACTTGGTCTGCAAAAGTACAGGATGGTCCAAATTGAGGCTTGATGTTCACTCGAGCCGAGGTGCCAAGTAAAAAATGGTAGCTCGAGCGATCACTTGGTCGCTCGAGTCGCTCAAGCCAACTGTAAATGCCTGCAAAAATACTGAATGCATGCAATGTGCCCTTGAGTGACAAATTGTTCGCTCGAGCGGTGCAACAGAATTCTGGAATTTCCAGAACAGAGTTGAGCTTCAAAGCTTGCAATTCAAATACAAACTCTTGCATGGCTTGTAAACCACTTCTTAAAGACTTAAAACTCTTCCAAAAACATGAATTCAAGACCAATTTGCAAAATCAAAGCTTAATACTTTAAGAATTCTTCAAAATGAAACCTAATTCTTCATGCATGTTGATTTTAAATTTCAAACTCTATTCTAAAGCTTCAAAAATATGCAATTCACTTTCAAAATCTTGTAATTCATGCATGCATGTACATTTCATCTTTCAAATTCAACATGGGTGAGATAATTATGTTAAAAAATGGTAAAACTTAACCAAACTATGCATGCATGCATGAATTGCCTCTAAATTCAACAATCTTAGCTTAATTCTTGCACTCAATCACATAGTTCTCTTTATTTCATATGTGAAAGAACTTAACTCCATAAATTAGGGTTCAAAAGCTTATCTAGGGTCTTTAATTGAGCTCAAATTAGTAAATTCTTGAGTTGTACTTCACAATTCTTCAATCCTCTTGGCAAATTCTTCAAATTCAAGCTCCTCTCTCTCTACAAATTGAGTTCTCTTTCTCTAAAGCTCTCTATCTCAGAATTTTTTAGTTCAATTTATGATTAAGGCTTCAAGCTTCTAATTATGACATATTTATACTTGAGGATTAGATTAGGGTGTTAATCTAGGCTTAAGATTAACTAATTACACTTAGTTCTAATTAGTTTAATCTAATTAATTTAGACTGAATCAAATTTTAATCAAACTTTCTAATAGGCTCTAAAAATTATGTTGATCACAATAAATTAACCAATTTCAGTTTCTGATGCCATTAAGGCCTTCAATTTTCAGATCAAAACAGAAATCATAACAGATTTTCCTACGATTAACAGATGTAAAGTTAAAACCACATTAACAACATAATTATCATTCAAATTCACACTTAGCACATAAACACATGCACAATTAAAGAATTAAAAGCATAATGCAGAACGGGATTGTCACATAATTGGCCTCCAACTAGTCAAGGTTGTGCGATCATAGCCTATTCTCTCTCAATATATCTTCAATTGGTGCAAATCCTACCATTTCACAAATTTATTCATTTCTAATTCTATATTTTGTAGTCTTATCATACATCTATGTAAGTATTCTAATCTTAGCTACACTTACATGTTGTCCAACTTACTTTAGGAACACATTTCTTAATTGCCCAACATTTTGTCCTGTAAAACACCTTTGGTCTTATAGCTATTGTATAAAAAATTTCTTTCAATTTTGCTGTTATTCATCAATTACATAATATGCCAAACAAACTCTACTTGCACCAAGCCACTTCAATTTGATGGATCACATCATCTCCAACCTGACCATCCTTATCAATAATCAAATCTAGATAATGAAAATGTAAACTATTTGTTATCTCCTTGTTTCAATCTTCACTTCTCCATTGCCCAACATTTTGTCCTGTAAAACACCTTTGGCCTTATAGCTATTGTATAAAAAATTTCTTTCAATTTTGCCGGTATTCATCAATTACATAATATGCCAAACACACTACTTACACCAAGCCACTTTGATTTGATGGATCACATCATCTCCAACTTGGCCATCCTTATCAATAATCGAATGTAGATAATGAAAATGTAAACTATTTGTTATCTCCTGGTTCCAATCTTCACTTCTCCAATATTTCTACTTCTACTGTTACTAAAGTTATGTTCCATATATATCGTTTTGTTTTTACTAATTTTAAACTCTTTTGGCTCAAATGCTTCTCTCCACATTTCTAATTTAGTATAATTCATTTCTTAGAACAATATCATTTGCAAACAAAACACACCGGGGCACATCATCCAAGAAGAAAATTGCAATGGATAAAAAAAATGTGTTAGCAATATGCACTCCTATGATAAGTTGTAGACAATCAAAGGTTTGTCTTTAAGGTGCTTGTGACCTTAGCAAAAGCCTAAGCTCCAATACATTGAGCTTCTTAAGCTCATTTTATTATTTTGAGTATAGAGAGTCCATCTTGAGCAAAGTGAGCAATCTTGAGCCGAGCTTGATCTCATATTCAAAAACTCAATTCGAGTTTGAGCTGAACTTGAGTAATAATATTCCTAGATAAATGAGCCAAGATTGAGCAGCTTGGAACTTTCTTGACTTGGGTCGATTACACCTTACTTAGAGCATCCACACCAAACTTTTCAAATTTTTAGTCAAATTAAAGCTATTTCGTTATGTTAGCTAGTCACCTTTTAGCACCTACTGCATCAAACTCTTTATTCTAACTTATTCTTATTAAATATTATTTTCTTATTGTGTTTGTTAGTCTTTCTTTTTTTATTAAATTGATAAGTTACTAGCCAAACAATTCTTAAAAAAAGCAAAAAAAAAAAAAAAATTCCATTGACCGGTTGACTGGCTGGACTTCCCGGTGGACATCCGGTAACACAAAAGTAGCAATGAACAGTGCCTCGCTTGTTGTAACGAGTTACTGTAGCCATCGTAAATTTTGACGAGCTGCAAGCGAGTTTGATGGAGTTGATTTTTTGAAACTTTTAGCTAAAAAATGATTTTAAAGAGCTTGATGAGGATGCTCTTATGTTGAGAAACAATATTTGCTTCATCAATTCCTTCCATGCAACTTCTATAGGCCTCAAGCATGTCAGGATTGCAGCTAAATGGTTTAAATTGACTAGCCTTGATTCTTGGCTGTGGTTTGGTTTTACTGAAGCTTTTGAAGGTTGTCCCTTTCCCTTCATCCTTCTCAGAGACTTGTCTGAATAATGCTGATCAAAAAGAGACTTGTCTGAATAATGTACTTACAATATTTTGCTTGGCTGCAGGCACTTAGTTTTTGTAGCAGCTTATAAGGCCTGCTTATAGTTTCTTCTGTTTTTATTTATTTTGGAATCTGTGCCAATATGTTTGGTACAGCTTATGCTTACAACTTATAAGACAAAAATAGCTTCAGTAAGCTGGAAAAAAAAGAAGAAAAGAAAGATTATCTGGTAGTTGAGGAAAGGGGTGCTTTAACTTCTACTATCTGACTATCAATTTTCAGTTTGAGAAAAGTTACACCAAACAGGTCCAATATATTGCTTGGCACTAAATTATTGTGCAACTATGGATCTTAAGCTCAGAGGAACAGTTGTTTTACTCGAACTGATATCTGTATGTGCTTGTAATATTAAACATCCTTGCAAGTTGTAACAATACAAGCAGTGACCCTGAGAATTTTGTGGTGTGCAGATTCTGAGGGACTTCCTCAACCAACCGGACAGAAATGTATGCTATGTAAGAGAGATCTTTCATTCACACCAGAAGGCCCTGTATACCAGCCGGCCGTTTCACCACCTGTTGCTGTTCTTCCATGTGGCCACACCTTTCATGACCGCTGCTTGCAACTTATCACTCCCGAAGACCAATCTAAGAATCCCCCATGCATTCCTTGCGCCATTGGCGAGACGTAGTGTTCCTTTACCCTCTTTTTTGCAATTTCCTCAAAATAGTTTTTTAATCTAAATTTCTGCAGCATTTATCAAAGGAAGAGAGGAAGAAAAGGAAAGAAAGAAAAATGAAAGTTCTTTTAGAGGAATTGCAGATAGTATGTAAAATTCAGAAAACTGTACATACAGGAAATGAGGGCACATAGATGGTCCCAAAAGATGGTGAGTAGCCAGGGCCTCTGAAGGTGGGGCATATAATAACTGTAACCACCCTTTTTGTCAGTACATTAATTTTAGCTAACTGGCGAAGCATATTAACCTCTTTTTTTGTATTTTTTTTTGTTTTAATGATTCAAGAGTTGGCATTGAATTCTTCTACATTGATCTTTTCTATGGAAGTTCTTAGTAATTTTGTGTCTTTTGCTTTGCATTCATTTTATATTTCAGTTATGATAGGCTGTTACTTTGCTCCTTTTTATTAGTGAGGGAGGGACTGTTGTTGCACTCTTGACCTTTGAACTATGCTATGAACACATAAGTGCCTTGTTCGGGAAGTTGTCTATTTTAGTAGGTTATTTTAATTTTTGACTATTTTAATAGGCTAAAATATTTATGTTTGGGAAGAGGGTTGGATTTTTTTGTAATTGGATGTGATGTTTATGAGAGAAAAAGTGAAATGATAACGGATTTGATGTGACATTTTATCTTATTGACTATTTTAACTAAAAAGTTACTAAAATAGTTTGTTCCCAAATGAGGCCGTAGCAAAAAAAAAGTCAATTTTTGGCTTCCCAAACATTCCATTGTGGGAGGCTGATGTAAGACAAAGTGTGAGGCTCACATAAGTGTGATTTATATATGGGACTCACTTTTTATCTCCCCTTCTGTGAAAACCTTTTGTCCACTCTTTCTGAAAGACTACAATTAGATACTTGTCTCAAATTAGCAATCCACTCATCTTGCTTGATCCTTGCTATACTGTAGGGGAAGGGCAATCATATCAAGATTGAACCTTCTCCCTTTCTCTTTCCCTAACATCCTCCATCTCCAAATTGGCCATGTGTTCTGGAGTATTTTTATTTTATGCTAAAAGCTTGTGGAGGGCTTCTTAGCTTTTTATCAACTAATTTTAAGCTTTAAAAAGCTATACTTAATTAATGAAGTACAAAATTATTATGTGTTTCCCATGGGTTGAACCTGGAAGCATTGTTTGTTGCTATCAAAGTTTAACTGCAAAGCCAATTCTCATGTTCTTATTAGTCGAAGCATACTTGGACCTACATTTTTCTCCCACAAAAGTCTTTAAGAAGAGTCATGTACCAATTTGATACTGCATTGTCGTATCTGAGTTTGCTGATAAGGGTCGTTTGGATGGATGTGAATTAAAACTAGTAAAAAGTTAATTATTGCAGGCAGAGAGAAGAGTTACTGAAAAGAAGATATATTGAGGTAAAAGATCGTTATAGTTAGATGAGAATCCCTAACATGATTTTTAAATTCACAGATAAATAAATAAAATGTTTAAGTTATGAGCGAATTATATTAACAGTTCTTGTAATTTAGGGTTTGTGTCATTTTGATTCATGATATTTTAATTGTAATATATTTGATTCTGAATTTTAAATCTCGTTCCAAATAAAGACAATTGAAGACATTTTTGCTCCATTTTAAAGACAAAGTTGTCAATTTTATAAAATATAAACTAGTTTGATAAAAATAAATATCAAAAAATTATTTTTAAATTTAAAAAAATTATTTCTACTCATCAAAGATAAAATTATATAAAATGATAAATCTTCTAAATTTTTATTTTTTTACCAAATTAATTTTTACTATGTGTTTGGATGATTATGAGTGGTTGTTTTTGTTGATATTTTTATATGGCTATCATTTAATAGATAGTTCTATTTGTTATTAACAAATATTTTTTGATGGTTATTAGGTTTTTAATGTGTAATCAATATGTTTAATATATAAAATTTTTTAGTTTTGAATTTTTTGATTTAATGGATTGGTTTAATAATGACATCAAAGTTGTTGCTATGTTTGACTTTGAAAAAATAAAAACTAATTTAACGAAAATAAATATCAAAAAAAATTATTTCTACCCTCCGAAAATAAAAAATTATATAAAAATGATGTGTTTTTAATTTTTATTTTACCATTTAATTTTTAGTTTCTTAGAAAAAATTTATGAAAGTAAATTCTGAAAACCAAACCAAATAGAACTTTATAGCCAAGAAAGTTCCAACATTATTTATTAAAAAAAAGGCATTACATTTCAAACAACATACAAATTAACCAATACAAAATAAGTTGTAGGACGACGGTACCCTCGAAATAAACCATTTGCAAAGGAAGTATCTTTGATTGTCTTTATTTGAAACAAAATTCAAAATTCAGGATCAAATGTATCACAATTAAAAAAATCAGAAACTAAAGTGATATAAGTCTCAAACTACATGGACTATTAGTGAAATTCACCCTTAAGTTATTTGTTTTAAACAATTAATTTAAAAAATTTATATAGGGCGAATTACATCAACAGTTCCTATAGTTTGGGACTTGTGTCACTTTGGTCTTTGATTTTTCAATTGTGACATATTTTATTATGAATTTTGAATCTTGTTACAAATAAAGACAATTGAAGATACCATTACTTAATTTCAAGGGCAAAATTGTTAATTTGATAAAATATAAACTAATTTGACAAAAATAAATGTCAATTTTTTTTTTTTAATTTTTTAAAATTATTTCTATCCACCAAAGATAAGTTATATAAAATTGATAAATCTTTTAAACATTTATTTTATTTTTTTTACCAAATTAATTTTTAGGATAAATTACACTGACACCCCTGAGGTTTGGTCCGATTACATTCCATCCCTTGGCGTTATGGAAATTACATTCTCACCCGTGTGATTAATAGTCTCATTTCACAAATCTCTTTACTTATATAAAATGCAACAACTTTTGGTAGAAAAACAGAAGAAATTATATTGAAAAAAAAGGAAAGGAAAGGAAAAAAATATATATATATATATAGGAGAAGTAAAGTAAAGTAAGAAAAGAGAGAGTGTATGAATTCAATATTTTTTTGATACCGACGTTAATTCTGTCTAAATAATTACAATGACAAGGGGTTAGTGCAATTTTCCAAACGTCAGGAGGTGATATGTATTAAACCCAAATCTCGGGGGTGTAAGTGTAATTTATGCTAATTTTTATGAGTATGTGTTTGGATGATGATCAAGTAATGGGTGGTTGTTACAATTTTAATATGTAATCGATATATTTAATATATGAAATATTTTTAGTTTTAGATTTTTGTGATTTAATGGATTGGTTTAATAATGATATCAAAATTGTCACCATATTTTTTTTTTTTTTTGGGTGAATAATTTGTCACCATATTTGACTTTTGAAAAAATAGAAACTAATTTAATGAAAATAAAAATAACCATACATTACATGATCATCATCTAAATACATAATAAAAATTATTTTGGTAAAATAAATAAATGTCTAAAAAATTTATCAATTTTACATAATTTTATCTTTAGTAGACATAAATAATTTTTAAAAATTTAAAAATATTTTTTGACATTTATTTTTGTCAAATTAGTTTATATTTTATCAAATTGATGATTTTTCCCTTAAAATTAAGCAATAGTATCTTCAATTGTCCTTATTTGGAATAAGATTCAAAATTCAAAGTCAAATATGTCAATATTAAAAAGTTAAGGACTAAAATAACACAAGTTTCAAATTATAAAGATCGTTAGTGTAATTCGCCCATTTATATATTTCGAATTCACATTCATCCAAACCAAGAATTGTATCTGCAAGAGTCCAGACTAGTTGGGTCTTTATTTCAAATTATGTATAAATCTGTATATTTATTTGTATATCATCACTCTTTTTATGCTATTCTACATTGTCAAGTCTCAAAAGAACATAAGTTAATCGAGTAATAAAATTTTATTTTGGGTGATTCTAGTTATACACTATTAATACTTTCAGTACACACCATTACTTAGTAAACATACAAAATAATTTTTAGGGTTTAAAAATATTTTATTTTACATCTTAGCTTTCCATTACTAACTTTTTCATTAGTAACTCTATATTAACACACCACTAACTACTTGAATACATACCATTACACACACCCAAATGTCTTTATCTTTACCACTACACACAACAAAAATCCTATAATCTTCAGAATAGAGACCATTTTCGTCGGTCTTGATCTCCATTGCCGGTGGAGGTTCATTTGGCCTCCATTTTCGCCAGTGTTAATTTTCATTGTCAGTGTTGAACTTTCGTCTCTCGTCATCGTTTTAGATTGTCATTTTCATCCTCGATTCATACCTTCCATTCCGACAATCAGTTTCAACATTGCTACATTGAGTGGGTAAAGAATTTTGTAAAAAATTTAACAAGTTTATCAAATTAGTCAGGTTCAAGAATACAGAGTTGAACAAACTTAATGCATTCAAAAATTTATATTTGAACAACGAATAAAAGTTTAATTTATTTTAACTGAACAAACTTAAAATATTTAATTTTTTATGTATGAACATTTAATATTTGGTCAATCTTAATAATTTGAACAAAATTGTGTTGCTTAAATATAAATAATCGAATATTATGTAAAAGTTCAATTCTGGTTATCCAAATATGATGAACAAACTCATATTCCCAACATACGAATGAGATAAATAAAAAATCAAAAAGTTAAGTCATAAACTAACATTTTCAATGTTCAAATCAACGTTTTTAATGTTTATATTGGAACCAACCATCTCAACGTCATCCATGGTGTGCAAATCTTCAAAACTAATTGATTTAAATATTCTTAAATTCTAAATCTTCAAAGGCAATAATGTTTAGAATTTGAAAAATAAGTATAATGGAGAAAAAAATAAAGTGAGCTAATTAATAATGAATGATATCATGAGTGTATATTAACGGTGAAGATGATGAAAAAATACAATATTTATATGTTAAAATTCTAAACCCTACAGGGATGATGTTATGTGAAGAGTATTTTGTGTTTTTAACTATGAAATTTTTGAATGAGTAGAATACACTCATGTTGTCCTTGACGTTGTGTTTGATTTGAGAATTTGGGAAGGGATTTAGAAAAGAAAAAAGAAAAGGTGTGTGAAATTAGATGAAATGTAGATATATTCTATTTACGTTTCACCTATCTTTTCCTTTTCTCTTTCTAAATCCCTTCCCAAACCTCCCAACCAAATACAGCATAATTGTACGGGAAAGAAATACACCTTCTCGTATAATCCTGTTGACCAAGTCTGCGCTCCTCCGTACGACGTCGTTCAACTACCTGAAAATACACACGTGAGCTAGCCGGCGGGTGTGTGCCGGAAACCTCTCCGATGCCTAAGTCAGTAAGCTTGACAAATAGACAAAAGCTCTATGAATTCAGGAAGCAAAGTTGCATTACCTCTCCATAGGTGATTTGTGAGCTTTTATAGGTTTCGCGTGGCACAATCCTAGTAGGACTTTTACTCCTCCATGTAGAGTCCTCCTAGGATTCATACTCCTGAAAGATAATGCTTATCCTTCAACACCCCCTCACTGCATAAACCAAGTGAGATGGTTTTACCATGGTCAGACTTCAATATGACCGAGGTAAGCATGGCTATGCTAAGCCGCAGACTAGACCGAGATAACTTTAGCTCGGCTCTTCCATTTACTCCTCTTACCTCGGCTCTCTCAATGCTAACCATGGTATGTCTTGACCGGTATAACCAATACTCCGGTCCCAACCGGTATAACTTTGTGTGACGACTGAACTTACCGCAAGCTCTCTGGGACCGGAGTAATTTCATACCTCTCGCGGACCGGAGTAACTTTACACCTCTTACGGACCGGAGTAACTTTACACCTCTTGCGGACCGGAGTAACTTTATACCTCTTGCGGACCGAAGTAACTTCAAGGCTATCTTGGACCGGGCTAACCGGAGTAAGCTTCTACCGCGCTATCCAGAGCGAAGCCCACCAAGAGAAGCCATTACCTCGGCTCCGAGTGCCATGGCCGAGATAACTATCTCTACTCCGATTGGTAACTTATAATCACGTTTGGACCGAGGTAACACTTGAAAAAGTCCCTTCCACACTTGGACCGAACTAACACTTGGACCGCGGCCCACTTGCTAGTCTTTTCTACCACGGCCCATATTCGTTTAGTTCTTGGACCGAAGTAAATCTATCCTTACCTCGGTCCATTACGCGGCCCAATTTCCAAGGAAGTCTCCTCCTTAGCTCGGCCCAATTTAGATATAAATTACCCTCTCAATTGCCCCTTAATTCCATCTGCCATGCATGATTTGGGATTACTTGTTTCCAGCCGAGCTAAACTTTAGCCTCTCAACCGAGCTAAACTGTGGCCTTCTACCGGGCTAAACCAGCTCCCTGACTTAGTCAAAACCGAACTAAGAATGCTGCACAATAAGCTTCAACCGGGCTACGAATCCTTCGTTCCACTTAGCCGAGCGAGGACTCCATTTATTTCACCTTTGTTTCTTTTAGCACGGTCCAACGATCCGTGCTTAATACTTTTCCTTTTTACTTTGCAAATTGACTAGGTTGGCCAGGCACACCTTTGCACGCTCAACCGAGATACTGCGCGAGCTATATCCTGCAATGTGAGGCCGCCAAAGACCTCTTCGTCAAGTGTGGGTGGGAAGCAGCTGTGGCGCAACTCGGTCATAGCCAAGAGACCGAGGTCTTCCTAAACCCTCCTCCATATTTTATACCGAGCTCCATGGTGGAGTATGCAAATGCCATTCAGCAAAAATTTCTTCAATACTGAGGAAGAGGATGTAACCCAAGAGCCTGATAATAACGCCCAGCTCGGTCGCCAGTCCAACTCTCCAACTCCTATGGTCTCCATCCCACCTTTGCCTGCTGTGTCTGATGCGGTGCCTTCGACCGAGCTCAACCAAAGTGTGCTTGCCACGACCGAGCTATCTTTAGGTGAAGCCAGGGTTGATTTGGACGCCGATTTAAATGACCTCTTTGCATGATTTTTCTTCTGTTTACCAAAGGAGTTTGTAACCGGGCTACGGCCCCTCCTTTTGTAATGCACTTTTGGAATGAAATCTTCAGTTCTCTCAACTGCTTGTCATTTATTTTCCACTTATGTTTTGAATGAAGTATGACATTCTCTGGCCGAGATACTCATCTCGGTTTTAACCTTGCAATCTATCTTGTCATACCTGCCAACCACTCTTCAGCCTTGATCCTTATCTCGGCCGAAGAGTAAAAAATGTTGGTCAAACCTGCCAACCACCTTTAGCCTAGATCCTTATCTCGGCTAAAGGGTGCAAAAAAAGTTTTTTGTTGGTCAAACCTACCAACCACCTTTAGCCTAGATCCTGATCTCGGCTAAAGGGTACAAAAGAGTTGTGTTGGTCAAACCTGCCAACCACCTTTAGCCTAGGTCTTTACCTCGGCTTAAAGGGTGCAAAAAAGTTTTGTTGGTCAAACCTGCCAACCACCTTTAGCCTAGGTCCTTACCTCGGCTAAAGGGTGCAAACGAGTTATGTTGGTCAAACCTGCTAACTACCTTTAGCCTAGGTCCTTACCTCGGCTAAAGGGTGCAAACGAGTTATGTTGGTCAAACCTGCTAACCACCTTTAGCCTAGGTCCTTACCTCGGCTTAAAGGGTGCAAAAAAGTTTTGTTGGTCAAACCTGCCAACTACCTTTAGCTTAGGTCCTTACCTCGGCTAAAGGGTGCAAAAGAGTTATGTTGGTCAAACCTGCCAACCACCTTTAGCCTAGATCCTCATCTCGGCTAAAGGGTGCGAAGAAGTTTTGTTGGTCAAACCTGCCAACCACCTTTAGCCTAGATCCTTATCTCGGCTAAAGGGTGCGAAGAAGTTTTGTTGGTCAAACCTGCCAACCACCTTTAGCCTAGATCCTTATCTCGGCTAAAGGGTGCGAAGAAGTTTTGTTGGTCAAACCTGCCAACCTCCTTTAGCCTAGATCCTTATCTCGGCTAAAGGGTGCGAAAAAGTTTTGTTGGTCAAACCTGCCAACCACCTTTAGCCTAGGTCCTTATCTCGGCTTAGGAGAGGTAAGTGTTGTTTTTCCAGCCAACTTTGCTTTCAATGCCCCTAGCTCACTAAAACAACTTTTACAGAAGAAAATAATCTATGCTAAAAAGGGAACTACTTGTTTTATTGAGGAAAATGTAAATTACAAGTACGCTATCAAAAAAATAACTCGAGATTGGCAGTGTTCCATGGTCTGGGGATAGCCTTTTGGCTCCATCCTCCAAGTGATATGCCCCTTTTTCAGCTAAACAACCACTTTGTATGGTCCTTCCCAATTGGGCCCTAGCTTGCCTTCTCTGGGTTCTTTACATCTATCATTTCCTGTACCAAGTCTTCCACTGCCTTCTGTTCAGTCGCCTCGCTAACATCTGCGAACAGCATCTTGCTCTCAAGTTCTTTCTTTTATGTATTGGTCCAAGTGCCCAGCTGCCACTAACTCCTCCAAATGCTGCTTTAATGGCGTGCAATTTTCAGTGCGGTGCCCCTGTTCATCATGGAAGGTGCACCGCGATCTCTCGTCGTAGTCTTTTTGCGCTTCTCCCAGCTTAGCAGGCCATCGGACGAAAGGTTCATCGCGTATCTCGCTGAGAATTCGGTAGATTGGTTTTTTGAACACCGTGGTCATGGCAGTGTGGACTCTCAACCTTCTTTTGCCTTGGTCCTCTCCGTTGTCCCGCCTGCCTTGCCTGTTTCTGCTTGGACGTTCTACCGTGTTGACCTTTGCCATAGTCATTTTATCTGGTATTGTGGTTGTGCCAGATTTTGTTTTAGCGCGGGCGCTATCTTCCTCCACGCGAATATGTTGGTGTACTCTTTCCATCAAGGCTTCCATCGTGAAGGGAGGCGTTATGGTAATTGAGTCCCTCAACCTGTTTCCGACTGGAAGACCTCTTTTGTATTGCGCGATGGCGAGATTTGTGGGGCAATCTCCTATTTGGTTGAAAGTTTCCCAATATCTTCCATTGTAGGATCTCAATGTCTCTTCGTCGCCCATGTCGATGGAGAGTAGCTGGTCGATCTCCACTGGTGTTTTGGTGTTCGTTCTGAACCTTGTAACGAACGCCTCTGCCAATTGCGCCCAGGAGGTTATGCTGCCTTCTGGTAGTTTTTCGAACCAAGTCAAGCCTAGGTCGCCAAGGCTAGATGGGAAGAGGATGCACATCAAAGCCTCGTTTCGCCGATATACAGCCATGACCTGGCGAAAGTGACTCAAGTGTGAGTAGGGGTCCGTCTTCCCCTCATATGTTGTGAATTTGGGCTGTAGGAAGCCTGACAGTAGGGGTGCGTTCTCTATTGCTGGGACGAATGGTGAGGTCTGCAGCCTCGCCAACGCCTTGTCCGTTGGTTCGTAGGCGGGGCGCGGTATTGGCATTCCAACCTCGACGCTTCCATGCGTCCGAGGAGCCAACCGCTGTAAGGCAGAAACTCTGTGTGGATCGCGTGCCCTGGCGTCCTCCTTCCATCGTGCCTTTTCTTCTAGCACGGTTCGTAGTCGGACGATCTGGGCAACTCTGTCTGCTGGACCTTGTCTGGTGCGTATGCGAGGGCCAATATGTGCTTCCCTCAGTGTATGACCTCTCAGACTCGTCTCTCAGACCTGGAGTGACGAGTTCTGGAAGATCTGGATTGCGTATCGCCCGTCCTGAGGCTCTTGTTCTCTGCTTGAGAGGGTGTAGTATTCTACTACGACTTTCCGAGTGGCGAGGGGGCGTCTTGTTTGTGCGCCCCTCTCCTGTCGCCACTTCTTTTCCTTTCACCTGACGTTTCAGAGATTCCATGTCTGCTGCCATCCGACGGATCAATTCGTCTTGTTCCCTGACGCGATCCTCCAAAGTTTGAGGATCAATTCTGCGTCTTTGTCTTTCTGGGCTTTGCGAACGAGAGGGATGAGGGCTGTTATTCCGCCTTCGTCCCCTTGCATCCCTTCTGGAATTTTGTCTGTGTGGTTCCAGGTTCGCCATGGGAGTGACCACGGGTAGGCCTTCGCGCCTTGCACCCCCTTCTGGAGTTAGTCCGTCGACGGCGGACTGAGGTAATTCTTCGTTGTTCGCCATTGATTTTTGGGAGAAAAAGCTTGATCAAGAGGTTGTTCTTGTCTGAGTTCCCACAGACGGCGCCAATTGTACGGGAAAGAAATACACCTTCTCGTATAATCCTGTTGACCAAGTCTGCGCTCCTCCGTACGACGTCGTTCAACTACCTGAAAATACACACGTGAGCTAGCCGGCGGGTGTGTGCCGGAAACCTCTCCGATGCCTAAGTCAGTAAGCTTGACAAATAGACAAAAGCTCTATGAATTCAGGGAGCAAAGTTGCATTACCTCTCCATAGGTGATTTAGTGAGCTTTTATAGGTTTCGCGTGGCACAATCCTAGTAGGACTTTTACTCCTCCATGTAGAGTCCTCCTAGGATTCATACTCCTGAAAGATAATGCTTATCCTTCAACACCCCCTCACTGCTTAAACCAAGTGAGATGGTTTTACCATGGTCAGACTTCAATATGACCGAGGTAAGCATGGCTATGCTAAGCCGCAGACTAGACCGAGATAACTTTAGCTCGGCTCTTCCATTTACTGCTCTTACCTCGGCTCTCTCAATGCTAACCATGGTATGTCTTGACCGGTATAACCAATACTCCGGTCCCGACCGGTATAACTTTGTGTGACGACTGAACTTACCGCAAGCTCTCTGGGACCGAAGTAATTTCATACCTCTCGCGGACCGGAGTAACTTTACACCTCTTACGGACCGGAGTAACTTTACACCTCTTGCGGACCGGAGTAACTTTACACCTCTTGCGGACCGGAGTAACTTCAAGGCTCTCTTGGACCGGAGTAACTGAAGTAAGCTTCTACCGCGCTATCCAGAGCGAAGCCCACCAAGAGAAGCCAATACCTCGGCTCCGAGTGCCATGGCCGAGATAACTATCTCTACTCCGATTGGTAACTTATAATCACGTTTGGACCGAGGTAACACTTGAAAAAGTCCCTTCCACACTTGGACCGAACTAACACTTGGACCGCGGCCCACTTGCTAGTCTTTTCTACCACGGCCCATATTCGTTTAGTTCTTGGACCGAAGTAAATCTATCCTTACCTCGGTCCATTACGCGGCCCAATTTCCAAGGAAGTCTCCTCCTTAGCTCGGCCCAATTTAGATATAAATTACCCTCTGATCATTTCAATGAAAGATATTATTGAAATATAAATTTAATATATTAATAGTGTACAGTAAGAGTATAATGGTGTTTTACATATCATTTTAATCTGTAGTAATTTTAGTATTTACTGCTAGGGCTTAAGCAACATACTAGGTTATCAACTTGAATTGAGGGGCCTACCAATATAAACCAAAAGTAAGTTTAAGCCCAAGTGAAAAGTACGCCTCTCCAACCAATATGAATTTCAAGACTTCAAAGACATTCGCAAGATAGCACACCGCGCAAGGGCACATGTGAAACCCAAGTTGTTAGCACACCTCGCTGAGCAATATATGATTTCATGACTCCAAAGGAATTCACAAATTAGTACAACTTGTAAAGTGGCTATATATTTTCTCTTGCAAGGGCAGAGATATCCCCTAAAGAGACAAACTAGCACACCTCACAATGGCACACATATCCTCGCATGTGAGGCCCAAGCCCTCTGATACTTCATCTACATCTCCCTGAGCAATGTGAGATTCTACGATTTCGAAGAAACTCACAAGCAGTGGCGGAGCCAGGAATTTAATATAGGGGGGGCATCTATTAATTACAATCTCAAATTTTTTCTTCCCAAATCAATAACAATAATATAATAATAATTTTTCGAACTAATGTTAAACATTAAAAATTAATATCCATTACAAAAAGTTTTAAATTTTAAACTTTTACAATTGACCCCGACGAGTTTTCATCTTTTGAAATCTTTCCATAATAGTATCATTGTCAATGCCATCAAAAATATCTCTCTCAATGTAGACAATCAAGCTATCATTCATCCATTCATCACCTATTCGGTTCCGCAACCGATTCTTCACAATATTCATAGCTGAAAATACCCTTTCAACAGTAGCAGTTGCAACAGGTAAGATTAATGCTAAAGTCAAGAGCAAATACACCAACGGATATACTTTGTCTCTTCCAGTCTCTACCATTTTCTTAGCAAGATCGGCAATTCCATTCAACATTGAGAACTCACTACTGGATAGCATGTCGATAATAAAAAAAAATTTACAAATCAAAACTTAACAAATAATTATAAATTAATACTCATAATTTTTATTTAAAAGTTAAAAAAATAATAATAAAGTTACCTGTAAACAATGAAGAGAAGATACTAAGGTTGTAGTGTGGTCCCAAATCTGTGTTTTGTGATCTTAATTTGGCGAATCGCGAGTCGATAAATTGCAAAACAACAAAGGGAAACAAAGAAGACAAAGAAAATATGAAGATACTTTACAAGTACTGTGAATAAATAAAAAAATAAAGAATTTCATATACTTATAGGGTTTTAGAGTTTTAACCTTATTGTAATTGGAGTTGTGTGTATTCACCTAAAAAAAAATTATGTATTAATGTTTGATTGGGTTTGGGATTCCTAAAAAAAAAATAAAAATAAAATAAAAATACAAATTTGGGCGTCTAAGTGCGTGGTGTGTGTGTGTGTGTGTATGTGAGTGGTCAGTGGGTTAATGTGTGTGTGAAAGTAAAGGAGACCAACTTTACAAAAAAAAAAATAAAAAAAAAAAATATTGCCAAAGTCAGGGGGAGGCACGTGACCCCCCTAGGCCCAAGCCCCCTCCGCCCCTGCTCACAAGGGAAAAACATACCTCTCAAAGTGGCCGGCCGGACATCTCAAATAACCTATTGACCCAACCTAACAAATTGAATAAAATAGGTTCTAATAACATGATTCTAAAACTTAAGTCTAAATTATTAGTAATAGTCCACGTAATTCATTAAACAGTTGCGGGAGCCGAATAAATAAAGCCCATTTAAGATGGGCTAAATTCGCTCAAAGCCCATCGGATTGGAAAACAATGTCGAGTAGCTCATGATGAACCAAGGGTATTTGCCGAGTAGCAAACCAGGACATGTGGCAAAGCTGGAACAATAGAGACAAATCTGCATAATGAGTGGGCCCAAGCTGTCCCATTCTAGATATGTAGTAGAAATATGGGCCATGAAAAAACAATGATAAGAGGCTACCATAAAGAAAATATTTATGAGGATGGCTATAAAAGGAGGGGAAGGGGGAAAAGGAAGGCAAGATAACACACCCACACTTTGATAAATAAAAATTATGCTCTCTTTTTCTCTCATTCTTTAAGGAACTAACTTGCTCGTCGAAGTACTAATTTTGGCACCACCAGCTAGAGTATTTTTTCTGTTTTAGTTATCAGAGCGAGGGTCTCCTGAGGGCTCGTTTGGGACGGAGGAATATTGTAAAACCACCCCTCACAATTGGCACCGTCTGTGGGAATACTCATACTCGTCCATGGCGAACCTAAATCAAGATCCTCCAGTCACCAGAGTTGATAATGTTACAGCAAGAGTAACTTTTGGCCCAGAAGAAACCTCTGCAAGGAAGTCTCTGAATTTTGATCTGGTAATCCAATATCAACCTTCAACATCCACAGAGGATGCCATGCAGACCTTGATGAATCAAATACAATGTAATGAACAGCGTTTTGAGGCCATGGTAGCGAAGAATGAGCGTCTGCGTCAGGAGCCAGTACAATCCCAACAAATGCCACATCACCGTGAATGAGGTCGGTCACTAGGTGGGTAGAAGACGTGACAACATCAGCATCAGAAGCACGATAGCAGCACTTCAAATTCATCTTGTTTTGAACCCAGGAAATGAACCCGAGCTGATGACTTCAGTTCATCTGATGGAGGAGATTCTTTGCGGGCTCGACACATGCAAAAGAAGGAAGACTCAGATTCAAACGACAAGCACAACCCCTTTGTTCGACGAATTGCAAAGGCTATTTTGCCTAAAAAGTTTAAGGTTCTATCATTCACTCTATACGATGGAAAGTCGGACCCCACAGATCACGTTCATCATTACAAGCAAGCAATGAAACTGCATGTAGATGACAAAACGCTCATATGCCGAATATTCCCTAGCAGTTTGGGACCGCTTGCCATTAGATGGTATTACAAGGTTGAACCAGCTTCAATTGAGAGTTTCCATCAACTCCAAAAATCCTTCTAGGCTAGATTCATCACCAATAAGACTCAGCCAAAACAAGCAGACTCCTTGTGGGTAGTGAAAATCAAATCGAACGAGACTTTGTGCGAGTATTCGGCACGATATTGGGAGTGCTTTAATTTGGTGGGTGATGATTGCAACGATTCTATGGCAATTATTGCCTTCAAGATGGGATTACATCCCGATAACCCATTTAGGAGCTCATTGACTTAAAGGCCCCCCAAGACGGTCTGGACCTTGATGAAGAGTGTCGAAGAATATTGTAAAGTGGAAGATGATGCAATCTGAGTTAAAGCTAGACTACAAGTCGCAGAATCAGCACCTGTTCTAGTACAGTCGTTAACTACTATACCACCAAATAGAACCCCACCAAAGAGGAGCTCAAAGTCAAGAGGCCGGTCTAAAAGAGAAAACCGTCGGGATTGATGCCGACAGAATGAACAATATTAGATGGATGACAGGCGTTCTAGACAGTCGGACAAAATATACATAGAACTCTTTGAGCCAATCAGTAATAAACTGCCAGAAATCTAACATCTGGCTTTCTTTAAATGGCTGACTAAGATGTCCGAGCCCCATGGTATGAGGCGGAGAGACTAGAGATGCGAGTATCGCAAAGACCATGGGCACGTGACCGACAAATGTTATGCTCTTAAAGATCATTTGGAAGACTTAGTCCGGGACGGTCGCCTAACTGAGTACCTCCAAAAAAAGGCTGACCCACCAAATGCACTAACCGTACACCCCGATTCACCTCCACTCAGAATAATTCACATGATATACAACTTACACCCCCCAAATAAGGTGAATACGATTCGGTTGCAACAATTCTCCCAACCCAGCTCCGAGTCCAGTATATCTTCCAAACGGCAATGGCTGTTGAATAAAATTAGTTTATTTGATACCGATCTTGAAAGGGTCACCGTGTCTCATGATGATGCTCTCATTATCAAGTTACGAGTAAATAAGTTCGCCATTAAGCGTATTCTGGTCGACCAAGGAAGCACATCTGAAATAATGTATTACAAAACGTTCCTCAAACTCGGCCTCAAGGATGCAGATCTCATGTCGACCGATTACCCTCTTTTCGACTTTAATGCCAAACTAGAATACCCTATGGGTAAGATCGTATTACTAGTGCATGTAGGCACCAAGACACTAGAAGTTGAATTCCTAGTCGTCAAGCTTTCATCACCCTATAATATGATCATGGGTCAAACATGGCTCCACGCAATGAAGGTCGTACCGAGTACTTACCATCAGCTCTTTCGTTATCTGACTTAGTGTGGCATTGAGCAAATCTGTGGTTCACAGAGGTCAACAAATGATTATTATCTCACAGCCTTGGTGAAGAAGCCAATGGATCTGGAAGTGAATTCAATTACAGTTTCGGACTAGAAGAGTCTAGAAGATGTTGGGAAAACTCCGGCCAAGAAAGTAACAGAGGATTTAGATCGAGTAAAAATTAATGATGATCCTGAGAAATTCTTTTTGGTTGACACAAGTCTTAGTGCCACCAAGTGATGAGATCTGGTTTCTGTCCTTCTTGGCAGTATCGATGTTTTTGCATGGACACCTCATGATATGTCAAGAGTAGACCCAGCCATTACTTTGCATAGCCTGAATGTCGACCCCAAAGTTAAGTCAGTTATTCAGAAAAGCCGCCGTTCAGCTGCTGTACATGTCACAGTCGTAGTTGACGAAGTCGACAAGTTATTGGCAGTTAGGAAAATTCATGAAGTTACTTATCCCACATAGTTGTCCAATGTTGTGGTGGTGAAGAAGAAGAAGACAAGATCATGGCGTGTCTGCATAAATTTTATAGATTTAAACAAAGCCTGCCCCACGGATTGCTTCCATTTACCCCGAATCGACCAACTTGTGGTTACAACTAGCCAACATCAATACATGATCTTCCTAGACACTTATAGGGGGTATCACCAAATTGCCATGGATCCTGACCAAGACAAAGCAACATTTCTCACTCCAAAGGAAATCTATTGTTATAAAGTCATGCCCTTTGGACTGAAAAATGTCGTGGCAGCATATCAAAGATTGGTCACTACCATGTTCAAAGATCAAATCGAAATAACTATGGAAGTTTATATCGATGATATGGTGGTGAAGTCCAAAGAAAAGGATGTACACTTAGCCGATCTCGCCGCAACTTTTGATATTCTTCGAAAATACAAAATGAAGTTAAACGCCTCAAAATGTGCATTTGGCATTGGATCAGGCAAATTCCTCGGCTATGTTGTAAATCATCATGGAATAAAAGCTAACCCAAAGCAAATCAAGGCCATCATAGAACTCGGCTCACGAGGGTCGGTCAAAGAAGTTAAGAAGTTTATAGGTATGGCCGCAGCACTTAATAGATTTATCAGCCAGTCCTTAGATCGGTTTAGGTCATTCTTTCACACATTTCGACAGGGTAAATCATTTAAATGGACCCCAGAATGTCAAACTACTTTGGAAAGGCTGAAAATCTATCTCAATTCTGTCCCTCTTTTGTCTACTTCCTCGTCAGACGACGTACTTATCTTATATTTGGTCATATCGGATCTTGCAGTAAATGTTATCTTGCTTAGGGAGAAACTTGGTGAGCAAAAACCCATCTTTCAAGTCAATGGTGGACGCCGAAACTCGGTACTTACCCTTGGAGAAGTTGATTCTACCTCTTGTAGTGGCTACCAGAAAACTGATGCATTATTTTCAAGCCTATACCATTAAAGTATTAATAGATCACCTCCATATCCTACTCATTCTTTTGGGTTTTGACATAAATTTTAGTCATTTTGATTAGATGGCGTTGTTTGGTAATTTTGGGAAAGTTAGGGTTTGATTTGTAATTTATGAAAGGGGGTTTTCAAATATTAAAACCCCATGTGTATGTAAGACTTGGAAAATGGAACTATGGTTGTAAAATTGATGAAATTGAACCTTAGGGTTGATATTTGAAAAATTAGGGGGGGGGGAAAAATGCCCTAATTATGTTGAATAATTAATTTGAATAATTAATTTGAGGAAATATGAATTTGCGTTGGGAATCATGAAATTGAGAAATTATGGAATTAAATGGTATAGTTGGATTAATTTATCACTCACCTATGTAAATGTTGATATTTTATCTGTTTGATAAATTTATTATCTGTTTAGAAATAACTGCTTTGGGCTATCGGTGGAGGATAGTCTTGATTGTTGTAGACACTGTATATTGATTAGTGAAAATTGAAACTAATCATGTGGAATATGTCATTGAATATGACGGTTGGAATAATACATCGAATATGTGTATCGATTGATCATTGTATATGATATGTGTTAAATACATTGTATATGTATATTGTTTGGGAGGAGATAGGGGATGTACTCCATGGTTTGAGAGGAGATAGGGGATGGACTCTCAAACCCGTTTGGGAGGAGATAGGGGATGGACTCCATTGATAACTAAGTTGGCTGGAGTGTCCAGGGTGAAAGTCTCGAAATTCTAATTGCGTTTGCATAACTTAGATAATTGAAGTATTGGAAGTGTTTTTGACATGAGTTGTAGTCTCATTTGAATTGTGGATAATTGGAAGTGTTTTAATATGAGATGTAGTCTCATTTAATTGTTTGGCCAGGTTCTAAGCCATGTTGATGAATTGAATCGGATAAGTAAAGGAAAGTGAAATGAAACATGTACATATTTGTCATGGAACCGGATTGTGCTATAAGTTGGTTTACAGGTGTTGGCCATTTATCAAATGCTAATCTTTTAGTTACTGCTCATAATTGGTTTAGTATATCTCTACTGGGCGTTGGCTTACCCTATATGGGACATCATTTTCAGGTTCAGGTGATATGCCACCTCTAAGGACGTAGCTTGGAAGGCTTAGAGGCTAGAAGATATTTTTTTTGTGTTATCTTTTTGTATCACATGTAAATCAAGCCAATGGCCTATTTTGTGTAAAGAGTCAGAACTCTTCTTTTGTTGAACCCAAATGTTGACTTGGAAAGTTGTAAGCCCGTAGGGCACTTACTTTGGTTGTCAACATGTAATACTTCTGTACTAAACACTCTGATGTATGGAATATATTGTCATTTTCTTATATCATGAATGTATGAGTTATGGGTTTATTTTTAGGGCGTTACAACCTCCTCCGTTCAGTCATTCGCAAAGCCGAATCATCGAGACAAGTCTTCAAATGGGCATTGGAATTTGAATAGTATGACCTCCAGTTTTTTCCAAGGACGACTATCAACTGGCAAGTCTTAGCTGATTTTGTTACTAAATTTACTAAGCCAACATCTCGTGCCGATTTAAACCTTCAAAACCAGTTAGTTCCCCAATCACAACCGGAATGGAGATCATATATTGGGGATATTTGACAGTTGTATTGTGACAGATCATCCAACCAATGTGGTAGTGGAGTATGAGTCGTTAGTATGACCCCTAAAGGAGCAATAGTGGAACAGTCGATTAAACTTGGTTTTGACGCCTTAAACGACAAGGCCGAATACGAAGTTCTTCTAGTTAGCCTTAGAAATTTGCTTCAAATAGGAGCTAAGCGATTGCAAAGTTTTTGTAATTCAAAATTAGTAATCAACCAATTGAAAGGTGAATATGTAGCTAAAAATGACCGCATGACAGTTTATATGAGGATGGCCAACTCTTTACTTGAGAAATTTGATAGCCATGAACTGAATCAGATTACTCGTGATCAAAATACACATGTCGATGCTCTTGCCTGCTTAGCCTCGACTGTTAACTTAGAAGTTAAACAAACCATCGAAATGGGTTTCATTCCGAAGCTGAGTTTTAGCATTCTCGAGTATCCTGTTTTGATAATCCAATGGAGGCCGGGTTGAATGGATCCCATTACTACATTTCTAGCTCGGAACAATTGCCAAAGAGTAAGAAGGAAGCTCACAAGCTACGAAATAAGGCTTTGAGATATTATTTGGATCCTCAAGGAAAACTTTACAAAAAATCTCTCTGGGCCATACTTGGAGTGTGTCCATCTGAACATGGTTGAGGATTTTTTTGCCGAAATACATGAAGGTAGTTGTAGTGCTCATTCAGGAGGTAGATTATTGGCTCATCGAGTCGCTACTCAAGGGTATTGGTGGTTGACTATGCGTAATGACACTGAGAATTATGTTAAAAAATGTGAGCAATGCCAAAAGTTTTCTCCACTAACACATCTGTCCACCGAAGAGATGAATTCCTTGAGTAGCCTTTGGCTTTTTGCTCAATGGGGTTTGGATATAGTTAGATCGTTACCAAAAGCTCCAGGCAATAAGTGGTTCTTAATTATTGCTACTGACTATTTCACAAAGTGGGTTGTAGGAGAACCGTTAGCACATATCTGGGATGCAAATATTAACCGCTTTGTTTGGAAGAATATCATTACTTGATGCAACATCCCGAGGGCACTTATTTCGAATAACAACACTTAGTTTGACTGCGGCGTTTACCGGAAATTGTGCGACATGTATGGTATTCAGCCTTGTTTTTCTTCACTAGCTTATCTACAGAGTAATAGACAAGCAGAGGCTTCCAATAAAGTAGTCTTGGACTGCATTAAAAAGTGTTTGGAAAAAGCCAAGAGCAAGTGGGTTAAAGAATTACCAAGTGTACTGTAGGCACATCGCACTACGCTCAGACGATCTACTGGAGTTCCTCCATTTGCTTTGTGTTTTGGCAATAAAGTTATCATCTTTTTAAAGATTGGCTAACCGACCCTTCGGACGAGGGCTTTTGATACGGGCCGAAATGACATGATGTTGGCATTGGATATGGATCTAATTGAAGAACGCCGAGACCGAGCCCTTGTGACAATGGCGTGATATTAGCAACAGCTTGCCATACAACCAACAAGTCCATCTACGCTGATATACTCGTAGAGAGCTAGTCCTTAAAAAAGTGCTACCTACTAGTAAGAATCCTGCTGATGGTAAACTCAACCCAAATTGGGATGACCCATACTAGATCGATTCCATCATTGGGGTGGGGGCATATTGACTTTCAGACATAAATGGCAAAAGTTACCCCAACCTTAGAATTCAACTCATCTTCGTAAATTTCACAATTGACGTAAATTTGTGCTTAAACTCACTGTATAATGTTTTGTATATATGCAGATAATCAATGACATGAGATGTCATTGGTTGTTTCTCTTTGATTCATTCAATTTAGGGCAAATAAAGTCTCCAAATTCAGAGCACTCTCCGTGCTCGGCACGAAACGCCATCATGGAACAATGACAAATCTAATGACAGGAATTTAATGTCTATTTTATTATGAAACATCATGGTCAATTACAAATTATTATTCTACTATCGAAAAGAGACACATTTGAGCTAGGCCTAGTCGACACTTTAATTCCTAGGCTAGAACTTGAGACGCCGCTTAATTCTCAGGATTGGTGCTTTCATCTTCGTTGTCTGTCTTTTCGGCATCATAAGCTTCAAACGGCATTGTATGGCCCTTGTATAGCAGCGATGTAGAGTCAATACCCATCGTCTGCAAAGCCTTAATCTGTCAGTGCTTGAAGCCATGATTTTCACATCGGCAAACATTGTCGGCCAATTTCTCCCTCGTCTTTTCTATCCCAATTTGCCTCCCTTTGAGGAAACCTCTATTGTATGCTCTAGTTTCAATGGCTTCCTGAATGAAAACGCTGGCAATATCTCGATCAGCTATGGCATTATCCACAAGGCATTGAGTTGCTTTGCTTTTTGAGGTTGCCAAATCAAGTGCACTTGTTGCCTTAAGTTCAGCTACTCTAGCTTTTCGAACCTCTTCTTCAGTGCTTTTTTCAGCATGATGGAGTCGTCGCTTCAAATTTTGGATAAAACCTCTTTGTATTTCAAATCCTGCGGAGCAATGTGAAGACCCATATCGATCTCATATGAACTATATAGTTCCTTCATTGCGCGGTGAATGCTTTGTTAAAAAGACATTATAGTCACCCCGGTTGACCATTGACTGATGAACTTTTGGAGGAAACATTTGTCGAGTGAATTCTAATGCCACATTCAGATCATTCACTAATGAGTTAGCCTATATCATCGGTTTATTTCCAATGAAAATTGAAAACTCAAAGGGAGTGGAGGTCTACTTGGCTCATTTCCAGCTGTAGACACCCCATTTTGACTGGCCCTAAGACTTGGGCACTTTTTTTTGAACACCCCATGATGAAAGTTGGAATATACTATTTTATGAATTTCTCAGCAGAAAATATCAAAAAAAAAAATTTAATCCCAAACCTCACATATGTTGGCCAAATTATTAATTTTTAGTATTTTATAATATTGTATAATTTTATGTGTTGTACATAGTTTTTGATGTTTTTATCTAAATTGGTATAAATAATTTTGATATTTGATAAAAAAGAAAATGATAAAAAAATATATATATAAAATAAAAAATAAATAAAAAAGAGGATGAATGAGTGGGGGGATGGAGATAAGATTTTTGGTGAGGTTGTGTGGGGCGGTGGAGAACAATTATTTTTTTTAGAAAGTGAGGGAGCATGCATGGTTAGGGGGAAAAATAATCAAAAAAGAAAAGAGAGCAGGTGAGAGTGGGTAGAGAATGATTGTTAAAGGAGCTGGTAGGTGATGATAAAAAGAAAAGAGCAAGAGAAAGGAGGGGGGGGGAGAGCATTTCTTTGAGGCAAAAAATAGATACACATGCGCTGATCTCTCTCTCCCCCTCTCTTGGAAAGTCCACCACCTTCCCAAGTCTACCACACCAAACCCATTTGCTCTTTTTCTCTCTCTCAGGGCTCTCTCCCTCCCTCACGGCTCTCTTGAATGATGCACACCCAGCACCACCACACCACCACGGCAGCAACACACACACACCTCTCTCTCACTCACGGCACCTATAGATACACACTTAACACACTCTTCAGATACACGGATCACACCCACACAACCCATTCACAGAGGGCACACACACACACACACGGTTTTGACAGCAGACACACCCAACACCATATACGGTTTAGAGAGAGGGAGGAGACCACACACACCACACATACCACACACACGGGCTCTCTCTCTCTCTCTACAAAGAAACCCACCCATCTCTCTCTCTAGAGACCCACTTATACACCATCACCACCATACACACGGCACCATCATCACACACTACACGTACACACCCAGAGACAGCACCTACAGGAACACTGATAGAGAAACACGACATGCATGGCAGCTGGCTCTCTCTCTTTCGAAGATCAATCTCTCTCTCTCTCCACTTGGGTTGGAGGAGAGGGACAGAGGGGAGTAAAAAATGTGAGACACACAAAACAAGCACACAGATGGGAGCTCTCTCTCTCTAGTTGACTTGTCCAAGATACTAAACTGCCGAGCTCATGACGCTTCACAAGTCACTCATTTGGAAGCATTATTGGAAGAAAATAAATCTCTATCTACCAGAGAATTGCATGATAGTGGTGTGTGGACCTTGTGCATTTGTGAGCCATGTCCTGTCAACCTTGATAAGGGAGGATGGAATAATAAATCAAAGTTCCTTGTGGTTGGCCCTCCCTTGAAGATGAGTACATGGGTTACGGTGTGTAGGCCTGCTCGATTGAAGATTTTTATTTTGAGTGTTTTGTGAGTTTTTTTTATTTTATTTTATTATTATTCTCTTTTCCCTTCCTCATTTGGATTTGTAATATTTAAAGTATTGTAATAATTCCCCCCACTCCGCTTCTTTCTATCATATTCTTTAATCGCTTTCCCTAACTGTACATATATGTATATATCTTGACATGTCATGCATATCCCTGCTTTACATCCATGTTCCATGCATTAAGATTCGGCTAAATTTGCATCTTTATGCTTTAATTGATTATCCCATGATTTTGTGCGCTATCACATATTTTGCAATGTTTCACATGTCATATCTTAGAAGCCGAATCTTTAGCTACATCTCATGAGTGAATTGCATTAGGATTTTGTATATAAGATCATGCATATTTTACTAATTTTGTTTTGTAGCTGTTCATGGGATGTCGGTCAATCTGTGAGTTTTTATGCTTTAGCATCCCATTTGTGTGTGATTTTCTTATTATGTTTAGCATCCTACCATGAGGCTAATTGCTTAAATGATAAACTGTTTGAATGCCTGTGGATGAAGGCTTATTGCTTGAATTGGAATGATTCAACGATTGTACGTTTTAAGCCCACTTTGTAGTGGCAAATTCACAAACTCTAAGCCCACTTTGTCAAGTGGCAAATCAAACCCTTTTCGACAAACATACATGAAATTGAATTGTTCCAAATTGAGCAAACTAGTCTATACCTTGTATGCATCACATAGTAAATTTTAGGATTTACTAAATAATCAGAACATGAACATATAAAGAAAATAAAATTCATATCATGGTTTAGTAGAGGCCGATCTTTTGATCGGGTGAGCGGGGGTGCTCATTATTGACCTTCCCCTCTCATAGCTAAGGTTCCGAGCCAAGCATCCTTGGTTACGACGAACAGTGGCCTTGGCACTGAGTCATGGGTTTCCTAATTTCCCAAAATATTAGGTGGCGACTCTGAGATCTGATGACGCAGTCCATTTTTGACAAAATTGCAATAAAATGGATTTTTAATAAAAGTTGCCAAATCTGGACTCTCATCTATGTTTCACATTGCACTCGTGAGGCTAGATCAAAGAGATCTCGGGAGTCCGACCTGTTTAACGCGCGCGGGTCCCCCCCCTCCCCGAGCATGTTACACCAGCCCTACGTAGAGGGTTATTTGGCTCAATCTCAGGCTGACGTGAAGGCTTATTTGATTCATTTCCAATCTAGGCCCTAGAGCTTCTGTTGCCCTCTTTTTCATGAGTACTACCTCTGGGCGACCTACTTTGTCGTTCTCTCTTGTTCAAACTTTGGCTTACTTGTCTTGGCGTACGACATTTAGTTTTGGGGGACTTGCTATGACGATCTCTTCTGTTTCTTTCATTTCGGAGAGATCTGCTTCGACGACCGGATTCGTTGGCTACTAGTTGTTGGCCAGTCCTTGCGTCTAAATCAGCCAGACTCTTTCCTTCTCCTTTACTATTGAAGAACACCCTCCTCGCCATCGATCCTGCAAGCAAATCTACTCCTTTCTTCTTTTGACACTTCTTACTTCGTAACAATTTCATGTGGACGCTTGGATTTGTTTACAATACGATTACCAGAGGCGTTTCAAGGCCCGTTTAATAAACTTAACGGGCACTTCTTTCGATAACATTCTAGCGCGTCGCGCGCCACGTGTCTATTGTCTTGTTATTTCAGCAAGCCCACTGTTGACTAATCTGCTTTTTGGGGAAGGACAACTCGACCTTGAATGCTCGGCTCAAAATGTTACAGAACGCGGTATATCATCGTATTTATTCGGCCTTTGCCTTAAGCTTTACATTCTAGCCAACCAATGTGGCAATTCAACAATTTTTGTTTTGTATTTTATTCCCCAATCAGGACAGGGGCATATATATATGTATCTATTTAGTATAAAGTTTGCTCTATTTATAGAATTACATCAGCTCCAAGTGCTTTGGAAAGCTTAGCCAAATTAACTAATTTATTTTTGAAACGTGAATAGCAGTTTAAATGATACATTTAAAAACCTTATACATTTGAAATTGATAACACTACCTAATTCTTTGCATAAACGGGGCATTTTCATTCATAAACTGGCATTACACTTGATCACTTTATATATGAAAACGGCCCTATTACTTTCTAAAAACCAAAAAAATAATAAAACAATGTGATAAGATCAAAATCCAAATAACAACACAAATGTTATTTCAGCCTAGACTCATTTTGGGTCAGACTCCAGTGGCTCGACATCTTCTACCTCGAAAGGAATCAGCATGTTGAGTGTAACTTGATCGGTAGCAAGGGCCTTGAGCTAGACATGTTTGAAGCCTCTATTTTCGAAGGCCAAGGCTTGATTGGCATATTTTTCAATGGTTGTTTTCTCTTCTTGCTCGAAGGCCTTCGTCATTGCCAATTGAGCCTCCGCCAATGATCTTTGCACTTCAAGCAACTTGGCTTTCAGTTTCCCTAGTTCTTCACTGACAATTTTTAAGGCCGCCTTAGAATGATTCGCCCTTTCTTTAGCAGAGCAGTGAAGCAAGTCGGCATGCTTTGTTTTCACCTCTTCGGCAAAAGCTTTTTACTGTTCTTCTGCAGCCTTTTTCTTTTTTGCCTCTACTTTTTGCATTGCAATTGTCAGCTCATTGCTGGCTTAGCTATATGCTGCTCAGTTGTCACTTCTGCCTGAAGTCAACTATTTAACTCCACTGCATCATGGAGATGACGGTCAATCTCGGCAACTTGTTCGACAGCCTGCAAACAAACTTTTTAAGACACTAGCCACAACCAAGAGACTTCGAAGCAATAGAACTTACCAAAATCACCGATTGCGCGGCCATTACAACAACTAGGCTTCTTGACGGCTGAAGCACCTGCTAGAATAGGAGCTCCATTGATTCTAGGTTGAATTGGGAACAACGCCGTCAAGTCAAGATTGGGGGCAAAACAAGCTGCTCAGTCGATTGAGAATATTCGACAGGACACTTAGAGCTAGTAACGTTGATGGCTTCAACTGACGCCGACAGAGGTGGTGGTTACACCGATTCCATGATTGCATCATGCTCGGTGACCCCTTCTGTTTGGACTGTCGTTGGAGTGTCGTCTACTCGGCTGGAAGTTTCAGCAGATGCCTTCTTTTTAGTTACAATTCTCTCAGTGTTTCTCCTCTTGGCAAATCCAGCAAGGGAAAAGGATTCACCCGCTATTTCCTCTGATCTAGACCTAGGAAAATCGTCCAAGTCAACGAAGATGTCTTTCTCTTGAGTACCTTCCATATCTATTTGGATAGGGGGAGTCGCAAGCTCTGAGTCGCTAACCTCCTCTACTCTTTTTTTCAAGCCGACTTGATCAAAAACTATATCAAGTTCCCTATTTAATTCTTGCACTTCGTCCTGATGAACGTCTTGTTCAGAAATGTAGTTTAAGCCGGCTTCTTGATCGGTGTCTTGCTCTATGCCTTGTTCGATATCCTGACCGCCGTTTCCACCGTTTTGCTCACTAACTAATGATTCCTGAACCCTAATATCTTTCCAATTAACAAAGCTAGGGAATACAGGAGCGAGAGTTATTGTTCACCTCTGGGAATCAGTATGCGGTTCGCAAAAGTGAAGGATAAGGAGGAAGGATCATATCTTAGCAGAATGTAGATGGCATATCTCTGTCCTTGGTGATTCGGGCGACCAGCAAAATCAAGTACAGTCTTCACCTAGGCGAGAACGGTTTCGTCCATTGAAGTGAGGGATTTCTTAAGATCATTGCCTATAAGGAAAAGAAACACAGTTAACCTACAACAGAGCAGCCAATTAACACGTAAACTGACAAAAGAACTACTTGGCCACCTGATTCACCTTTCTGCTTAGGTATAGGATTCAGGTGGTCCTCTTCTTCGCCGAATTCCTAATTATCCTAAACGACAACCATTACATCATCTACCATTTTGCTAGAACTGGCAAGCATGGTTAGTAAGCGGTGGTCAATATCTTTGACTCTTAAGAAAAACCTTCCTAACCAACCAGAAGATTTGGCAAGGGTGTTGGAATGCCCAATGGTAGGAATCCCTAAGTTAAGTCGGAGCCGACGGTTTAATTCTGTGACAACCACCTATAGCTTGGTTTTCGTGCTGATTGGAGGGGTTTAGTCTCCTTGGATACGATAGCCCTACAGTTCAAACTCCCGTGGTTCTAAATCTGATTTCACAAGTGCAATGTGAAATAGATAAACACAAAAGAGTCTAAATATGGTAAATCTTTAGAAAATCAATATTTAATCAAAAATGCAAAAAATAGACTACTTTGCCAGATTTTAGAGTGGCCACATAAATATTTTTGAAAAATTTAGGAAACTCATGACTCGTGCCAAAGGCTACGTGTCCGTTATCACTAAAGTGTCTTGGCTCGGGAACTTAGGTATGAAGGGGAAATGTTATGAATTGAGCACCCCACTCACCTGATCAAAGATCGGCCTTAGCTAATCATGATGTGATTTTTATGTACAATATATGTTTTTATTCCTATTATTTTACTATCTTTTCTATGTGACGCACACAAGTATAGACTAATTTCACAAAATTTAGAACGCTTTGATTTCATATTCGTTTTAAAAATAGTTTTGAATATGTGCTACTTAAAAAAGTAAGCTCACATTTACATTAATCAAATCATCCCAACTTAAGCGAAAAAGCCTTCATCCACATGCATGTCAAGAGATATATCATAAAAGCACGTAGCCTCAGGGTGATATGCTTGATCTGACAACACAAACATACATGCAATATGCTAAAGCAAAAAATGCTCACCTAGTATTGAACCGAGACAAGCCAAAATAGAAGAAAAATAGTTAGAAAAATACATGATCCTAACGATGCAAATGACTAATGCAACACATACAAAATGTAATTAATAGGCTTGACTACTAGTATGGTATGTGAGTCAATTCAAGACATGCGACAAAGCACGTATTCGAGTAAGGAATTTGAAATTGACATTAATTAGTATAATGAGCCGAACCCTTATGCATGCAAAACGAATAGATGCGAGTCATGGAAAATGCTAAGGAAAATATGATGCTATACAACCATGGTAAGCGTGTAAATAAAAGGGAGAAATAAATGGGGCTTGGAAGACATATACAAATTATTATATATTTGCCCTCGCGCAGGAGGGTCCGAATATCCAAGTGTCCAAATTAACTATTTATTACAAATCCAAATGAATTACCTATTAACTAGCTATTACAAATTCAAAGGAATTTAACTAATTACAACACACTAATTAATCTAAGAGCTATTTAAGCTAATTAAGTCAAACAGGAGTCGAAGAACCACGCGCATAACCGAGAACATCCTCTCGAAAACGCCTCTGTTCTGCTGCCTGATTCTGTTTTGTCCGCAGTCAAAAAATAATTTTGTTTTTGCCTCAGCTCCTGCTCTGTTTTGCAAGAAAAATGCCACTGTTTGCTCAACAAAAGGTGGCTGGCTGGCCAAGGAAAGTGGTTGGCCAGATTCAAGGGGTGGCCGGCCGGCCACTAATTTTGGTATTGCCCTGCTACAATAGAATGGAAATAGAGCAAAAACAGAGTGTTTCCAAGGGATGTTGGTCCTCTCGATCTCTCTCTATCATGAAACTGATCAAGGGAGGAGTAGAATTGGTCCACAAATCATCAATGGTCTCAAGGTCATTGCATGATGATCTATGGATCGATGGGATAGAGGCTCAATGAATAAAAAGAAAAGATCAACAAAACCTCCTCCCTATTATGGAGTCACCTCAAGGGAAGTGGTAGACATTGATTCTTGAGCCATTATCATCACTAAGAGTATGAAATGACTCAAGACTCAATAGGTTCAATATAACGTCCGATTGAACCCAACTCAATTTTATTATCTTGTGTCTCTTTTAGTCCAATTTTATTAGCCCTTTTTAATTACCTTTCCATTCTTTAATCGGTTTGTCCAAAATGATAAGTACATGCACCAATGAAGAGAAGTGTTAAACAAGAAGTTCTTCTTGGCATGAGGGAAATGTAATACCTTGGTAATGAAATTAAACCATTAAATATGGGAGGTCTCTTTCGCATGCCTTAAACAACCATTATTTGAACCAACTCTTAAACAAATAAAACCAAGAAATGAGGGAGAGTGCAGAGTGCAGAGATGGTTATTGCAAGTGTGAGTACATGTAAGAAAACTATGAAATAAAAGCTATCAACTCAAATAAGTTGGTGTCTAAGGCCTAAACCACCAAACCTATGAGAACTTACAACAACACAAGCCTAATATTCAAAGCATAAACTACATAAACACACTAAAACAATTCTAAAAACAGCAAAATAGTGCCGAAAAATCAGTTTGAAAAGCTTTAAAAAAGTGAGCAAAAATGAGAGAGAATTGAAGCTAGTAAGCAAGCCTAAGGAGGGGTGGCTAACCCCTCCATTTTTTGGACCTCAAAACCACATATTTTAGCCTCTTAAAGCTCTTTAAAATAGTGGCCAAAAGTTGAGAAATAAGTGGGAAACACAAGAATAAAAGCTAATAGAATAAGGTTCAAAGAAGGGTGGTTAACCCCTCCACCTTTGGTAGCTTTAAATCACAAGTTTCAGCCCACCAAAATAGTCCAAAAACATAATGAAAATAGCAAGAAAAGAGAAAGAATAAGTAGTGTAAAGATAGTCAAAGTTATACCTATTGAAAAGGAATTACTTCTTTGTTCACAAATCACAAGATATCCACTCTCAAGGGTTGATATTTTAGCTCAAGAACCTTAGCAAGGAGTCTCAAATTTTTTGTTTAGGAAGTGTATGTATAGCGTATGTATATTGCGAGAGAGAGAGAGAGAGAGAGAGTGCTTTGCAAGATTTTGAGCTTTGGAGAGTTTTTCCAACCTAAAACCATAAGGGATGGTCAAGTATATATAGAAAAACAGGTTATTATCTCGGAAATATCTATATTGAGCCAGCTAGTGCAGTGCATACACATGGGAGTGACAGCTGACAACAAATATTTTTTCTGCTGGGAAACCTGGCCGGCAGTTGGCCACTAACTTTTGGCCAACCGGCCACCTGTTGGCCAGCAGGCCTCTGGGTGGTTAGGCTAGAAAAAAAAAAAGTTTTGGCTCATAGGGGGTGCAAGGTTCTAGGCTCTGAAACTCAAAATCGAGGTTCCTCACTGAAGAAATTGAACGTTTACACAGCGTAATAATTCATCATCGAGTGCTCACCCTAAGGCGTTCAAGTCTTAAGGGCGGTCAAAAATGGGGTGTCTACACCACCTCTTTAATTAATTATGTGTTTAAGTGTGTTATTATGTGCCATGTGTGAATTGAATTGTGATATGGTTAACAGATATGTGTAAGACATGAATTGAACCTGTCTAAATCAGTAATTTATAGAAGTTAGAATGAAATATTTGGATAGGTAATTTAATTAGATTATGATGAGAATGAATTTAATTTAAGTGAAATTGATATACTTTAATTAACCTTATAAGTTAATCAAGGCTTAAGACAAAAAGTAGTGAAAAAAAAAAAACCCTAACTTTATTCATCTAGTTAAAAAGAAGAGATATACTTGTGAAAGAGTAAGTGGGTTTTGTTGGGAGACATTTTTGAGAGAGAAACTTAAGGTTGAGAGGAGCTCTAGAGAAAACATTGAAGACCAAGCTTTCATGGTCACAAATTGCCTATTCAAGGTAGGAGTTTCAACCTAATTTCTTGAAATGAAGACATCTATATACATAATCTGTTAAGATGTAGGTATAAGTAAGATGAATTCATGTTTAATTGGGACTTTTGTAGTTGTAATTGAAAGTTTAGAACATGCAAGTATAGTTAAGAGATGAGTTGAAGAAAATAGTCCATGAATCTATCATGCATGGCAATAATTCAAGGCATTCATGTTCACCAATTTGATTTCCTTGCATAGCTCCTAAGTTTTGAAGAGAATGCTTTATAAAAGATTAAGTTATGTTCTCAACATGCATGTTTTTGAATATGATATCAAATGAAAGAGTTTGGTCTTTCAATTGGAAATTTGAGATTTATTTTACAAGTTATGGTTTTTGTTTAAAGTTAGAAATGTTAAATTCAAGATGTCTTTGAAGTGTTTTGGGACTTGAAAGGCATAAAACTAAGATGAGATTGCAAAGAATTGAACTCCAAAGTGAAGCAGATTTTTGGATTCATCATGGCTCAGAACCGTACGTGTGACTTGGGGTCCCGCACGAGCGAAAAACAGAACACAGCAAGTCGAACATGCTGCTTTAATTGCATGCGCGGTGGTAGTTCCGCATGTACGGCTAATGCTTCTGCACGTATGGTTTTCAAGGCAGTCTCGGTTTCATTTTCTCTCCATTTTTCGGACTTCGGGCTTCCATTCGCATGGTTTTCAAAATGTATTTCAAAGTCATATGCATATCATGAACACGAAAGAAATTAAAGAACAAATAGAAATGAAGTAATGAATAAACCGAATAGGTTTAAGAACAGACTGAATGAATGGAATGTGTTTTGAGACGCTATGCTTGAATGTGTTGTGTAGGTCGCTTGCACGAGGAGTATCATCCGACCAAGCACTGTGAGTAATGTCTTTGTAAAGATATTTTCATATAAATGATTTTGTAATGGCTACGCTACACGATATTTTATGAAATCTATGTTTTGTTTACGAAATGTCCAATGTGATAAGTGTTTTATAAAATGTTAAGTTATGCTATGGAATTTTGAAATGATTATGATATGACAGGTTTTCTAAAAATGTATGTTTGATAAGAATGAATGAGATTCCCTATTTGATCATCGAAAGTGACACCATGAACATGTGCTTTGATTTTTGGAAACCTCCGTTATGTCTAAGTCGATCCATAGTGATTGTTATGTATACATCGACCCGTTGTGGTTGTTATGTCTAAGTCAATCAATTGCGATCGTTATGTAAATGTTGATTCGTAGTGGTCATTATGCCTATGTCCCCAGTCCTTTGTGGTCGTTTTGCTAATATACTGTTTAGTATTATTGTACCCCAGAATGTAAGTAACTCTGAACGGTTGATGAACTTTATGAATTCTAAATGTGTATATATAATAAGTGCTTCGTTTTGGTGCAAATGTTCTATATGGAATTTTGTCAAAGGTTTAATAGAGTTTTTGGAAATGTACCGCACTATGTCTTAAACCATGAAAGGGTTAAAGGTTCAAGGAATTTTATTTCTGATTACAAGTATTCGAAAAATACTTTGATCATGTTAAGAACATTGTTTTAATTTTATAAGTTATGGACCTCATTCATTTAACCTCTTTATACTGCCGTTATTCACTTGGCTCTAGCTCATTGTTTTATATATGTATGTAGGTGATCAAGTGCAAGAGCGGACATAATGGTGTCAACCTAAACTCTGTTTTGTCAAGCCAAATACCCTGCCTCACCGTGAGGTTCCAAACTGTCAAGCATCAAGGCTTTTTGGGTGGTTCAAAGTTCACCCTTTTGAAATTATTTATGACTGGTTTTATTTTGTTAATGGGATTTAATCCCTAAGTCATGATTATGTTTTGTGTACCTAAGCTTGATATGGACTTATGTATATATGTTTATATACGAGTTTGTTTTATTCCATTTAAGTCTGCACAGCTCATTGTACATTATATTTTATTAATTATTGGCCTTCGCAGCCCCTATTATTGTATTACTGTTTTAGGCCTTTGTAATCTCAGATTATTGGCCAGTCATGATACTAAACCTATATAGGCAGGTTTGGATTGTGACAAATTCTATTATGCTCATGATTATTCAGTAGAAATTTACGTTGGGTTGGGAAGGAATCAGCCTCCAAAAATGAAGAACAGATCTAAGCATGGGGTAGAGAGGGAAGTGAACTCCACCCTCAACAATAGTTACCAGAGGAAAGACAATGGTGTTGACATCAGCCCTTTCCATGTTTACCTCCGCATCCCCAACGAGAGTTAGTTAAATATCGTTAGGGATTGTAAAGTGATGACAAAAGGCAACGATCCTAATCTCAGAGAGGAGGGTTTTCAGATGATTAGCCCTAGGAAGACTGAAATGGATGACAAGATGGAGAGACAGTAAGAGAGAAGACAAAAATTCTAAAAATGAAATAAGAAATGAAACTTAGAGGACTTATATGTTGAAATAAAAGATGGTTTCACTTCTTATTTGTGCATCTTTCCTTTCAACATGTAAGTCCTCTAAGTTTCACTTTTTATTTCATTTTTAGAATTTTGGAAGTGATAGAGTTGTGAAGATAAAGTCCCTAAGATGGTTTCACTTAGAGGACTTTATGGTTTCACTTCATCTTCACAATTCTCTAAGATGGTTTCATTTCATCTTCACAACTCTTCACGGTTTTGAAGAGTTGTGAAGATAAAGTCTTTTCGGAAGTGAAAAAGCGGAGAAGACGGTTTTCAAATCACATTAAATGGATGAAGATTTCAAAGGAGCGGAAACTTCACACATTCCACATTGTGTCCCATCCGACGCGTCAAAGATAGAATGGTGTGCCCATTATATACTTGAATTTCAAGGCGCCTCAAGTTTGTCAAAGATAGCCAACTAAAACGGCCCTTCGGCGGCTGACCACACTGACTACTCGGAATTCAAGAATAGTCAGGTGCTTGGGGACAATTGTAGGAGCCGAATAAATAAATCCCATTTAAGATGGGCTAAATTTTCTCAAAGCCTATTGGGTTGGAACACAACGCCGAGTAGGTTAGGATGAACGAAGGGCATTTGACGAGTAACAAACCAGGACATGAGGCAAAGCTAGAGGAATAAAGACAAATCGGCATAATGAGTGGGCCCAAGCTGTCCCATTCTAGATATGCAGTAGAAGTATCAGCCACGAAAAAACAATGACGAGAGGCTACCATAAAGAAAATATCTATGAGGATGGCTATAAAAGGAGGGGAAGAAGGAAGGTAAGATAAGATACCCACACTTTGATATATAAAATTTCTACTCTCTTCTTCTCTCCTTCTTTAAGGAACTAACTTGCTCATCGGAGTGCTAATTCAAGTACCATCGACTGGAGTGTTCTTTCTGTTTCAACTATCAGATGGAGGATCCCCTAAGGGCTTGTTTAGGACAGAGGAGTATTGTAAAACCACCCCTCACAATAGTAATGTTAGAAATTGTGACAACCCTCATCTCTGATTAGTGCTAATCTATGATTAAGCATGATAAGTAACTGATAAGAATAATATCCTGAATCGATTGTATGAGTGTATTGTTTTGAATGCATTTCTATCTGTTTGATTTCTGAATGAATCTTTTCATGTTTTAAATTCGAACTGCGAATTGAAGGTCTTATCGGCGACTGAATCAGAAATTGATTAATGTTTTATGCTAGTTAGAATTTATGTGATTTTATGGTAGGTTTAATTAAAATTTGATTTGGAATGATTAAATTAAATTAAATAATGTTAAATCACATTAGTTTGAGGTTATTACCAAATTGCCATTGAGTGGCCATTTCCTACAAACTTTGTTTGGACTTAATTGTTGCATTTCATATCATTTGCTCATCTTCTTGAGGCCAAACCGTATGAGAGAGGGAGAATAGGAGAAAAAGGTTGAATTCACCTAGATATTGCTTGAACTTAGAAGATTTGAAGGTTAATTGCAAAATTGAGCTAACACACTTGAGATTCAAGACCTAGGTAAGGAATTCATCATCTCAATTGTGAATTTAAGTTGTTTCTTGCATGGTTCATGGGAATTTGGTGATTATAAGTCATGAATTAATTTAAAGAGTTGAATTGAGAATAGATTCATGCATGCATGTACATACTGTAGCATTTTGAGGTTGCTTTGCATGAAATCCCTACATGCATGTGCATATTTTAGTAGAGGTTCATGAATTCACCTTGATTTTGAGCTAAATCTTGCATTTGGTTATGTTTTGGAGCATTGGAGTTCTTAGAGACTCATGCATGTTATGTTTTTACATAATTCATGACAGTTTCTTTGAAATTGTGTTCAATTGTCTCACCTTTGGGGCTTGATTTTACAAATTGATCTTCAAAACATGTTGTAGTATGAGTTTTCAAGTGTTTTTTAGAAAATAGGCCCAAAAGGTTGAGTTTTGATGTGTTGAATGCTTGGTTTGAGCTTGGGAGGCAAATCTGGAAATTCCAGATTTTGGCTTCCACGCTCGAGCGACCACCTTTTGTTCTGAGCTCCGCTCGAGCGAAGGAATGCTGGCTCGAGCGTAGATTGCAAGCTCTCAGGTGTTCTATGTGTGCAGACGCACGCTTGAGCGAAGGAACCTACGCTCGAGAGAGGACTGTGTCTCACGCTCGAGCGAGTATTGAGCGAGCGTCGAGCGGAGATTTTCAACATCCAACACTTTTTACATTTTTACAGACCACTCGAGCGAGGAAGTCCACGCTCGAGCGACCCCACTGTTTTGGCAAGCTTGCTCGAGCGAAGAAAGCTACGCTCGCTCGAGCGAGACCCCCGTTTTCTGAAAAATTCTGAAAAGTGTTTTAAAGTGCATTTTTGCATCCTCATTCCATTCTAGGCATTCCTAGGCCAAGTTTAAGGCATCTTAATGAGGATATTGATGTAGAACCACACCGAGTCAAGATAGGGACTAAGTTGTTGATTCCCAAGTGTGTAACTTAGTGTGTGTTCGTTTTGTAACTGTGTAGGGTTGGCATCCGAGGACGCTCATTAGTTGCTTATAGCCCAGTGCTCTGTGAGTAACAATGTTGTAAAGATATGTTCAATTATGATTATGTTCTGAATGATCAACTATTCTGCTTGCTGAAACGTTATTGTTTAACTAATGAATGTTTGTCCTATTTGCAAACTGTATTCGTGGCATCCATAGCAATTTACTGTTACTGTACTATTACTGCTACTGTCACAGAGATCTTTGTCGGTTCCCATGTTTGGAATCACTACTGTTTACTATTATGATGGCCATCAATTGACTATTCGGTCTGTTAAGACCTACTGTACTGTTTTGCTATTGGATGTATCACAAATAACTGCTATGATTTCTAAGTGATTGATATGACTGTTTAAATACTGAAAGGACATTCATTCTTAACCTCTTTACACTACTGTTATTCACTGGGTTTTAGCTCACTGTTTATATTTATATGTAGGTGTCCAGGCACCGGACCGGAGTTAGGAGCGTCGGGTTAGCTCCCATTTTGTCAAAGCCAACCATTGTGCCTCACCTTGAGGTTTCGAATGCGTTAAAGCCAATGCTGTTTTGGGGTGTTTTAGATTCCCCCTCTTGTCGTTGTTTGTAATAAATGTTAAGACTTGACTGTACAGTTCTAGTTAGGGATTTGGTCCTTGACGTGGATTTTTGTGTGAATGTTACATGTACATATGTTTTGGTCATCAATGTGGCATGTATATAAAAAGTCTTTTGCATACAGACTGTCACAGCTCATTGGACATCTTTTATTTACTGTTTTGGTTTCCGCCAGCCCTTTTACTCTGTATTTCTGTCATTACTGTTAAGCAGGCCTTCGGTAATCACGGATTACTGGCCGGTTGCGATGCTAAACCCATAGGGGCGGGTTTAGGGTCGTGACAGAAATACATAAATCAAACATAGAATGCGATACTATCCTCTCATAATGGACCCATCCCTTGTGAGAGAGTTGTATCCCATTCTTTATTTAGTTTATGTATATATAGGCTTACTCTTCATTAAATATCAAACTAATAATTAATATTCTATTGATCTTATAATTACCTCTTTAATTAATGAGAAAAACTTAAACGTGACTCATGTTCACCAAATTTAACATTACACCTAGTATTTTATTATTATTATTATTATAAGAGTATAGATACAGGTAGTATGGTATATGGTTTGCATTGTTTAGAACTAGGGATGGAATCGGTTCGGTACGGTCGGTATTTAGGTAAAAAATTACATCGAATTGATAATATCAGTTTTATTATTTTGAACACTGATATAGACCGCTTCTCACATCAAACCGCACCAAACCAAACCAATTGAAATGGTTCGGTTTGGTGCGGTTTAATCGGTTTAGAATTTTTCAAACTTGAGCCACTTTTAAATATAATCATTAATCTATATAAAAATATTAAGTTAGTTATTTGTTTACCATTTCAAACATATCTAATCCATCCATTTAATATATACTTTTTAATTCCTAAATTAACAAAAATAAAAACAAAAAAAAAGTTTAAAAATACTAAGGCTTCAAGAATAATAAGTTAGAGTTAAGATTATATATAATAAGAGTTTATAAACTTAGGTTATAAAGATGATAAAGTTAATTAATTAAGGTTAATAATTTATTATACTTATTAATATCATTAGATTATTAGATTATATATATATATATATATATTATAAATACACTATATGTTGAAACGATCAGTTTCGGCTTAGATCGGTGCACAAGGTGCTTAAACCGATACCGAACTGAAAACCGAAAATATTTAAATTTAAAAATCGCACAGACCGATTCTTGTTAAAAAAACAGACCAAATATAATCGATTTGATCCGATTCAATTAGTTTGGTCAATTTTTTTAATTTTTCTTATATCCCTATTTAGAACAATGTCTTGAATCCACACATGCTACTAATTTTGAGAGTGAGTGCGAACAAAGTTTTGGTTTTTTTGTTTTTGTTTTGGGCGATGATCCGGGAGTCCTAAAGCCGGACTTATTAATGATCCCATCATACAAGTCAAATTGGGAAAGAATATTGAGAAATTCACCTCTCACTCTTTAATTTCAGTTAAAAATTATAAAAAGAATGATGAAATTTTGAATTCAAGATTTTTAGTCATAAATGTTAATCATATTATTTAATTTTGATGATGTCTAAAATATATTATTTAATATACATATTATTTGACACAAAATATTATCTTTTTAAAATATATATTTATTAAATATTATTTAAATAAAATAATATTATCTTTTTAAAATATATATTTGTTAAATATTATTTAAATAAAAATATTTTAAAAAAGCTTTACTATTCACTTTTTGAAAAATAGGGTTAATTACTATTCATCTTTTGACAAAACGATTAGTTTAAAATATATATTTGTTAAATATTATTTAAATAAAAATATTTTCAAAAGGTTTACTATTCACTTTTTGAAAAATAGGGTTAATTACTATTCATCTTTTGACAAATCAATTAGTTATATAATTTTGATAAAAATGATTGATTGGTTGTATTATTTTGACAAATTTGATATTTATGGGTTGTCTTGTTTTGACAAAATTGATATGGAGTGGTAAAATATATTTAGTTTAAAATCTCTACAACTTGTACAATATTTTAAAGAGAGCATATATTTTCAGATCCATCATAAATATTGTTTAAAGAGATTTTTCTGTGTATGCAAATATTTGATCAGAACATATATAACGTTATATGCAGAATACATCGCGTGCGCTATTAAATTTTTTACATTACATTGATTATATCATTTCACACTACACTACATTGATTATATCATATTATAATCAAACAAAAAGAAAAAGATGGAATTATATATATGTATATATATATATATTATAAACAAGATGGAGCAAATCATTTGTTTTTGAAAGTTGTGAACTTTGTATTAAATTGTCTACAAAAATGGTGATTCCATGTTTGAAAAAAATCAGTCTTATTTTTATTCTTATCATTTGCTGACTTTTTAAAATTAAGGAGTGTGCTTATGTAAGCGATGACATCAAGAGCCTGCTTATGTAAGCCATGACATCAGGAGCGTGCTTATGTAAGCGATGACGTCAGGAGCGCGCTTATGTAAGCCATGACGTCAGCAAGGAGCGTCCAACGGGTATATTTTTGTGTATAAATAGAGTGTTGGATGTGGAGAAGAACCAAGAACTTGAAGAGAAAAATTTTCTGTGAGCTCCAAAATTCTGAGTATTCTGCTCTTTCACTTTCAGATCTAAATCTAGCCTTTGTTCTTACACTTTCATATCTACTCTTTGTGAGAGAATTATTGTAAAGAGGGTTTAAATTACCCTTATTCTTATTCCTTATTTTTAGAGAGATTTTGTAAGGTAAGGCTTTTATTGTTGAGTGAGGCTCAATAGATAAGAGTAAGTCCTGTGCCAAATCCACAAGTTTGGTGGTGTATTTATTCAATTGATAGTAAAGAAATTCTCAAGGAGGTTCCTTGGGGAGTGGACGTAGGCCGGCGTGCCGAACCACTATAAATCGCGGTGTTTGATTTTCTCTCCCTATCTCTCTTACATTTATATTGATAATTATTATTCTGTTTGTTTTATTTATTAAAATTTTGAATATTGTGTTAATTTTAATACTGTGAAATTTTTTAATAACCCAATTCACCCCCCCTTGGGTTGCCTATCTGGGATAACAATTGGTATCAGAGCCTAGACTCTAGTTTCTGTGACTTAACCGTCTTAGAGTAGATCATGGCAACTCCTAGTTATTCTTTACCCGAGGGACAAGCATCTAATAGGCCACCTCTATTTAGCGGCACAAATTTTAGTTATTGGAAAACTAGGATGACCATACATATTCAATCTAATGATTATGAATGTTGGAAAATTATTTGCAATGGTCCAAAAATTCCTACCAAAACTGTAGATGGACTTAGGGTACCAAAACCTGAAGATGAGTGGGATGAATCAGATACTAGAATGGCCCAAATTAATGTCAAAGCTACAAACATGTTGTACTGCGCCTTAGATGCCAACGAGTTCAATAGAATTTCCACTTGTAAAACCGCAAAAGAAATTTGGGACAAGCTTATAGTGACTCATGAGGGAACCGAACAAGTTAAAGAATCTAGAGTCAGTTTGCTAGTCCATAATTATGAACTTTTTAAAATGAAGCCTGATGAAACTATTCCTCAAATGTTTACTCGTTTTACTGATATTATTAATGGTTTAACTTCTCTTGGCAAAATATATACTAATGCTGAAATTGTAAGAAAAGTGCTTAGGTCATTGCCAAAAAGTTGGGAGACAAAAGTCATTGCCATTACCGAAGCCAAGATTTATCAAAGCTAAGTCTAGATGAGTTAATGGGATCTCTCTTAACTCATGAGCTCATAATGCAAGAAGGAAAGGAAGAGGAGGACAACAACAAGAAGAAAGGAATAGCCTTCAAATCCACTTCGAAACATCAAGAGGAAGATGATTCAGATGAGGATGAGGAAATGGCATTCATCACTAGAAAGTTCCAAAGGTTTGTGAGAAAGAAACAAGGCGTACGAAATTTTTTCAGAAAAGACTTCAACAACAGGGATTTTCAAAGAGGAGAAAATCACAAAAAATCTGAAGTAACCTGCTACGAATGCAACAAACCTGGACACTACAAATCAGAATGTCCAGAACTTAAGAAAAAATTCAAGAAGGACAAGAAGAAAGCTATGATTGCAGCATGGGGAGAAGATAGTGATGAAAGCGACACAGAAACCGAAGTTTGCAAAAACGAGGTTGCTAACCTATGTTTAATGGCACTTGGAAATGAAAATGAGGTAAATGACGAATCCTTTACATTTGATGAATTACAATTAGCTTTTGATGAATTACATGCTGAATTTAAGAAACTTAGTTTGAAAAATAATTGTCAAAAGAAAGTAATTTCAAATTTATCAAAAGAAAATGAATCATTGACTTCCAAGATAAATGTTTTAGAAAATGAAGCCATGAAAATAAAAAAGGAAAATGAGATTTTAACTCAAAAAGAGTCTTCAATTTCTGAAAAACATTTAGTTGTATTGCAAAAAGAAAACGAGTCTTTAAAAAATGAGCAAATTATTTTGAAAGAAAATATTGAAGACTTGAAAACTACTCTTTCAAAGTTTACTCAAGGTAGAGAGACTTTAGATAAAATTCTTAAAAATCAAAACCGTACTTTTGGTAGAGCCGGAATTGGATATAAACCTTTTTCAAAAGTAAAAACTGCCAAAAATGGCTTTGTATATGCATCTTCTAATCATCTCATCTCACATGTCATTTTTGTGGAACAAAAGGTCATATTTCACCTTCATGTCCTATTAAAAGAAATCCTTTTGCTAAAATAAAAAAGATGTGGGTCCCTAAGGATATTTTAAGAGTGTCAAATTCTAACTTTTATGGACCCAAGAAAAAATGGGTACCAATAGAGAAATCAAATTTTTGTAGGTATGTTTCAAGACAAAATCCAGTAACGATAGATGGTATCTCGACAGTGCATGTTCGAGGCACATGACTGGAAATAAAGCTATGTTCGCCACACTCCAACCAAAGGATGGCGGATATGTGACTTTTGGCGACAATAGCAAGGGTAAAATCATTGGTGTAGGAAGTATTGGTAAAAATCCCTCTCCTATTATTGAAAATGTTTTATTTGTTGAAGGTTTAAAACATAACTTGCTTAGTATTAGTCAATTATGTGATAAAGGTTATAGAGTTATTTTTGAGAAAACTCATTGCACTATTGAAAACACCCTTGAAAACAAAACCTTATTTGTAGGTTATAGACATGAGAATGTATATGTCTTCGATTTGCATGATTTGTCTTCTCATTTTAATATTAAATGTTTATCTGCTATAAATGAAAATGGTTGGCTTTGGCATAGAAGATTAGGACATGCACATTTTGATTTAATTTCCAAACTTTCAAAAAATGAGTTAGTCATTGGTTTACCAAAAATTGTTTTTGAAAAAGATAAACTTTGTGATGCATGTCAATTTGGAAAACAAACTAGAATTTCTTTTAAATCAAAAAATATTGTTTCAACTACTAGACCGCTTCAACTCTTGCATATTGATCTATTCGGACCATCTAGAACATTAAGTTTAGGAGGAAAATCTTATGCCCTTGTTTGTGTTGATGATTATACTAGATATACATGGGTATTATTTTTAGCTCACAAAAATGAAGCTTTTTATAATTTCTCAAAACTTTGTAAAAGAATTCAAAATGAGAAAAATCTTAATATTTGTAGTGTTAGAAGTGATCATGGTAGAGAGTTTGATAATGATGATTTTATTATGTTTTGTGATGACCTAGGAATAGATCATAACTTCTTAACTCCTAGGACTCCTTAGCAAAACGGTGTGGTTGAAAGAGAAAATAGAACTCTTAAAGAAATAGCTCGTACTATGCTTTGTGAGAATAATTTACCTAAATATTTTTGGGCTAAAGCTGTTAACACTGCATGATATGTTTTAAACCATGCCATAATTATACCTATTCTTAAGAAAACCCCTTATGAAATTTGGAAATGTAGAAAACCTAACATTAGCCATTTGCGTGCTTTTGGTTGTAAATGCTTTGTATTGAATACAATAAAGATAATTTAGGAAAATTTGATGCTAAATCGGATGAAGCTATATTTCTTGGTTATTCTATGTCTAGTAAAGCTTATAGAGTATTTAATAAAAGAACTCTACTTGTTGAAGAATCTGTGCATGTTGTTTTTGATGAATCTAACGATATTATTTCCAAGAATCTTGTAAGTAATGATATTGTAGAAAATCAACCAAGCATGGAGAGCATTTACAAAAAGGAAAATGAAGAAAATCCATTACACGAACATGAAGAAGAAATGACAATGGAGAAACTTCAAGAAATATATGCTCTTCCAGAAAATGACTCAAATCTTCCAAAAGAATGGAAGTATGCTCATGGCCACCCCAAAGACCTCATCATAGGAGATGCGGCGGAAGGTATAAAAACTCGTTCCTCTATTAGAAATATTTGTGGTAACTTAGCGTTTGTTTCACAAATTGAACCAAAATCATTTTTAGAAGCTGAAAATGATGAAAACTGGATTTTAGCAATGCAAGAAGAATTAAATCAATTTGAAAGAAACGAAGTTTGGTTTTGACCCCTCGACCTAAGGATCATCCAGTTATTGGTACAAAATGGGTTTTTCGAAATAAAATGGACGAATCTGGAGTTGTTACTAGAAATAAAGCTAGATTAGTAGCTCAAGGCTATAATCAAGAAGAGGGAATTGATTTTGATGAAACTTTTGCACCAGTTGCTAGACTTGAAGCTATTAGAATGTTACTTGCTTTTGCGTGTTTTAAAGATTTTAAATTATATCAAATGGATGTTAAAAGTGCTTTTTTAAATGGGTACATTTCGGAGGAAGTCTATGTTGAACAACCTCCCGGTTTTGAAAATCATAAATATCCGGATCATGTTTTCAAACTTTCAAAAGCTTTATATGGCTTGAAACAAGCTCCTAGAGCATGGTATGAAAGATTGAGTAATTTTTTACTTGACAAAGATTTTTGTAGAGGAAAAATTGATACAACACTTTTTATAAAAATCAAAAAAGAAGATATGTTAATTGTTCAAATTTATGTTGATGATATCATTTTTGGTGCTACTAATGAAAATTTGTGCAAAGAGTTTGCTAAAGATATGCAAGGTGAATTTGAAATGAGTATGATGGGGGAGTTAAATTACTTCCTTGGTCTACAAATTAAACAAACTAATGATGGGATCCATTTAAATCAAACAAAATATATCAAGGATCTACTCAAAAGGTTTGAAATGGAATCAGCAAAGCCTGCAGCAACTCCAATGAGCACATCAATAAAAATCGACAAAGATGAGCAAGGTAAACCTGTAGATGAAAAGAAATATCGAGGTATGATTGGTTCTTTACTCTATCTTACTGCAAGTAGACCCGACATAATGTTTAGTGTTTGTATGTGTGCACGTTTTCAATCAGCACCGAAAGAGTCACACATCACCGCAGTCAAACGCATTTTTAGATATCTTGTCGGCACTCAAAATTTGGGATTATGGTATCCTAAGGGAACCACCTTTGAACTTTTTGGTTACTCAGATGCCGACTTTGCGGGATGTAGACTTGACCGAAAAAGCACTAGTGGCACTTGTCATTTTCTTGGACACTCACTCACTTCTTGGTTTTGCAAAAAACAAAACTCAGTGGCTCTGTCAACTGCTGAAGCAGAATACATTGCCGCCGCTGGGTGTTGTGCACAATTGCTTTGGATGAAACAACAACTTCAAGATTTTGGACTTCACTATGATAAAATTCCTATAAAATGTGACAACACAAGTGCCATTAACCTTTCAAAAAATCCTATTCAGCACTCACGCACTAAACACATTGAAATAAGGCATCATTTTCTAAGAGATCATGTACTCAAAGGTGACATTGAACTCGAATTTGTGCCTACAAATTGTCAATTAGCTGACATATTTACCAAGCCTCTAAATGAAGAACAATTTTGTTATATTAGAACAGAACTTGGTATGATGAATACTCCAATATAATGTTTCTATTAAAAATAATTTGTTTTTAAAATAATTAAATAAAATAAATATTGTAATAATAATTATTATAAAAAAAAATAATAATAATAATAATAATAATAATAACAATAATAATATACATATATTTATATATATAATTTTTCTCTCTCTCTCTCTCCCTTTCCGTCTCTATCTCTCACCCACTCTCTCCTTTGCTCTCTCTTTCTCTTTCTCTTGTTATCTCACTCTCCCCTTCTTCTTCATACCCTTAGCCGAATCCATCTCCACCCTCACCATAGCCTACAACCAACTCCACCATCAACAAAATCATCCATCACTTTCATCACTATCACCATCCACCCAAATCCCTCACCAATCTTCCGAAACCCCATCACTGTTCTACCACAAAAAAAAAAAAAAAAAAAAAAAAATTTCTGCATCATCTTTACCGATCCATCCAGTTCCATCGCCAATCCACCAAGATCCGTGAGTGATCCATCAAGATCCATTGCCGATCTACAAAAATTCACCACCGATCTACCCAATCTTCTCCATTTCTTCCGAGCATCAAGGTCATCACCGATCAACATGTTAAAATTATTGTTGCACTGTGTTGTATTTTTTTACTTGTTATATGTGCTCCAAATTCTCTTGGATTTCATATTGGATGCTTCTACCTTGATTGAAGTATTTGTTTTTATTTTTATTTTTTCCTTTTATGCTAGTGCACTTGGTGTAGTTGTTTATGGCCAGATCTTAAGGGCCTTTGGTGTCATAGATTGGTAATTTATTTCTTCAATTTTATGTAATTTCTAGTGCATTAATTCAGGGGGAGACTCATATTTTGAGATTAACAATCATTATAAAAATATATATATATAAAAAAAAGGGGGACATATGTATATTCTGTGCATAATTTTAGGGGGAGTATAAATACATTTTGTTTTCTTATCTGCCATTATCTGCACCAACAATTTTTTTTAATTAACAAAAAAAAATAAATAATAAAAAAAAATTTAATAATAATAAAAATAAAATAAATCAATAAATAAAAAAGGAAGGAAATGCTCGCAATTTTATTTCAGAAAAGGAAAATATTACTCGATTACATGTAAATTTTCAGAAGGCTTCACAGATTTTTTCTTTTTCACTTCTCTCAACAATTTTTCATGAGCCTCTTTTACATGTCTCTCTCTATTTTCGATTTCTGTGAGTCTTGGCATTATCACCGTTGCATAATAATGCACTGCATTCTCCAACTGTGCATTTTTCCTTTTTAGCTCTTTCTTCTCCTTAGCCATATTAACTACTTGTTGTTTTAACAAGCACACCTCATCTCTCCATTGCTGATTTTCTTGTACTCTTGCTTGTAATCGTCGCGCCATATTAGTAACTGCAGTCATGGCCTGTGTACTAAGAGCCATAGTGTTATTAATAGCATCGAAATCATTTCGATTGCCGATAACACTAGAACCCTCATTTACAGGCATAACATGTGCCTGTGTCACTGGTACTCTCTCATTCGCCTGCATTACAGGCACTTCATGCAGGTCCGACTCATTGATCGACAAGGTAAGGAATGACATGATTACAAAAGAAGCTAAAACAAATTTTTCTCTCAAAACACTTGATGATTTTGTATCTTTGCCTCTGATCTGTGTCACTTTTTATACACTCCATTGCTCCATTACTCGATGCATATCTAATCTATCTGCTCAAATCTTTTATTTGTCCATATTTCCTGCGCTTGAGATGCTCCAAAATCCCCCCAATGATTCCGACAAGACAAACGGCCCACTATTTTATTTTTGGCCGCTCAAATTATTGTCTCCAATGTGTTTGTTTCTTATTTTCATCTTTATTTTGATGATGTCAAAGGGGGAGAAAAAATATGATTTTGTCAATTTTATTTTGTGTCAAATCCATACACATATTGCCATCATCAAAAAGGGGGAGATTGTTAATCATATTATTTAATTTTGATGATGTCTAAAATATATTATTTAATATACATATTATTTGACACAAAATATTATCTTTTTAAAATATATATTTGTTAAATATTATTTAAATAAAATAATATTATCTTTTTAAAATATATATTTGTTAAATATTATTTAAATAAAAATATTTTAAAAAAGCTTTACTATTCACTTTTTGAAAAATAGGGTTAATTACTATTCATCTTTTGACAAAACGATTAGTTTAAAATATATATTTGTTAAATATTATTTAAATAAAAATATTTTCAAAAGTTTACTATTCACTTTTTGAAAAATAGGGTTAATTACTATTCATCTTTTGACAAATCAATTAGTTATATAATTTTGATAAAAATGATTGATTGGTTGTATTATTTTGACAAATTTGATATTTATGGGTTGTCTTGTTTTGACAAAATTGATATGGAGTGGTAAAATATATTTAGTTTAAAATCTCTACAACTTGTACAATATTTTAAAGAGAGCATATATTTTCAGATCCATCATAAATATTGTTTAAAGAGATTTTTCTGTGTATGCAAATATTTGATCAAAACATATATAACGTTATATGCAGAATACATCGCGTGCGCTATTAAATTTTTTACATTACATTGATTATATCATTTCACACTACACTACATTGATTATATCATATTATAATCAAACAAAAAGAAAAAGATGGAATTATATATATGTATATATATATATCTTATAAACAAGATGGAGCAAATCATTTAAGTTTTTGAAAGTTGTGAACTTTGTATTAAATTGTCTACAAAAATGGTGATTCCATGTTTGAAAAAAATCAGTCTTATTTTTATTCTTATCATTTGCTGACTTTTTAAAATTAAGGAGTGTGCTTATGTAAGCGATGACATCAAGAGCCTGCTTATGTAAGCCATGACATCAGGAGCGTGCTTATGTAAGCGATGACGTCAGGAGCGCGCTTATGTAAGCCATGACGTCAGCAAGGAGCGTCCAACGGGTATATTTTTGTGTATAAATAGAGGTGTTGGATGTGGAGAAGAACCAAGAACTTGAAGAGAAAAATTTTCTGTGAGCTCCAAAATTCTGAGTATTCTGCTCTTTCACTTTCAGATCTAAATCTAGCCTTTGTTCTTACACTTTCATATCTACTCTTTGTGAGAGAATTATTGTAAAGAGGGCTTGAATTACCCTTATTCTTATTCCTTATTTTTAGAGAGATTTTGTAAGAGTAAGGCTTTTATTGTTGAGTGAGGCTCAATAGATAAGAGTAAGTCCTGTGCCAAATCCACAAGTTTGGTGGTGTATTTATTCAATTGATAGTAAAGAAATTCTCAAGGAGGTTCCTTGGGGAGTGGACGTAGGCCGGCGTGCCGAACCACTATAAATCGCGGTGTTTGATTTTCTCTCCCTATCTCTCTTACATTTATATTGCTAATTATATTCTGTTTGTTTTATTTATTAAAATTTTGAATATTGTGTTAATTTTAATACTGTGAAATTTTTTAATAACCCAATTCACCCCCCCTCTTGGGTTGCCTATCTGGGATAACAATAAAGATCACTACCTTATCAATTCATTCAACCTTGCGATTTAGTTTTGGTCATGTTGGTGCTCAAATTCCCCCTTCAGATATTATAACCTCCCTCTAAAATATAAAATAAAACAATTGACAAACACAAATTTTTTAGGGAAAATTGGCCTAAGGTCCCTCCTCTACTTTTGATAGGAGGAGAGGTCCAAAATAATATATTTTGATGTCTAAGGTCCCTTAAATTTATTTTAAGTTATAAAATACCTAAATTACCCTTTCTTTATAACATAAATTTGTTTGAATATTATATTGTTGATTTAACTGATAGATTTTGGAAACCGAATTTGCAGGGGAGATTTCGTCGGAGTTTTGGTCGGAGATTTCAGTGGAGATTTCATGGTGGAGATTTCGTCGGTGTTTCCGGTGGTGTTGACGAGAAAGATTGATACGATCGTGTAGATTTTGTTAGAGATTTCGTCGGAGATTTCAGTGGTGTTACAGTGTGTTGATCGCGTATATTTTCAGTGGAGTTGAATCAGGTTAGTTTTCGATGGAGATACCACATGCATTTTGATTTTTGTTTTGAATTTTTGTTTAGAGAGAGGCGAGTTTGATAAAGTTGATTTTTATTTTTGGAATTAATTTTTGATTCTTTGTTTTTTAATCAATTTCAAAGAGTGTTGACAGTGTGTTGATCGTGTAGGTTTTTGAGTGGAGTTGAATCAGGTTTGTTTTCGATTTAGATTCCACATGGATTTTGATTTTTGTTTTGAATTTTTGTTTTTAAGTGAGTAACAAAACTTATTTTCATTCTTTGTTTTCTGATCAATTTCAAATAGTGTTGACAGTGTAGGTGATTTTGATGTTTATAGTTCATTTTTCGTGCTCTGTTTTTTATCAACATGCTGATCAATGATAAGTTTTGTTATGTTTTTTTAAACCAGAGAAATTTCATTTTCTGCACTTTTGTTTTTGTAGTCCAGAGAAAATTATAAGTGCATATGGACATATTATTAGAAGTTTCTAATGCAGATAGAATATGAGAAAGTGAATGTAAGTTCATAAATTTCTCTGGACTTGTATTTGTAGTTCAGAGAAAATTGTAAGTTTGTTACTCACTTTTAGTTTGTAAATTTCTATGATTGTAAATTTCTCTGGACTTGGATTTTTTTCTATGATTGTGTTTAATAGTTAGCAGTAAATTTCTTTGTGATTCATTGAGTTTCTGTGATTTTGTTTTTTATCATCTTGAAGGTGAATATGAGTTTGTAGATGTCTATAGACTTTTATTTTAAGTTCAGAGAAAATTATAATTTTTAGAAATTTCTCTGGACTTTTATGTTGTTATTGTGAAGTGTTTCTATGTTAACTAAATTATTTTTCTTGTTTTTTGTTTCAGTTTCAATGGACAGTACAGTGTTGTTGCTGTGTAAATATGGGAATGATACTATTGTCATTAATGTTTCATGCGAATTGAATTTTGAGGAATTGGTTGGAATTTTGTGTAAAACATGAGAGAATTTGAAACCTGAGACTATGTGTATTTCATATTCTATTTTGGGCCATCCGAATTGTATGGTTCGAAATAATATTGATTTTTTGAATATGTTGAGGGTTGTTTGTGCACGCGGTTGATGTTTCAGTTACTAGATGTGGTACTTCTGATGAAGAGGATGAAGTGGGGTGTAATTGGGTAGATGTTGTAGATGGTGAGTGTGATAGGCTGGTGGATATTGAAAGGAATTCACTCTCTAAGTTTTGTTCTCACCAAGAAACGGTGTTATTGTCGGCTCGTTGGCGGAATAATATTACGAGTGTTGGACAAAAGTTTGAGGGTGGTGTGGTTGAGTTCCGTACTTTTTTGTGCAAGTATGCTATTGAGTTGGTTTTCAGTTTACGTATGTTAAAAATGACAAGTTTAGGGTTACGGCAGAATGTGCATATAAGGAATCAAGGGGTTGTCTGTGGCGTGTACATGCTTCTGTTGAAAAAACAAATGGGTTCTTCTACATAAGGACTTTGAACAATGAACATACGTGTGGTGTGGCGGTTCGTACGAGTAAACATTCGAGGATGACTTCCAGCTTAGTTTCTGGGCTGATAGTTGAAGAGGTAAGTGCAAAACCTTTAACTCGTCCAGTGGATGTTGTGAAAGAAATGAAAGACAAGTATGGGGTCTCAATCAGTTATAACTGTGGTTGGTTGGGTGTTGAAAAAGCAAAACGTAGTACATATGGGGATTCTTGTTTGTCATTTGATCAATTACGGTGGTATTTTGATGAGGCATTGAAGAACAATCCAGGTAGTCGTTTTGAGTTAGATTTTGAAGATAACAAGCGTTTTAAAAGAGTGTTTGTGGCTTTTCATGCATGCATTGCTGGTTTCAAATATTGTCGGTCATTGCTTTTTCTTGATGGAACATTTTTGAAAGGACGATACAAAGGAGTTATGCTTGCTGCAACGGGGAAAGATGGTAATGAAGGTAATTGTAAATATATATAATTTTATGTAACTATGTGAATTTTTTATACATGTAGGAATTGAGTGAATGTGATTTTTCTCTGACACTTTGAATTTTCTCTGGTTTTGGCCACTGTGTGGATTTTCACTGGATTTGTTTTTGTCACTAAGTCAATTTTCTCTGGATGTTGCCAATGTGTGAATTTTCTCTGGAGTTGGGCACCAAGTGAATTTTCTCTGGATGTTGGCAGTGTCAAATTTCTCTGGTTGTTTATTGTTCTAATTTTCTCTGCATGTGTATATCTGATATGCTTGTTCCTATTTGTTTTGTAGGTTTTTTCCCTGTAGCTTTTGCTGTTGTTGATGCTGAGAATAAAGAGAATTGGTGTTGGTTTCTTGAACATTTATGTGGAGTATTGGGATCAGAAAGGGTGATAAGTTTCATATCAGATCGACATTGTGGTATTGTGGAGGGAATTGCTAGGTTTTTCCCTAACTGCTTTCATGGATTTTGTCTTGAACATCTAAAGAGAAATCTGAGGGATAAGTTGTCATGTGGAAACACAAATTTGGTTAGGGAGACGATTGTGTCCAAGTTTTCAGAATGTGCATATGCGCCAACAAAGGCATCATTTCATTTCAAGTTAAATGAATTAAAAAGTGAGGGAGGGGACATTGTGATTGCTTTCTTGAGAAGTTTACCATATGAAAATTGGAGTGATGCATATTTTGCGGGGAAACGTTATGGTGAGATGTATTCAAATGTTGCTGAGTCATTCAATTCATGGATACGAGAAGCTCGGCACTTGCCAATAACAAACTTGGTGGACATGATACGGTTGCAAATTATGAATATGAGGTCTGATAGGAGGCTGCTCTCTAGTAAATGAAATAAAGTTCTGTGTCCTCGTATGGATAGTGTATTGGAGAAGTATTTTTTGGATGGTGTAGACACCCCATTTTTGACCGACCTTAAGACTTAGACGTCACCGATTGAGCGCTCGGTGATGTCGCATACTGTGCTCGTTCAGAAGTCCCAGAGTCGCGGCCGTGCGCCCTGCCTCCGGACTTCCGAATCCTCTTCTGTGCCTTGTCTCGGTTTGCGAACCAGACTCGGTTTTCTCTGTTTTCTTTCCTGAGGGAAGGGAGTAGTCCTGTAGACTATTTCTCGGTGGCCGTGTGCTACATTTCGTGGCCGTAGGCCATTTTGCCCATTTCGGAGCCCGGTTCCCGGTTTTCGGAGCCGTCAGGCCGTGTGCCTCGGTTCGGGACCGCCCAACCGTCTCCGATTCCTCCGGTTCTTGGCATGTACCTTTGTTTCATCATAATAGAGCACCCTGGGGCCCCTGATGCCCACTTCGTGGCCGTATGCCACTTTCGGCGCCTGCAGCCGGTTTTCGGGACCCCGAACTGCGCGGTTTGGCCCCCGAGCATTCTTTTCGCATCGGTTTTCTCCGGTTCTTGGCATGTACCTCTGTTTCATCATAACAGAGCACCCTGGGGCCCCTGATGCCCACTTCGTGGCCGTATGCCACTTTCGGCGCCTGCAGCCGGTTTTCGGGCCCCGAACCTCGCGGTTTGGCCCCCGAGCATTCTTTTCGCATCGGTTTTCTCCGGTTTTTGGTAGGTACCTCTGTTTTATCATTTTGAGGAACACTGGGGTCTCTGATACCCACTTCGCTGCTGAACACCACTTCCGGTGCCCGCAGCCCATTTTCGGGACCCCGAACTGCGCGGTTTGGGCCCCGAGCGTTCATTTCTCATTAGTTTTTGTTCAATTTTGGCAGGTACCTCTGTTTCAACATTAGGAAGATCACTGGAGGGTAGGAGGCCAGCAATTATCCCAGATAACCAGTTTCGCTCCTCCGGCGCCCGTTTTGCTCACTTCCGGGCCAATGTTGAACACCCTAGGCCCATTTTCTTCCAACCAAAGCTACATATCTGTGATCAGGGGACATGGGAGGACCCTAAAAACTACTGGTCAGCCAGAAATTCCAGGTTTCATTTTTGAGCCCCTCCTTCCAGCTCTATGTTGTGGCTCCTGCTTCAGTGTTGCCAATTTCCGACCTTGAAACCTTGTTCTACACATCTGGGAGGACCCTAAAAGTTGGTGGTCGGCCAGCATTTGTTACATTCATTTTTGAGCCTCTCCTTCAAGCTCTATGTTGTGGCTCCTGCTTCAGAGTTGCCAGATTCCGACCTTGGGGCCTTATTCTACACACATGGGAGGACACCTTTGCTTGGTGGTCGGCCAGCAATTTTCATCTTCATTTTTGGGCATGGCCGGCCGGCCAGGGTGAGTGGCTGGCCGACCAGGTGGGGTGGCCGGCCGGCCACCTCCCAGAAAGTTCCCTAGCCGGCCAGCTTTATGCTTTCCAGCCCATTCCAGCTGTCCGGATATTTTTGGCAAAATATCCCAGCATCCGGGGGATATTTTGGGAGGGAAAGATTGCCTCCATTTCCCTCCCCTTTTACACCTTTTCTTGCTTACTTAAAGGGCTGGACAGCCCCTTTGCCTAGGTTGGAAAAATTGGTCTCAAGACTTCATCTCTCAAACCCTCCATTTCCATAGCCAAAAACCTAAAAAACTTCCAAGTTCCTAGGCAATTCCTTCATCAACCCTTAGCTCCACCATCCCCACTACCATTCCAGCAGCAAGGAAGTGTTCTCCAGTGGCTAAGAAGCAACAAATTCAGGCCAAGAGGTAGCAACAATTGGATCTTCAAGGGTAAGTCTCAAAATCTCTTTTTGTAGCATAATTTTGCTTCCTATTTCTACCCTATTTCCTTTCAGTTTTTGGGCTTTGACCCATACTGGTTTTAGGCTTATTTTGAGCCCCTCTACAACATTGTAGAAGGGCTCAACTTCATTTGGTGTCTCCATGATACACTTGTTTCAATATCTAGCTTGTATGTCACAATCTTGTATGCTATTTTTGGCCTATTTTCATTTGTTTTTGGGGCTCCGACCCCTACTGGTTTTGTGCTTATTTTGAGCCCCTCTACAACATTGTAGAAGGGCTCAACTTCATTTGGTGTCTCCATGATACACTTGTTTCAATATCTAGCTTGTATGTCACAATCTTGTATGCTATTTTTGGCCTATTTTCATTTGTTTTTGGGGCTCCGACCCCTACTGATTTTGTGCTTATTTTGAGCCCCTCTACAACATTGTAGAAGGGCTCAACTTCATTTGGTGTCTCCATGATACACTTGTTTCAATATCTAGCTTGTATGTCACAATCTTGTATGCTATTTTTGGCCTATTTGCATTTGTTTTTGGGGCTCCGACCCCTACTGGTTTTGTGCTTATTTTTAGCCCCTCTACAACATTGTAGAAGGGCCCAACCTTGTTTGGCCATTCTATATACCACCTCCCTTTGAAATCCACTTTAGGCCCTAATTCTTGCATGTTTTGTAGCCTTTTGTGCTTTTGGTTTTAGCTCTTGGTCAGAACTGAAAGGGGTCTTATTTTTACCCCCTATACATGTTTCATGAATAAAGTTTTGTTGTTTGGTGTATTCTTTGCATGTCTCTTGTTATAAGCTCTTTTGAGCTCCATTTTGCATGGAATTGTTAGCATGTTTGTATATTGATTTTGGGGTTGCCATAAACTGAATATATGCATGTTTTTGGCCCCTCTTCAATTTTGTAGAACTGTTTTTTCTGGTTTGAGCATTGTATATATTACTTGCTTTGTAATTCCTCTCTTTTTCCCCGTTTTTGCAAGCTATTTTTGCCATGCTTGTGGTTGTTATTTAGCCTTGCTTTGTACTGAAAAAATGCCATATTTGGGGCTTCCTTGTTACTGTTTTTGCTTTCATGTATCAATTTTGCATGTTTAGCATAGCCGTAGGCCATTTCGGGTACTTAGAATCACATTTCGGGATGATTTCATGCATCGGTTGTCATTTCGTATCATTTCGGGACTGTTTTCCCTTTCATTTAGGTGCTGAAATTTGGTTGGCATGCTTGCATATCATTTCCCGTGCTATTTCATGCCTTCGGGCCATGCCTCGGTTTGCGCGCCCATGGGTACGCACTTCGAGGCACCTCTGTTTTATCCGACGGCATCTGATGTGAGTGTGGCTGAGGTCCACTCATGTTAGTATAAGCCCAATTTGCATTTCCGTCTCATCATATCATCGCCTCGGTGTGCGTGCCTGTGGGCACACATTTCGAGGCACTTCGGTTTTACCCGATTTCTCATCATATCATCGCCTCGGTGTGCGTGCCTGTGGGCACACATTTCGAGGCACTTCGGTTTTACCCGATTTCTCGTATCATCGTCTCGGTGTGCGTGCCTGTGGGCACACATTTCGAGGCACTTCGGTTTTACTCGATTTCTCGTATCATCGCCTCGGTGTGCGTGCCCGTGGGCACACATTTCGAGGCACTTCAGTTTTACCCGATTTCTCATATCATTGCCTCGGTGTGCGTGCCTGTGGGCACACATTTCGAGGTACTTCGGTTTTATCCGATTTCCACTTCATGTCATCGCCTCGGTGTGCGTGCCTGTGGGCACACATTTCGAGGCACTTCGGTTTTATCCGATTTCCACTTCATATCATCGCCTCGGTGTGCGTGCCTGTGGGCACACATTTCGAGGCACTTCGTTTTACCCGATTTCCACTTCACATCATCGCCTCAGTATGCGTGCCCGTGTGCACGCATTTCGAGGCACCTCATTCTCATAGCGTTGTGCATGCTAGGACTGTATATTAGTTGCATTTCATGTATATCATGCATATTGCACGGGAAACGAGGCGCGTTTTGTACTCCGAGTAACGGAACGGGTCTCAATTCCCAAGTCACCGACACTCCGGATTACCCATGATGGAGTTAGGTTTTGTTGTAGCATTCATCTGCATTGCATCCGATAGTGAGTTGTGCAATCCGACCCCTCGGCCATCATGCATCGGTATGCGTGATTGGTGGCACGAGGATCGAGGCATGCATATATTTGTGAAATACATTGCTATGCCCTTTTCCTGCTCTCTGTTGCAGCAAGATAAGGAATCAGCAACTTTTCAAAGTCGGGCACGCATTTCAAGAAACATTGCAAACAGAGGCTAAATCGGGCATTCCAGTGGATTTCTGCGCAAGGCAGCCCAAAATGCAGTATTCATCAGAAACGAGGCAGCCCCTGGCTTGCAAGCCAGTCTACCGCTTTCTTAGTTTAATTTTTAATTAATTAAGAATATGTATATTTCGGACTGTATTATTCTTTTATTCGGACTGTATTATTATTTATTCGGACCCTCTGCGCGAGGGCATAACTGTAATAAGTGTGGGTGAGTGTGATGTATGTCTTCCAACCCCACGTCTTTCTCCCTTTTATTTACCCGCTTATGTTGGTTAGATATAGGGCATATTTCAATTAGCATACAGTATGACAGCATGTTTGCATCATTCATCTGTTTTGCACGCACCGGGCTCGGCGCATCATACAAACTGCATTTGTATTTCAATTCCAAATTGAATACATGTTAGTTGTAGCATTTCATATACCATGTTTAGAATAGCCGAGCCTGCTATAGTTGCATTTTTGCATGTGTTGCATTAGGCATTCTGTATACTTAGGATCCATGCATGATTTCTAATCGGTTCCTGTTTTGGCTTGGAGTATTAGGTGAGTTTTATGCTTTAGCATCCTTGCATGCGTGTGAGTGTTGCCATGATAGCATGCTTACCATGAGGCTAACTGCTTATGTGATATTACTGCCTTGACTGCCTGTGGGTGGAGGTTGGGTTACTTGGATTGGGACGATTCATTGACTGTTTGTTTTAAGCCCACTAGATAGTGGCAAAATCATGTTTTCTAAGCCCACCTGAGGGTGGCAAATCCGCGTCTTAGCCTACCTGCGGGTAGCACTATCAAACCATTTTCAAACAAACAAACATGAAATGTTTTGTTCCAATTCAGGCGGCTCAGTCTATACTTATTTGCTGCGAGCATCACATAGTAAACTAGGCTAATAACCGGTATAAGAGCATACAATGTTTTCAAAAACAGATATCATGGTTAGTAGAGGCCGGTCTTTGACCGGGCGAGCGGGGGTGCTCACGATGTGACCTTCCCCAATCGTATCCAAGTTCCCGAGCCAACTTTGGTGATGACGGACACGTGGCCTTTGGCACCGAGTCAGGGTTTCCTAAATTTCCCATTTTAAAATATTTAGGTGGCGACTCTGTTATCTGGCAAAGCAGTCCATGTTTGGCACTTCTTTCAAAAAATCAGTTTTCAAAACGATTTGCCGGATTTGGACTCTTTGGTTCAAGATTAAGAACCGTGACATTTGAGTCCTTAAACTGTAGTGACCCCAATATGAACAGAACGGGACTTAACACCTCCCGGGGTGTTCGGGGGACGTCTACAGTTTCTGGCGACTCTGCTGGGGATTTAGAGAACTTGACTCGAACTCATGACATCTGTTTTTGACTACACTTGTGTGTTTCTTTGCATTGCATTTGCATCGGTGCGCCTAGGACACCGTGTTTGCCATATGCCATTCCCGAACGATTTGCCGGAGGCTTGTCTTGTCAAGTCATGTCCGTAAGGCTGATCGGCTCTGGGCTCTGACAGCATGGGAACACAAACCCCGGTTTTACCGGGGCACCCTTTTTGACCATTCGACCTAGTGCATATTCGGATCCATAGTGACCATTCCAAACTAGGACAGGTTGCTTACCCGTTTATAGGTTGTTTGAAGCCGCTGCGTGCGTAGTGAAACCCTAGCTCCTGACAAAATAGGACAGGGAAACCCTACCCCAACATAGGGGTATTTTGGCTCTCACTTATCTGTTATGTGCTTGTTAGAGTGTGTCTCTACAGGGAATGCATGTATCAGTTTGCGAGTTTGGGCATCAGGCCTGCGGGCACCAATTCAGTATTTTGGGTATCAGGCCCGCGGGCATCAGTATTTGGTGGAATCGGTTTTACCTGAGGGTATCAGCTTACAAGCGGAATTTTGGGGGCAGAATTCAGTAGAGGGCACACTCATTCGGTTTTGTTCATATCTGTTCTGGTGAAATTGGGCTGAGATGCTGTCCGTTTTCTCTTTTGCTAGGTAGTCCTGGAACCATAGCTTCAGAGGGCTCCAATATCCCCCGGGTACACCGAACTTGTGTTGATAGACTTTGTCGGGTCAGAGATTCAGTTCAAGGGCAATCAGTGTTCCTTTACCAAAGGCAGGGTGAAGAGGGCCAGTCAGGCACAGATCACCAGTTCAGTAGTTACCAGATCAGTGGCCCTTATCCATTCCACCAGTGAACAGTCAGGCTGAGTCTCAGTTTCTACTGCAGGGATAGACATACCAGTCAATCAGATGGAACCGCAGAATACATCAGTGGTAGAGGCGATGATGCGCCAGATGCAAGAAAGTATGAAGCTCATGCAGGAGGACGCTGTCCGCCAAGCGGAATTTTCCAAGCAGCAGGCTGCAATCATGGCTCAGCAAGCCGAGCTCATCACTAGGTTGCAACAGCAAAGCGGCGCGTCTGCTTCACAACAAGTTCCTCCCCCAGCAGGAGCTCCAGCACCTGGGGAGATGCCAAATGTCCAGGAGGGTACGGACATTCCGGTAGGGCCTGCTCCGCCCCCAATTTTACCCCAGCTATCCAAAGCACCTACCAATCTGCTAGACTCTCCCTTCGAGTTCGAGGTCGACCCTACGGCGTTGAAATTGAGCAAACTTGAGAAGATGTTTAAGAAATCTCAGGGAGTCAACTCCATCCCGGACATTGGAGATGGATATACTGATTCGGTGGTGACATTGCCGGACAGGTTCAAAATGCCTCACATCGACCGTTTTGACGGGTCGGGAGATCCCATGGTCCACCTGAGTTTGTTTTCAGATGTTCTGCGCCCGATGGGCTTGACAAGATTACAGAAGCTTTCCCTTTTTGGCAGGACCCTGTCGGGTATTGCAGCCATCTGGTACGCCAAATTGGAGGATTCAGTGAAACGAAACTGGGAGGAGATGGCCGAGGCCTTCGTCGCACAATATTCATACAATACCCAGATTGAGATCACAACCCGTGATCTCGAGACGACCAGGCAAGAGCCGAAAGAGGGCTTCTCTGACTTTGTGGCCCGCTGGAGGGCCAAGGCCTCAATGATGACCATTAGGCCAACGGATAAGGATCAAATACGGATGGTTGTGCGCAACCTCCAGCCCAAACTAATGCAGAAAATGATCGTGCTCCCCTTCCATACCTTTTCAGATTTGCATGAGATGGGAGTACAGATCGAAGATGCCATGAAGCAGGGCCTTATTGACCAGGAGAAGGAGCAGCCTAGGCGAGCGTTTTCCCGCAATTCGAATGCAACCACTAGTGGTGATGCAGCTGCAAGATCTTCTGAAGTGGGCATGGTCACTACCACCACATCAAGAAAGGCTACCCCATTCACCGGTGCGTCCGGGAGTAACTCACAGACGGCCAAATATCCACCCCGAGTCAAGAGGGTTTTCACTCCACTTCATATGCCTCTGTCAAAGGCTCTAGAGGTCTTACTCCGGGAAGGACATTTGAAACCGTTGGAACAACGGCCCCTACCCGATCCTATCCCTGCAAAGCATGACCAGACTAAATACTGTGCCTACCATCAGCAAACCGGTCATGACACCGACAGTTGCTTTCGTCTGCGCCATGATGTACAAGATCTGTTTGACAAAGGGGTCATTGCCGTACCAGGTCCTGCAAAGTCTATCGGCACTTGATCAGTGAACTTGTGAGGGGATAATGTGATGTGGTCAGGGATGAACCAGCTGTGGGTGACGCTCAATTTACTCCAGACGTGGGAATGGCACGCACTGTTCTGAGTAATGTGCAAACACCAGTTTTTGTGCTTTCTGACCTGGGTATTGGGTCAGTTTTTGTTACTTTGTTTTGAGTCTGTCTTTTTGTTTTGAGTCAGTCTCTTTTGTCTTTGGGTCTGTCTTGTTGTATCGAGTCAGTCCTGTTGTATAGAAGTCGGGTGATTCCGGGGGTGTTACCTCGGGCGTCACCATTTTGTTTCGCGTTTGTCTTTTTGTTTTGTTTTGAGTCTGTTTCTGCCAGGGAGCCAGTTATGCCAACAGATTTTGAATGAAACAGCAGTGATTTCCATACTCTAGCATTTGCTTCTGCCTTGCGCCAGTTGTGCCAGAACTTGAAAGAAATGGCAGTGCTTTTCACCTGCTTTTCTGTGCCTTGAAGTCATTGTAATGACCTAAATTTTTCAAAACCTTTTTGAACACTGCGGTGAAAACAAAGAGGAAGGAATTCCTCGGGGTTTGCAAAACTTTGATCAAATAGAGAAAGAGAGGCGTGCTAAGCCCTTAATGAATGAAATCATGCTTGTCAGCGTGAGTACTGAGAAGGACCCTAGCTTTGATCCAGATTGGTCCTACACTGTCTTCAGCGCGAGCGATTTGTCGCTTTCTTAAAAATTTTCAAAAAAATGTTTTGCGCGGTCCTGCGAAGACCTGTGTGGAATCGCTCTTGAGATTGTGCAGCTTAGGATCGCTCTCGGTCCTCGAGACTCGACCCCTTTGCTTTCAAACCTTGAACTTGAATTCAGAAGGTTCAACGGTCAACTACAATGAGGCCTGTGTGGCCAGATTTGAAGCAGCCCTCGAACAAGAGGCACCAAAGTCAGATCAAGAGGATCAGATGTCGTCAAAAGAAGCTTGCAAAGCTAGAACAGAAGTACCCCCGAACTAGGGGCAAAAATGTCCGATGTGCTCGAAGAGCCGAAGATGGATCCTTCTGCAAATCAACAGCCACTCTCCTGGATACGAATGACTTCAAAATCTACAACCATTTGGCATGGACAAGTTACACTTTTACCCTTTGAGAGGCTCGCTGGGTCGAAAACCCGGAAGGGCGACCCAGGCAAAAGTTAGAGCAAAGAAAAATGAAAAAGAAAAAAGAGAAAAAATACAAAAAAAGAAGAAAGAGAAAAAAACAAAGAAGAAAAAAACAAAAAAAGAAGAAAGAATGAAAAGAAAAGAAAAACAAAGCTCGCAAGGTCGAAAACCTGCAACAGGCGCCTTGGCAAAAGTTAGAGCATAAAAAGGAGAGGTTAAATACCGAGTGTACCTTAACCCGAACTACGTAAGGCTTGATTCCCATCTTTGGGATACGTAGGCAACTTCATTCTGAAGTCCAGCCGTAAAACAATTCAAATTCAATTGTGTCCATGTAATGGTTTTGACCATCCTTGCCTTCTCTGTATCCGAGAGTACGGTTGCAATCGTCGCTCTGAGGACTGACCATAATGTGCTGCGGTGCCATCCAAACAAGGGCAACTTTCCGTTGCCATTCAATGTGCTGCGGTGCCATCCAAACAAGGGGCAACTTTCCGTTGCCATTCAATGCGCTGCAGTGCCATTCAAACAAGGGGCAACTTTCCGTTGCCATTCAATACGCTGCAGTGCGTTCAAACAAGGGGCAACTTTCCGTTGCCATGCAGCTCTCTTCAAGCACGGGGCACTTTTCCCTTGGATCCGAGGTTGTGCATCTCAGGAGTAGGTTTCATGCTCGTTGAGCAAGTGGCCGTGTGCAAAAATAGTTTTTGAGAATTTTTACTGAGGTTGACTATTTTCTCGAAAATCGTTCTATCTTTTCCAAAACTGGACAATTTCTTGGACCAAAAAAAGGAAAATTTTCAGTGCTCATAGCCTGACTTGCATGATTTCAAATCAAAAATTGAACAAGCATGTTAATCTAACTCTCATTTTGGTCAAAATTGTTTTAGTAGAAAGCAAAAAAACAAAAAATGGTCAAAATGATGAACTAGGGGCACAGTTGAGTCAGGAGTTCTGTCTTTTCCCTTTATCAAAATACTTGCCAAGAAGGGCACTCTACCTGCCAGAAAAGGGACAACTGAAGTAACGCAAAAAGGCTGAAAGCTCTCTCATCCTCCAAGCAAAAAAGTATCAAGCCAAGTGCGAAGCACGAACTGGAATGAGGCAAGATATTCCACTCCATCATCTGGACAGATCTGATTACGTCCAAACTCCCCAGCAGAGCATCATCAATCGATGTCAGCTGCAGATTTGCTACACACCTAGTTGTAGCGCAACCCCTCTGTGGGAGGAATTCACTAGCTGTGTGCAGAAGAAGAAGAATCTAGCAGAATGCTAGGGCACGAGCCCACAACTTGCTGTTTATCCATCAACCACCCAGGGGAGGGATGAAAAATGAGAGATTGAAGAATAGAGAGATGTGCGACGAGAGAAAAAGTGAGAAAAGGGCTTTTTCAGAAAAACAGAGCTTGAGGGCCGAGTGATGTGAGAACCACAAATGAGAAAGGGTGGGAAACACTACCCAAGGAAACAGGCTCCCTGTGCACGTCTGAGTGTCGTGTCTTTTCGTTTGTTCTCATTTCTTGTTTTAAGTCGTCCCGAGTGTTACTCGTTGTATTTAGGTTGTTTACCTTTTGTTTTCTGTGTTGAGTTGTTTTGCTGTGTGGTCAGTCGTAGGCTCAATACCCGTTGAGAATCTCTTTTCTCATTTCAAAAAAATAAAATCATTTGTGCTCCGAGTGCCGTGCCGTTCTCCACATTTGTGCAAAACAGAATTTGTTCTTTCATAAAATCGCAGGGTTCAACCCAGGTCATATGAGAACAGTAAAACCAGGATCTATCTGAAGCTATGAATTCCGGGCTGCAAAGCAAAAGCAAAAGAGGAAAATGTCGGGCATCTGAGTTTGTTCCAACTTCAGTAAGCTCCGAGATCGTATTCGTGTGTACCTCTTCAGGTCTTGCCAATGCTCCGAAGTATGAGTGTGCCTCTACCTCAAGCTCAAGATCAAGTCTGCCCAAGCCAAAATGGCGATCAGAAGTGCTCTCCTCGAGTACCGTTTCGTGCCAGGGACATCTTGGCCGTGTTTGCGATGAGTTCCTAGGAGACCAACTGCGACGGTGGAAACTAGAGTTCGAATGGCTGATGCCTAGAACGTAAAGGTTCGGGATTTCCGGGACTAAAGTCTGGTTTAAATACCCAGAGGCGTGTCCTCGGCTTGAAATCTGTATGGAAGCCCCATAGGTTGAGATAGCGTGTATGCACCTCAATTCTGGATACTGAACCAACCTAGTCTGTCACCCCGTTGGAGAATAGGGAAAGTTGTGAATATGATCAAGAAGAAAGGCAGCATCCAAAGTATTCTACGTGTAGACCCTTGTCAGCATTCCAGAGCCTTTGTACTGTGAGTTGAAGGTAAAGTGTTCGAAGAGCACAAGGGGAGATCCCCGTCGGAGAAGAGCGGTTCACCGCCACTCACCTCATGAGGTGCTTTCTAAAGCGCCGCTTTGTCCATTTATTGCTTTCCTTAAGCATCATGCATTGTAATGCATTGTACCTATCAAGTTCTTTCTCAGTCATGCACGATATTGTATGTACGGTTCATTCAAAGCAGTTCCATTTGAGATCATTCATTTAGTGTATCAATCACACTTCATTCACTTAGTGTATCGATCACACTCTCATTCATTTAGTGTATCAATCACACTTCATTCGCTTAGTATATCAATTACGTTTCATCATTTTGTGTATCTATCACACACAGTCTTACTTGGTATATCCATCATACACATTCTCATTTTGTGTATCTATCATGCACATATTTACTTTTGTCTATATTACACTCTCACTCAGTGTATCAATCACACTCACTCATCGTGTGTATCCATCACACACATTCTTATTTTCTGTATCACACTTTCAGTGTATCAATCACACTTCATTGATTTAGTATATCTATCATACTTGTTCACTAAGTGCATCTATCACACTTCGTGTTCACATTCAGTATATCTATCATACTTGTTCACTAAGTGCATCTATCACACTTCGTGTTCACATTCAGGATATATCTATCATACTTGCTCACTAAGTGCATCTATCACACTTCGTGTTCACATTCAGTATATCTATCATACTTGCTCACTAAGTGCATCTATCACACTTCGTGTTCACATTCAGTATATCTATCATACTTGCTCACTAAGTGCATCTATCACACTTCGTGTTCACCTTCAGTATATCTATCATACTTTGTTCACTAAGTGCATCTATCACACTTCGTGTTCACTTCAGTATATCTATCATACTTTGTTCACTAAGTGCATCTATCACACTTCGTGTTCACATTCAGTATATCAATCATACTTTGTTCACTAAGTGCATCTATCACACTTTGTGTTCGCTTTCAGTATATCAATCATACTTTGTTCACTAAGTGCATCTATCACACTTTGTGTTCGCTTTCAGTGTATCAATCACACACACCCGCTTTGCCTATTTAGTATATCAATCATACTTTGTTCACTAAGTGCATCTATTACACTTTGTGTTCACTTTTAGTGTATCAATCACACTCTGTTCACATAGTGCATCTATCACACTTTGTGTTCGCTTCTAGTCTATCCATCATACTTGTTCACTAAGTGCATCCATCACACTTTGTGTTCACTTTTAGTATATCAATCACACCCTGTTCACATAGTGCATCTATCACACTTTGTGTTCGCTTTTAGTATATCCATCATACTCGTTCACTAAGTGCATCTATCACACTTCGTGTTCACCTTTTAGTGTATCAATCATACTCTGTTCACATAGTGCATCTATCACACTTTGTGTTCGCTTTTAGTATATCCATCATACTTTGTTCACTAAGTGCATCTATCACACTTTGTGTTCCCCTACTCTGTTCACATAGTGCATCTATCACACTTTGTGTTCACCTTTTAGTGTATCCATCATACTTTGTTCACATAGTGCATCTATCACACTTTGTGTTCACCTTTTAGTGTATCCATCATACTTTGTTCACATAGTGCGTCTATCGCACTTTGCATTTGCCTTTTGTGTATCCATCACACTTTGCTCACTTCCTTCATTTAGTGTATCAATCACACTGTGTTCATATTGTGTATCAATCACACACACTCGCTTTGTATCTATCACACTATGCCTGCTTTGTGTATCTATCACGCGTTCGCTTTGTGTATCTATCATACACTCACCTAGTGTATCCATCACACTTTGCTTCATATAGTGTATCCATCACACTCGCTTCACTTTGCGTATCTATCACACACTCACCTAGTGTATCCATCACACTTTGCTTCATATAGTGTATCCATCACACTCGTTTCACTTTGTGTATCCATCACACGTTCGCCTAGTGTATCCATCACACTCGCTTCACTTTGTGTATCTATCGTACATGTTCGTGAAGATTCCATCATTCTCCGCATTCCTAACTGCATGAAATGTAGTTGTTGCTTTGCATTCTTGCTTAAAACTGTTGCATCTATTTGTCAATACTTGCTTCATTACAGCTTGCTGCACTTGCATAATCACCTGGCTCCGTGCCTATCATTTGCATTTTGCCCCCTTTTTGCCTGACGGCACGCCTGCGGGCACACATTTCTGTTCATCTTGTATGATTGTCTCACGTCTCGGCCTTATCAAAAAGGGTCGTCTCTGGGCTTTGACATTCACTCCCGTCACTGGTGACTTCGAGTCTGTCAAGAGGGGCAACTGTAGACACCCCATTTTTGACCGACCTTAAGACTTAGACGTCACCGATTGAGCGCTCGGTGATGTCGCATACTGTGCTCGTTCAGAAGTCCCAGAGTCGCGGCCGTGCGCCCTGCCTCCGGACTTCCGAATCCTCTTCTGTGCCTTGTCTCGGTTGCGAACCAGACTCGGTTTTCTCTTTTTCTTCCTGAGGGAGAGGAAGTAGTCCTGTAGACTATTTCTCGGTGGCCGTGTGCTACATTTCGTGGCCGTAGGCCATTTTGCCCATTTCGGAGCCCGGTTCCCGGTTTTCGGAGCCGTCAGGCCGTGTGCCTCGGTTCGGGACCGCCCAACCGTCTCGATTCCTCCGGTTCTTGGCATGTACCTTTGTTTCATCATAACAGGACCCTGGGGCCCCTGATGCCACTTCGTGGCCGATGCCACTTTCGGCGCCTGCAGCGGTTTCGGGACCCCGAACTGCGCGGTTTGGCCCCCGAGCATTCTTTTCGCATCGGTTTCTCCGGTTCTTTGGCAATGTACCTCTGTTTCATCATAACAGAGCACCCTGGGGCCCCTGATGCCCACTTCGTGGCGTATGCCCACTTTCGGCGCCGCAGCCGGTTTTCGGGCCCGAACCTCGCGGTTTGGCCCCCGAGCATTCTTTTCGCATCGGTTTTCTCCGGTTTTTGGCAGGTACCTCTGTTTTATCATTTTGAGGAACACTGGGGTCTCTGATACCCACTTCGCTGCTGAACACCACTTCCGGTGCCGCAGCCCATTTTCGGGACCCCGAACTGCGCGGTTTGGGCCCCGAGCGTTCATTTCTCATTAGTTTTTGTTCAATTTTGGCAGGTACCTCTGTTTCAACATTAGAAGATCACTGGAGGGTAGGAGGCCAGCAATTATCCCAGATAACCAGTTTCGCTTCTCCGGCGCCCGTTTTGCTCACTTCCGGGCCAATGTTGAACACCTAGGCCCATTTTCTTCCAACCAAAGCTACATATCTGTGATCAGGGGACATGGGAGGACCCTAAAAAACTACTGGTCGGCCAGAAATTCCAGGTTTCATTTTTGAGCCCCTCCTTCCAGCTCTATGTTGTGGCTCCTGCTTCAGTGTTGCCAATTTCCGACCTTAAAACCTTGTTCTACACATCTGGGAGGACCCTAAAAGTTGGTGGTCGGCCAGCATTTGTTACATTCATTTTTGAGCCTCTCCTTCAAGCTCTATGTTGTGGCTCCTGCTTCAGAGTTGCCAGATTCCGACCTTGGGGCCTTATTCTACACACATGGGAGGACACCTTTGCTTGGTGGTCGGCCAGCAATTTTCATCTTCATTTTGGGCATGGCCGGCCGGCCAGGGTGAGTGGCTGGCCGACCAGGTGGGGGGGCGGCGGCCACCTCCCAGAAAGTTCCCTAGCCGGCCAGCTTTATGCTTTCCAGCCCTTTCCAGCTGTCCGGATATTTTTGGCAAAATATCCCAGCATCCGGGGGATATTTGGGAGGGAAAGATTGCCTCCATTTCCCTCCCCTTTTACACCTTTTCTTGCTTACTTAAAGGGCTGGACAGCCCCTTTGCCTAGGTTGGAAAAATTGGTCTCAAGACTTCATCTCTCAAACCCTCCATTTCCATAGCCAAAAACCTCAAAAACTTCCAAGTTCCTAGGCATTCCTTCATCAACCCTTAGCTCCACCATCCCCACTACCATTCCAGCAGCAAGGAAGTGTTCTCCAGTGGCTAAGAAGCAACAAATTCAGGCCAAGAGGTAGCAACAATTGGATCTTCAAGGGTAAGTCTCAAAATCTCTTTTTGTAGCATAATTTTGCTTCCTATTTCTACCCTATTTCCTTTCAGTTTTTGGGCTTTGACCCATACTGATTTTAGGCTTATTTTGAGCCCCTCTACAACATTGTAGAAGGGCTCAACTTCATTTGGTGTCTCCATGATACACTTGTTTCAATATCTAGCTTGTATGTCACAATCTTGTATGCTATTTTTGGCCTATTTTCATTTGTTTTTGGGGCTCCGACCCCTAATGGTTTTGTGCTTATTTTGAGCCCCTCTACAACATTGTAGAAGGTCTCAACTTCATTTGGTGTCTCCATGATACACTTGTTTCAATATCTAGCTTGTATGTCACAATCTTGTATGCTATTTTTGGCCTATTTGCATTTGTTTTTGGGGCTCCGACCCCTACTGGTTTTGTGCTTATTTTTAGCCCCTCTACAACATTGTAGAAGGGCCCAACCTTTTTTGGCCATTATATATACCACCTCCCTTTGAAATCCACTTTAGGCCCTAATTCTTGCATGTTTTGTAGCCTTTTGTGCTTTTGGTTTTAGCTCTTGGTCAGAACTGAAATGGGTCTTATTTTTACCCCCTATACATGTTTCATGAATAAAGTTTTGTTGTTTGGTGTATTCTTTGCATGTCTCTTGTTATAAGCTCTTTTGAGCTCCATTTTGCATGGAATTGTTAGCATGTTTGTATATTGATTTTGGGGTTGCCATAAACTGAATATATGCATGTTTTTGGCCCCTCTTCAATTTTGTAGAACTGTTTTTTCTGGTTTGAGCATTGTATATATTACTTGCTTTGTAATTCCTCTCTTTTCCCCGTTTTTGCAAGCTATTTTTGCCATGCTTGTGGTTGTTATTTAGCCTTGCTTTGTACTGAAAAAATGCCATATTTGGGGCTTCCTTGTTACTGTTTTGCTTTCATGTATCAATTTTGCATGTTTAGCATAGCCGTAGGCCATTTCGGGTACTTAGAATCACATTTTGGGATGATTTCATGCATCGGTTGTCATTTCGTATCATTTCGGGACTGTTTTCCCTTTCATTTAGGTGCTGAAATTTGGTTGGCATGCTTGCATATCATTTCCCGTGCTATTTCATGCCTTCGGGCCATGCCTCGGTTTGCGCGCCCATGGGTACGCACTTCGAGGCACCTCTGTTTTATCCGACGGCATCTGATGTGAGTGTGGCTGAGGTCCACTCATGTTAGTATAAGCCCAATTTGCATTTCCGTCTCATCATATCATCGCCTCGGTGTGCGTGCCTGTGGGCACACATTTCGAGGCACTTCGGTTTTACCCGATTTCTCATCATATCATCGCCTCGGTGTGCGTGCCTGTGGGCACACATTTCGAGGCACTTCGGTTTTACCCGATTTCTCGTATCATCGCCTCGGTGTGCGTGCCTGTAGGCACACATTTCGAGGCACTTCGGTTTTACCCGATTTCTCGTATCATCGCCTCGGTGTGCGTGCCCGTGGGCACACATTTCGAGGCACTTCGGTTTTACCCGATTTCTCATATCATCGCCTCGGTGTGCGTGCCTGTGGGCACACATTTCGAGGCACTTCGGTTTTATCCGATTTCCACTTCATGTCATCGCCTCGGTGTGCGTGCCTGTGGGCACACATTTTGAGGCACTTCGGTTTTATCCGATTTCCACTTCATATCATCGCCTCGGTGTGCGTGCCTGTGGGCACACATTTCGAGGCACTTCGGTTTTACCCGATTTCCACTTCACATCATCGCCTCAGTATGCGTGCCCGTGTGCACGCATTTCGAGGCACCTCATTCTCATAGCGTTGTGCATGCTAGGACTGTATATTAGTTGCATTTCATGCATATCATGCATATTGCACGGGAAACGAGGCGCGTTTTGTACTCCGAGTAACGGAACGGGTCTCAATTCCCAAGTCACCGACACTCCGGATTACCCATGATGGAGTTAGGTTTTGTTGTAGCGTTCATCTGCATTGCATCCGATAGTGAGTTGTGCAATCCGACCCCTCGGCCATCATGCATCGGTATGCGTGATTGGTGGCACGAGGATCGAGGCATGCATATATTTGTGAAATACATTGCTATGCCCTTTTCCTGCTCTCTGTTGCAGCAAGATAAGGAATCAGCAACTTTTCAAAGTCGGGCACGCATTTCAAGAAACATTGCAAACAGAGGCTAAATCGGGCATTCCAGTGGATTTCTGCGCAAGGCAGCCCAAAATGCAGTATTCATCAGAAACGAGGCAGCCCCTGGCTTGCAAGCCAGTCTACCGCTTTCTTAGTTTAATTTTTTAATTAATTAAGAATATGTATATTCGGACTGTATTATTCTTTTATTCGGACTGTATTATTATTTATTCGGACCCTCTGCGCGAGGGCATAACTGTAATAAGTGTGGGTGAGTGTGATGTATGTCTTCCAACCCCACGTCTTTCTCCCTTTTATTTACCCGCTTATGTGGTTAGATATAGGGCATATTTCAATTAGCATACAGTATGACAGCATGTTTGCATCATTCATCTGTTTTGCACGCACCGGGCTCGGCGCATCATACAAACTGCATTTGTATTTCAATTCCAAATTGAATACATGTTAGTTGTAGCATTTCATATACCATGTTTAGAATAGCCGAGCCTGCTATAGTTGCATTTTGCATGTGTTGCATTAGGCATTCTGTATACTTAGGATCCATGCATGATTTCTAATCGGTTCCTGTTTTGGCTTGGAGTACTAGGTGAGTTTTATGCTTTAGCATCCTTGCATGCGTGTGAGTGTTGCCATGATAGCATGCTTACCATGAGGCTAACTGCTTATGTGATATTACTGCCTTGACTGCCTGTGGGTGGAGGTTGGGTTACTTGGATTGGGACGATCATTGACTGTTTGTTTTAAGCTCACTAGATAGTGGCAAAATCATGTTTTCTAAGCCCACCTGAGGGTGGCAAATCCGCGTCTTAGCCTACCTGCGGGTAGCACTATCAAACCATTTTCAAACAAACAAACATGAAATGTTTTGTTCCAATTCAGGCGGCTCAGTCTATACTTATTTGCTGCGAGCATCACATAGTAAACTAGGCTAATAACCGGTATAAGAGCATACAATGTTTTCAAAAACAGATATCATGGTTAGTAGAGGCCGGTCTTTGACCGGGCGAGCGGGTGCTCACGATGTGACCTTCCCAATCGTACCCAAGTTCCCGAGCCAACTTTGGTGATGACGGACACGTGGCCTTGGCACCGAGTCAGGGTTTCCTAAATTTCCCATTTTAAAATATTTAGGTGGCGACTCTGTTATCTGGCAAAGCAGTCCATGTTTGGCACTTCTTTCAAAAAATCAGTTTTCAAAACGATTTGCCGGATTTGGACTCTTTGGTTCAAGATTAAGAACCGTGACATTTGAGTCCTTGAACTGTAGTGAACCCAATATGAACAGAACGGGACTTAACACCTCCCGGGGCGTTCGGGGGACGTCTACAGATGGGAGGACATGGAATGTGAGTTTGTCATCTGATAATGTCTTTGAAGTGCATTGTTTTCCTTCGGTTATGGTTGATCTTGGGTTGAGAACTTGTTCGTGTCGAAAATGGGAAATAAATGGGTATTCATGTCAACATGCTGTTGCTGCAATTTTTAAGAGTAGAAGGAATTTGAATTCATTTGTTGAACCATTTTTTCATGCTGATATGTATCGTCAAGCGTACTCGTTTTCGATTGGCCCAGTTCCAACTGTTGAAAAACCTCTGTGTAGCATTGAAAATGCTATGATTTTACCTCCATTGAGCAAGAGACCAGCTGGGAGGCCGAAGAAGAACAGAATTGCTTCTACTGGAGAGTTTAAAAGGGTGATTAAGTGTAGTCGGTGTGAGAGTATTGGTCACCATAATAAGAGGACATGCAAGGAACCTTTGTTAAATAGTTGAGGATAGTACATTTTATTGATTGAATAATACATTTGATGATTAGTTTGTGTGTTTTGTTTTGTGAAATGTATTTTTTAGACAGTGTATAGAATAATATCAATCAAATTCTTTCAGAGAAATTTTTGCAATATCAGTTAAAGTGTGCATTGTGTTTGTTGATATATACTGTAGGCAGTGGGTTTGTAATACCTGTCAAATTCATCCAGAGAAAATTCTGTGTAATGTGTTTTGAAGCTTCAAATTCATCAAAATTATTGCAGTGAGTGCAACCAAGAAACAAAATTAAGCTCTTTTGAAATTTCTCTGAGTTTAGAATTTGTCTGGACCAGGGAAGAATTTATCTAGAATGACTTCAACTCAGAAATTTCTCACCAACCCAGAGAAATTTTCCTCACCAACCCAGAGAAATTCACAACGCAGAGATTCCATTTTGTGTCACCATTCGAATCCATCAATTTCATCCGGAAAAATTTTCCACTATCAGAGAAAATTATCTGGGCATTGTGTTTTGAAATTTCAAATTCATCCAATGAAATTTTCCAGTAGCAGATAAAATCACTGTGCGCTTTGTGTTTTGTTGAGTTTGATGATTATTTTGTACCAAGAGAAAGCATTACAGATTACATTATCATATAGGCATCCCCTTGGGACGATACAAGTTAAATTTCTTTGTGAATTTCTGGTAATATCATACCAGAGAAATTTCTGCAGACAATTTTCTCTGTGTGGATTGTGTTGACAATCACAATAAAAAACATATATATATTTAACCATCGATAGGTATGAAATTTACATTAGTCGAAATAAAAAAAAAATGAAATTTACATTAGTCAAGAAAGGATGTATATGGATAAGTCAAGCATCATTTTCCTTCAATGTGTCAACAAAAAACTGAGTGGTTAATACTGTATGGATATATACATATATGTGAGACAATTTTCTCTGTCTGGCTATGTACATTGTCTTCCTTTCACTAGTTTCACTATTACATGTTTGGTTCTTCTGGAGGTATTTCAATTGGTTCAGTCCATGATCGGCCAACTTCGGTCACAAATCTCTCTATGAGTTCTGCCCTCATCAACCTGATCTCTTGTGTGGACAATTTGGAGGTGATAGGTTCATGCTTGCTATATTGTTTCAGTATATAGCAGACAAAGAGACTACAATCCAGACTGCATACAAATTATAAGTATGGTTAGTTTTAAGAAACATGCAAATCAGAGTGTCTATTTATAGATGTATGAAACTTACGAATCACTTTCTTGTTGTGGAGCATTGTTGACATACTCAAAGTTATAACTTGTGTTTTGTGAGTTTATCAATTTGAAAGAGGGTTGTGATTGAGCGTCTCTTTCAAAGCAAGCTTTCAAAAAATTCTCCACATATTCTTGCTGCAAAAAAATAATTTTTAAATAACAGAGAAATTTACAGACAAATCAATGGGACTGTATGAAAATTATCATCACATAAAGATTATGATGGATCAGAGAAATTTGCACTCGTTACCAATTGTTTTGCATCTTTGACATATTTGTCTTCTGCATCATCCCTCCTTGGCCTCAGTGAGTTGTAGAACCTCCATAAACTGTCTTGTTTGTCGAGGACAAGCAAGGTCCAGTGATTTCCAGCTGTGGACTTCTCATTACCTCCAGTATTTATTGGGAAATGGAGGAACCTGTAGTTCCTCCATGCTGTTTCAATATGCTTGTCAAATAAGGACACTCGAAAAGATTGATTTTCTGTCATCTTGATGAAATTCTGTGTTCAGAGAAAATCCAAAAATGGTTTTGTTCAGAGAAAATCCAAGAAGTATCTTAAGAAGAGAAAGTAGTAAGTAAATTCCAGAGAAAATCAAATAAAATAGTAGTAACATACTAAGCTCATGGATGTGAAAAAAAATGAGGTTGGTTGTTGTCTTTCTCTCATTTGGTCAGCCAAAAGTATCTCCCATAGCCATCAATGACCTGAAAAATATGATTTGTAATTGTAATATTGGTTTATAAAGGCTGATGGAACATTGCAGAGAAATTTTGATGAAAGGGAAAGACTTACATTGTTGGCAATTTCTTTTTGCTTTATTAGGTTTCCAATGTCTTCGAAGGTAATGAGGTTCAACTCACTTGTCCAAATTAAAGCCCTACAAGATGAGAAAGAAGGGATTTAATTGTTGTTAATGCAATATAAGTTTGTAATTTGTTGTTTGTTATCTTCTATTTTGTTTGTTGTACTTACTCAAGTCCAGACACATTTGATATGTGCTGCAACATATCTTTTACGTGATCTTTTATCAATCTTGAAATCGGAAGAGTTTGTGGAAAGACCCAAGATTTTCTGATGTTTATAGGTTGAGGCAAGATGTACGCATCAGCATCAAGCACTTCTTTGTCCTTCGTGCTTTGCTCAGCTTGCTTTGCAGCTTGTTTTGAAGCTCTAGTCACTTTCGCAACTTTTGGATATTGAAATTCTGGATCGTGCTGCTTTTCCTTCCTTTCTTTTGCCTTTAAATTTTTTATCATTGACGTCGGATCTTTTTTGACTGTAGACAGTGAAAATATTAGTAAAAGTGAAATTTCTCTGAAGTAACAGATGATATTTCAATATGTAAATTTATGTGATTCAATATTTTCCAGTTACCATAGACTTTCGTCTTTTGTTTCGGTTGTTCTTTGTGTGCCATTTCTTCTTGTTGGGTTGTTGGTTGTTGTTCAACTTGGATTCCAACTAGACACAGTGAAAATCAAACAAGCCCCAAAAATGGAATAAGAAAATAGACAGAGAAAATGAAATGAGCAGTAGAAATCAATAGAAATAAGCGGCAGAAACTAATGTGTTCAGAGAAATATAACTTCCAGAGAAAATTACCAATGACAGAAAATTATAATAAATAGAAATTTCTCTGAGTTATGCTGACACAAGGACATAACTTTTTGTGGCTCAAGATTTTCACTGACCTTGTGGTTGAAGTTGTGTTGGTGTTCTGTATGGTTGTGTTGCTAGTTGGACTGACAGTTCTTGAACTTGTTCATGCAATTTAGCATTTTCTGTTTCAAGCTCCGAATTTGAATTCCTCAACTGTTGAATTGTTTTCATATTGTCTTCTTTTTCAACCTCCAACATCCTTAGTTTCATTTGGATTGTGCTTTCTTTTTCTTGAAGTTCTGAGTTAAGTGATGTCAGGGTTCTTATTGAAATATCCTTTTCAGCAAGTAATTCCATCCAATTTCTGTCTTCTTCTTGTTTAGCTTGAGAAAGTGCCTTCAGTCTTTGACGTAGATCAGCAATTTGGGCATCCTTTGATTCCTCAAATTCTTGAGGCTGATGCATTGTTGAGCCAGAAATGCTATCACGTTGTTGGTCGACCGGCTCATTACGTTCTTCTTCATCACTTTCCTGGTTTTCTTCTTGCTGTCATCTTCTTCTTCATCTTCTTGTTCATCTTCTTCTTCACTGTCTTCTTCTTTCTGTTCATTCTGTTCTTTGTCTTCTGCCTCTATGTCTTCACTTTCTTCTCTGGCTTCTTCTTCTCCACTGCTTTCACTTTCTTCTCTGGCTTCTTTTCTCCACTGCTTTCACTTTCTTCTTGGCATCTTCTTCTCCACTGTTTGCTTGGGCTTCTTGTCCATTGCTGGCTTCGTATTCTTCTATGTTGCCTTCTGCTTCTTCATTGAATTTGACAATTGCTTGACCTTCAGATGAATCTTGTAATGCCTCCTTGAATTTGACAATTGCTTTTTTTGATTCTTTCTTTGTCTTTTTACCAAGACAGAACTCCTCTGATGGGTTTTTGACTAGCTGCTTGTTATCTATCTGTAATAGGAGGCAAACTTCAGAGAAAATTGTATGGGCCAGAGAAAATTACAGACAAGGAGTTAATTTTATGAGGCAGAGAAAATTATGAAACGAGCAACATAATTTAGATATCAGAGAAAATCAATCAAGGCATGTAAGTTAATGTTTGACTATAATTGTGTCAGAGAAATTTGGATTCCAGAGAAAATTCATTAGAAGGGCAGAAATAAACAGTGTTTATCAAAGATGCAAGGCAAATAAGTTATGGGCCAGAGAAAATTACACACAAGGAGAAACAATTTTATGGGCCAGAGAAAATTATGAAACAACCAACATAATTCATATATTAGAGAAAAGCAATCAGGGCATATAAGTTAATGTGTTACAATTGTGGTCAGAGAAATTTGGATTGCAGAGAAAATTGATGACAATGCAGAAATAAACCAGTTGGTACCAAAGAAGAAAACATAAATTGATAGTTCAGAGAAAATTGATCTTAATCAATCAATGCACAAGGAGGGAAACAAAGCAGTGGTCAGAGAAATTTTGGAATTTCACTAAGATTTCAGGAGCAATGGGAATCTAACCTGTCGAGGTGCAAGAGAGTGGACTGGTGTCTTTTGCAGCTGTTTTGTCAAGGTTTGCAGGTTCCACTTCGCACATCTTGGGAAGTTAGTGGTGTTACTATGTTCCGAGTCAATGATAGTTGCATGTTCACATAGCCAATACTGTGATGAAAATTAAAGTAAATAAAATTTTCTAAATGCACAAATTTGTACGTATGATAACTGCAAATTTGAATGGATATTATACTTACCAGCAATGCAATGACACACCCCGTAACATTTTCTGGGGTTTTGTGCAATGCCATGATAGAATCAATCAATGTTGATGTGATTGCTTCTGGCCAATCATACTGTTTCATTGATTCAAGAGGTTCCACATACTGTATAAAAACCCACCCTATTGAATTCCCACTTGTTGCAAAAAATAGGGTGAGACACAAGTACAATGTAGCAATGATTGCTACATCTTTGAAGTCTGTTGGTTGCTTGCCTTTCATTGCTTTGACCAAGGCGTTTTTAAGAACAGGACCAGTGAGCCTTGTGTCCTTTTGGAATCTTCTCCTTAGGAATGCAGATTTTGGCTTTTTAGAGTATCTTAATGACATGGCTCCTTTACCTCCTTCCAAACCAAAAATCAAGGTCATGTCATTTGTTGTGAAGGTCAGGTTCTTCTTACCAACTGTGAATGATTTTGTTTTTTCATTGTAACATTTGATTATGGCAACTACATCATCATCGGATTTCCTAGTTTTCTTTGGGTCCATCCTTCCACTGGTTAGAGCTTGGATCAAATACCAGAAAGGGGTCTTTTGAAGCTCTAGAAGTTGTTTTGAATTGAATTTAAGTGTTTGAAAAAAGGAGACAACAGATGAGAGGTTGGATCGGAATTGAATGGTGTAGTGAGCTCTCTTTCTGTGGAGTTTAACAGGTTTTTTCCCCCTTGAGCTTGAAGTTGGGGTACTCATCTGTATGCTAGTTGCTTCATCACCTTGTGTGATTTGGAGAGGAGTTTGTGGTGTTTTGCTGCTGGTTTTTTATCTTAGATCATAAGAAGACTGAGAGAGTTTTTCTGTCTTGGTTGGTGTTTCCAATGTTTTGCTGCTGGTTTTTGATCTTAGCCCATAAGCAGACTGAGAGAGTTTCTGTTTTTTGCTTGGTGTTTCCGGTGTTTCGCTGCTTTTACGTTTTGCCATTTCTAGACAATGATTAAAACATAAAGGTGTCAACATTAAAACCCAGAGAAAATTGAACATGTCAGAGAAAATTACAGATAAGGGAGAAAATTGCAGGTAAGAGAAAATTGGAAATGTGAGAGAAAATTACAGAAGGGAAAATTACAGAAAATTGGACATTGCAGAGAAAATTGGACATTAAAAATGAAATGTCAGAGAAAATCAACAAAGCATCATAAACATGGGAGAGAAATTTTCAATTATTGTTAAAATTACGTATAGAAGTTAACATACCAGAGAAAATGAATGGCAGAGAAAAGTAAACATGGCAAGCCAAAGAAAATTTCCATGCCACAATTAGCAATAAAAAATAAACAAAGTAATGTAAACATGCTACTGAAAATTACACCAAATTGAAACCGAAAATTGAACAAAATAAACATACCAGAGAAAAATACACATTCTTGAGGAAATTTCCATTCCAGAGAAAATTTCAATTCATAATATTAAAATACCAGAGAAATTTACATACACAACCAGAGAAAATTAACCATGATAGAGACACACAAGGGAGGAAAGTAGGGTGTTGTGGTTAGAAAAAATTATAAACGGCAGAGAAACTTAGACAGAGGCAAGAGAGTAATAGACATTCCAGAGAAAGATAGACGTTCCAATTAAAAATACATATTACAGAGAAATTTACAGAGCAGGGAAATTTATAGACAAAATTACAGAAACATGTTCAATAATAAGATATAAACATAGAAAATTACTTTTTCAAAATAAAGATGCCAGAGAAAATTGAGAAGAAACATACATCAAGCAAAAATCAGAGAAATTCAAATGCCAGAGAAATTTACAGATAAAATCACACAAACATGTTCAAGAATAAGTTCAAAACACAGAGAAATAACTGTTTCCAAATTCAGGTAGCTTTTTATTACAAAATTGAAACCCTAATTTATGGAAGGTTAATATAAAATGCTATTAACTTTGTTTCCAGAGAAAATCTAGTTGTATTGCAGAAAAACTTACCAGAGTTAGGATGAAACTTGAATGACGAGCTGATATGGCCTGAGATGAAGATGCGACGTGACGAAGATGGACTGAGATGACGATGAGCAGTGAAAACAAAGCTCTAACGAAGGTCAGGGAAATTTGTGAGGAAGGAATGGGAATGATTTTTGCAGAAGAGAACGAAGCTCTAATGTCGATGGTGAAGATGATGTTGAAACCCTAATTCTGCTGTGCTGCTGTTCGTGAAGATACTTGATGGTTGGAATGGAACTGGAGACGTCGGAATAGTTTCGTTTCTGTGTTGATTTCGGCGAGGGTATTTTGGTCCACAAAAATAATTAAAAACGCGCGCCAAGTTGCCCAGGGACCTGATGCATCACTATTTTTTTGGGTGTCCTTTATCCTCTAAGTTAGTATTATTAGGGAGCTGAAAAAAAATTCCCTAATTTTTTATCTGAAAACATATCTTAAAAAAATATGTATAATTTAAATTTAGAGTTATTTTGAAAATTAATTATTTTAATTAATATTTTATGAAAAGATGGTGCAGAAGCATAGAGAGAAAAATAGATTTTTTTGTAATAACCTTTCTTGAAAATTTTATTTTTAGCTAAAATAATTAATTGTCAAAATAAGCCTTAGTAAATTTTGTACACATTTTGAGTCTTTTTTTTGGGTATAAAATTTGAGATTGGTAAAGGTAAAATATAATTAAAAAAAAATCTAAATTTTAAAATGCATAAATTAAATTAATTTTGGTATATGTTCGACATCAAATTAGGTTTAAATTTAAACTGAATTTAAAATTTGATTTTTTTATTAAAAATAAATAAATAAATAATGTGTGTGTCTGGTTTGAGTTTTTTGAATTAAATTTTTTGAAAATTGAGTTTTTTTATTTTTCAAATTTTTTGTTTTTAGTGAATATTTTTAAAATTTTAAGCATTTTTTATTTTATTTTTTTAGATACTTCTTATTTAGATGTATCTAAAAAGTAAAAGAATTGTGAAAAAATATTTTAAAAAATTAATAAATATCTAAAAATATAAAAATATACTGAATTCTCGTTTTTTTTTTTATATTTTTGATATTTAGTGAATTTTTAAAAGATTTTTTTTCACAAAAGTTATACTTTTTATGTGTATTTATGTTAGGTGTGTCTAAAAATTAAAAAAAAAATTCCTTAAAATATTAAAAAAATTTAGTAAAAATAAAAAAATACAAAAAAAATAAAAAAATATAATTTTTGAAAAACTAAAAAGAAGCAAAGTGTATTTTGATAAAACAAGGATATAGAAGACAAAGCCAGGTGCAGGGGCCCACTAAAGAAAAGACACAACGGTTCCTTGTGATCTTCCCAGCACCACCAAACCCTCCCTCCCCACCACCCGGGGGACCCAAAAAAAAAAGAGGAAAAAATTACATATTAATGTAATTTAATAAAAATAATTATAAATTAATGATAAATTTTATCAATATTAATAATTAAAATTATAAATTTTTTAATATATTTGTAATTATTTTTTAAAAAATATACTGAATTGTAATTCTTCAAAAAAAAAAAAGAAAAAAAATTGCAATTCAATGTAAATTTAAAAAAAAAAATCAAATTAATAATACATCTTATCAATTTTAATAATTAAAGTTATAAAAATTTTTTTATAAATTTGTAAATATTTTATGACAACCCAACTAATTTGCAATCCCCCCCCCCAAAAAAAAAAATCTCAGTCATAAAACCCAAAAATCTCAGCCGTCCAAACCTTCCTCTCTTTGATGATTCCATCACCTTAAGTGAGGGTATTTATATGAGGAATCCCGGAACATTGTTTACTGTTTCAAATCAATGATTGTGAAAAATTTTAAGGTTAATTTTACTTTTATTTTTATTATTTCAAAAAAGTTTATAAACAATTTTAATTTATTTAAATTTTTATAACAAAAATATTTTTTATTGATAAAATTAAATAATTTTTCATCAATAAAAATATAAATATAAGATTCATCATAGTAATTTTTTTTCCATAACTCTAATTTAGTTAATTGTTTCACTTAATATATATGAATATTACGTATATATTGTCATGTTGTCACATGACATGAATATTAGAGAGTATGTAATAATTTTTGAGACAATTTCTCATTTTTTAAATATCATATCTATACTGTTATATATATAAATATATGACTTAGTGTCTAATAATGTGGTGATTTTTTCTTCTGTCCCGTGACAAAATTTCTTATCCTAATATTTATCCTAAAATAAAAATATATTATTTAACAGCGTGAGTAAATTTTGAATACAAAACATTAGGTTTCATTACGAAAATTCTTACTATTTAGACAATTATGTATTATGATATTTTTTTATTATTTATTTTTATACTTACTTATCTGCATTGCACACACATTGCGTGTGCCACCCACTAATGATAATCACACTTTAACTTAATTTGAGAAATAATTAAATTTCAATCTAATTATTTAATTTTAAATTTAAAAAAAAAACTTTAATATTCCTTAAATAGGGGAGTCAACCAATAAGAAGTCTAGTCAATGAATGACCACCGTTTTATCCGTCTTCGCTTAAGCTGACGACGCAAAAACTAGAGAATCAAGATTCGCCCCTTATATTTTCTCCTTGTATTTTTTACTTATAAGGTCGTTGGGCCTACTTTTAGGGTCAATTTTGATAATTCGAACCGTCCATATTTTAAGATTTGTTCAGTATATGGTACTTGTAAAAAATAAAATTGATCGGATATTAGAAAGTATGTGTTTGAAAAATTGTTTATTAAATTCTTTAAAAAAATAGTTATACTTCGAGTTTTTTGAACATATATTTTCTGATATTCGATCAATTTAATTTTTTTATAAGTATGATATACTAAATAAATTTTAAAATATGAACGGTTCAAATTATCAAAATTAAGCCTAAAAGTGGTCCAAGTAAAAAATTATAGAAGGAAATGTAAGGAGGGATCCTGATTCGAAACTAGAAGCAGAGCATAGCCCAGAGACCCGAACACCAATCAAACCACAAGAAGCACATTCTCTCTCTCTCTCTCTCTACGAATTCTTTCCAGATGCTCAGTTCTTCAACTTGAAATTAAAGAAGTTGAAATTAGGGGGGTTTGTGTTGTGGTGTGGTTTTTTGATCCTGTCTGTTGATTAATGGAGATATCAAAGAAGAAGATGAGGGAGGGGACTTCTTTGGAGGCCTTCTCTCCCATATCTTCTACTCCTGTTTTCTGGAAGTCTCGCAAAAGATCAGGTACTCTCTCTCTCTCTCTCTCCTGAATTGTTGGATGATTTTTGGACAAGACCCATCAAGAAATGTATGAGAATTGATTTAATTTTAGTAGATCTGTCTCTGGAAAGTTGAAACTTTTATGAATAGGAGAGTTTCTTCTTTTGATATATGATTCAGCCTCAATTCTACTCTGCCTTGAAATGGTTGTCCAAACTCCAAAGACCCATGTCTCTGAATTCTTGAAAGTTCATACCTTTTCTCTGTCTAAATTCTTGAAAAAGTTGTTTTTTGGTAGAATTATGGTTGAAATATTGCTAATTCCACCTATTTGTCTAATTATCTACAATACCCAACTCTCTAATACTCCTTTTGGTTCAGCACATGAGAAAAAAGAGAAGAAATATGATTGTATTTTCTCACTGGTTTGGGTGTTTAAAAAAGCAAAATATGTGAAAAAGAGATATGATTGAGATTGTATTTTAATGAGAATTTCGGTATTTAAAGTTTTATACCCAATCAATTTGTATATCAAAAATAACAAATAAATAAGTAAAATAATAAAGGTTTTTTTTTTTCACAATTTCTTATTATTTTTTTTGTTATTTCTCATCCAATTTATAAACCAAACATAACAAATTGTTGTTTTGTCCTCCATCCAAATAGACTATAAAATGAGTTGAACAACTAATAGTTGTTTGAAAATGTATTTGGTCCGTCTTAAAATAAAATTTATTCAAATTAATTTTAAACCAATTTTAATTAAATCAAGCTCAAGTTGTTAATATACTAAGTTGAGATAATAAGTTGTTAATAAATTTTAAAATACATTTAAACTTTACCTATTTATTTAACAATCAATCTTGAATAAATCTTTAACAAATCAAACACGAGTTACATGTGATTTTGTTCATTGTTTTTTTTTTTTTTTTTTTGGATCGAAGATAGAATGTTAATATGTTAGTAAAGTTAGACTACAATTTAAAGGGACCTTTGCTGATCCACTAGCTCAAACCCCAGATCTTCCACTCAACGCACCCTAAGACGCAACTACATGCCACTCGGCCACAAGGCCTCAGCCGTGTGACTTTGTTCACACATCACTTTATTTGCTTTAGTTGTTTTACCAATTTCTCTCTCTCTCTCTCTCTCTCTCTCATTAATAATTTTTTCTCATGATGGCTGGGCTGGGCTGGGCTGTTGGAGGCTCCCACCATATGTCAATGTCCCCCAGATATTTTTGCAATATTTACTCGAACTTTTTTCCTTTGTTTTTTGTTTTTAAGCCATTTTCTAATTTTGAAGTCACCTCTGTCAATACTGTTGTTGACTCTTGCATCCAGCTCTAAAAGCATTTTTTTTCTATTTAAGTTCTTATATATTTGGCCAAATTTTACAGGATGTGATTGATTTTTCTTATTTATTATTGTATATAGCAGGGTGTGATATATTTTCTTCTCCAATTATTGCATTTCATAATCTATTACAGTTTTTTTTAATCAAATTGTTGTTTTATACTTTTTTTTTCTAAAAGACTACTTTTCATATTAATGTAGAATGTAGACCTTCCACTTTAATATAATGAAGGCCTCAATAATTTCTTGAGCAGATCACTAGTAAGTGAACATTTTGAATTGTCAAGGAACTTGAAAACTTGGCACAATAATCTTTCTATACAGCACTTTAATCTAGCTGAAATACCAAACCATGAGTGTTTTTTTTATTTTTTTTATTTTTAATTTTTGAAAAATTACAAAAGAACTTCAAGATTTGACCTTGGTAACCGATCAAATCCTAACATTTTAATTATTTCAATCTAAACTCTAAATTTTTAAAATCATATAAATTCAAACCATCCGTTTGTTATAACTAACGAAAAATGAATAATTTAGACAATTTAACCACTCTTTTTCCATCATTACTCTTGACAGCCACCTTCCCCCTTTACCATTCTCAATCCATTGCCATTCATCCATTCCTCTCCCCAATTCACTGCCACCCCTCTTCTTCCTTCCACAATCCATAGCCATTGTCACCGTCCAACACCTTTGACAAAAAGTGGTTAAATTATCTAAATTGCCCCTATTTTGTTAGTTATAACAAATGGATGGTTATAATTAATAGCTTTTTAAGAGTTGAGAGGTTAAACTGAAATAACTAAAAAGTTAAGGTTTGATTTATTACCAAGTTCAAACCCTATGCTTTTTTTTTCTTCTTTGCTAGAGGGAGTGCTCATTAACTTAACTTCTTTCATTCACCCTCCTTTTTATTTTATATCTTTTGTAATTTTTTTCAAAATTCACTCATTGAAACAACCTCTCTAGAAATGAGGATAGAGTTGCATATATCTTATTCACCCAAAACCCCTAAATGTTAGGAATTGACCTTTCCTAACCAAGATCGGTGAGACACGAAATAACAATAAGGAAGAAAAAACAAATTAAACAAATCACACACACAATAACGCAAGGATTTTTGTGGTTCACCCCAGAATAGGGTTACGTCCACGGCTGCTACGGTTTTTACTATGATCAGAAAAATATAACTCTTTTTTTAGCCTAAAAAAGGCGCTCCTCATCTATTTATAAGTGTAGAATTAGAGTTACACGGAAGCAACATGGGAATTACGAAAGCCCCCTGGACCCCCTTCCCCCTTGGGGGAGGCCACCCCAAACCCCCCATTGGACCCAGTATTTGAGTGAACAGTAGGGTTGAGCGAACAGTACTTATCAGGGTCCACCGACCCAACACTAAAGTATGGTCACCTTTTTATTTTAGATGTCACTCAATTAATGAATATTAACATTTTTTTTTCTTTAGTTTTTTTGTCATCATGAGTAGATTAGATTAGATTAACTTTGCTATTTACTATTCCTACCAAGAAGTCTAATTTCGTCATTTTTTTCTTGTCCTAATCTATATGTACCTAATTGAGCAAGAATTCTTCCGAGAACATTTCAATCCAAATTTTCCTATCTTGCCACTTTTCTTTTCTTTTCTTTTCTTTTCTGTTCTTTTTTTTTTTTTGTGCGCTTTGTTTGATAGCGCTGTATCCGGCCCAATGGACCGATTAATCTAGGGGACCAATTATACCGTCCACTAGTGGGGATTCTAATTAAAGCAGGGGCAAAACCCGGTATGGACAAGCCCTGAGAAATTGTTTGCACCTATGGGGTTTCAAATTTGAGATCATGGAGGGAGTACCCAACGCCCCAGGCCTTGACTACCAGGCCAACCCCTTGGGGTTTCCTGTCTTACCACTTGCATGACAGTGAAAAGTGGTAGGTAAGTTGTTTAAGGTGAAACCGTGATTAGATACGCTTTGATAACTTTAAGTTTTAGACATGAGTTTCTGATGTCAAAGGTTACGTTACGTCCGTAGACTTCATACCCAATCTACCCTTCTCAGATCCCAACAAATGGGGATTCGTAATTTTTTACATGGCTTTATGATAAAATTTAGAGTTGGTTTCATAACTAAACATTTGAGTTCAATAACATATGAAGCACAGGTACTTCTGAAAGAGAGTCATACTTGTTTCGGATACCTGATATTCCTTATATAGTCGTGAATATGTATTTGATACTTCTTAAATGTGTCCGATACTTTTGTTAATTTTGAAAAGTATCAGATATTTTTGGACAGTCTAGGTCACGTATCAAAACGATTATGAAGTTGTAACTCTAATAATTTTTGCATATTATCATAGTATAGTTATTAGAATAAATACAAGAATGGTTTTTTAATATTTTCTTATTTCTTTCTGAAGAAGAAAATAGTAAGATTAAAGTAGTATTATACTTATCAGATTTCATCAAATTAGCATATCCACTAAAAAAAGAAAAAGAAACAAAATAAACTAACTATTGTCTCTTAAACTAACATCTAACTTCTCTCGTGGCAGCTAGCATTCGTAATGTAGACATGCCAACAAACAATACCACTGGTCAAAAGCAGGTAGAATCTCCCACTGAAGAAAAGAAACAGGATTTGGCAACAGCACTTGAAAAACAGAAAGAATGTCCGACTGAAGGGGAGAAGCAAGATTCAACTATGGCTGCTGCTTTTTCTGAGCGTCGAAAGGCTCTATTTGAACCTTTGGAACCCGTAATCAATGTAAATGGTAAACGACCATCGGCTGAGAGCTTACTCCCACCACCAGACTTCGACGCTGCAAGCTATCCACGAGGCTGGCTAATTGGGAAGAAGCGAAAGCTTGTGAATGTGGATGTCGTTGAGAGTATGCGAAGGATTGCCATACAGGAAATGAACAGAAAGGTGCTTTGCCAATCCCCTCGATTCTCTAATGTGTTTTTGCATGCCATACATTTTTTGATCGGCGAAACATAGTTGTTAGATTAGCACCTGTAGGAGTTAGCTTTCCCCACTTTTGCAAAGCACCAAGTAGTTGCCTCCTAATTCAACTCCTCCTTAGAAAGAGTTGAACTCATAACCTCTCCCTTGGGACTAATAAGCCCTTAGAAAAGTCACGGTGGCTAATTAGGCTGGGCCTAGTTGGTTTTTTTGCATGCCATGTTGTGTACGTGTGCGTGCATGCGTGTGCGTGTGCGTGTGCGTGTGCGTGCGTGTGTGTGTGTGTGTGTGTGTGTGTGAGAGAGAGAGAGAGAGAGAGAGAGAGAGAATTGTTAAAGAAATTATTTTTTTTGAGTGGAAAAGTTGAGTGACTTTTTAGCTATTGACAAACAGACTATTGTCTTTTTGGCTTATTTAGCCAAATAAGCTAAAAAACTGAAGCGGGGCGAGTTTGATTATGCTTGCAGGACAGGGAGATTGATGGCCTAAATGAGCAGTTAGAAGAGGATGCACGATGCCTAGAACGCCTGCAACTCCAGCTCCTGGAAGAACGAAGCAAGCGCTCCAATGTAGAGAGAGACAATGCAATGCTGCAAAACCAAATAAACATGCTGATGAACATGTTACAGGAGAACGAGACAATGGATGAAGAAGGCGCAGAAGAACCATGATTGTTACTCGTGTGTCGTTTGTTTATTCTTTTGTATATGTGTTTGGGGAGTAGGAAAGTGTAGAATTATGCACATAGGCCAGTGAGATGCCTACATCAGTATATTTTGTTGTTGCTGCAAGTGTACCTTTCAATGTGTTGGTTGCTTGTACTCAAGTTATTCTCATATATATACATGGTTTCAAAATAATAATAATAATAATAATAATAATAGTTGTATTAAATTAATCTCTCTTTTTCTTTTATGCAAAAAAAAAATGCTTGACCCCTCTGGAAATCTATGTTTACTACAATTTCTTATGCTGATTGAGCTTGTTGTTCACTTCCTTTCATCTATAAACCAAGTACATGATCTCTAATCTAGATAATGTGCACTTAAATTCCATTTGTTTTAGCTAAAATTGTTTCCTATGTTTCTTGAAAACCATTTTCATTTTTTTGATATATTGTTTTACACAATGACAGAATTTTGAGGAACATCGGAAAATGATTTGTTCTGGGTGGGAATTATTTTGTGGTCATTATGAGACAACCAAAGCCTTCTTGATGTCACCACTAGACCATGCATAAAACAAAATGCTTTTCCAAAAAAAATAAAAAAATTTATTGAAAAATGTCTGCCAAAGCAAGTGTTAAATTGCTATTGGGTTGTTTTGAAAAGGATGATTTTATCTTGAAGAACATCAGTCGCTTCCAAAAATGACCAACTCCGAGTTATAATTTAACTATTTTGAATATATGGGGCTTGAAAGTAAAAATTCAGCGCAAAATAATTTATTCCCATATATGAATCATTGTGCAGCAAACCTGGTTTCTCATCACCTAACAAATTGCATGCAACTGTACCAAGCAACCAGCAGAAGCCAATCTTCATTTCAAACTAAACCACAACAGAGTCCGGAAACACAACAGGGCCACAAAAAGTGACATATTTACACGTTTTAAAAGTAGTACATTTGAACAAAACCAGAAAGGCCAGCTTCCAAATGCAAACATTTCAGGATTCTTCATCAATATGAATCTCTGAATCCTCAAACTTCACAAAATTCAGTGAATAACTGCCAAACACAATCTATATTTACACCAGAAGTGCGCTTTTCACATACTTTTTTGAAGGGAAAGTAAGGTCACTCATTATCTAGCTTGATTGTCAAAATCTTCAGAGATGTTGAACAAGAACTGTGGTAGAGATGCTATCCTTGGAAGATTAAGCAGCAGCTCTCCAACCGAGTCCTTCCTGGCCATCGCTGGAGCCTGATTGCAACCAGATACATCATTGGATTCACTTGCTGATGCAGAAACTGAGTTTGGTTCACCTGTTTTCTTGTCCACCATTACATCAAAACTATTATTATCACCTTTAACTTGTGAGTTTTGGGCCGTCATAGGATCCTTCTGAAGAAGGCAGCAAAGGGAATTGACTCGTGACATGATGCATTTCTCATCAGAGGTTGATGTATACTGAGAATCACTGAATAAGCACCGGCTAATTTCCTCCAGGATCTCCAAGCTTTGTCGCTCTTCCTCAGAAAGGGTGAAATTGTTGGATGTTCTCTGTTCCAAGATCCGATGTTCAATGTGGCTTACTAGATCACTCATTGACATAGAAGAGTGGAGTCCAGGTACTTTGATTTGATCTTGATTGATTAGTCCCTTGAGTTCTTCAACTCTGCGGATCCTAATTTCTTCAATTGCATGGGTGTCCATCACTGAATTCAAAGACTGATGAGATAGAGCTAGTACAGTTGAAACATAGGTTCTTATTATATTGAAGGTAGTTGATAAAACAGTTAATAGACTTGCGTCTTCAGGAGGCAAGAAAAAGAAAAAAAAAGGAACTAAATGAACTTGCTTTTGATAAATATTATAAACAAGAACTAATTTGATAATCAAATAGCAACCCAAATCAAAGTTCTTTAAATAAATAACCCACAAGAATAGAAAACAGGACACAAGAATATCGTGGGTGCATATGGAAACAATGCACCGCATGGTTAAAGTCCGCAATGCACCAGATCAGTATTCACAACCACATGGTTAGTGTCAGCAATGTGGGTGATCAGTATTAACAAGGAACCATCGTCCATAAATCTCTCCCAACCATCCACCCTCAACATCCAGAGAGGAAAATTTGTGCAGCTAACTAATTAGGTAATAGGAATACTAGAAGATGTTCTAAAGAAACCAACATATCACTGCAATATTCCACTGATCACATTACATTGTCAAGAAAAGTAAATGCAACCTATTTGGCATACTTTAATTTAACAATTGGTAGTTTTCTTATCCTTGATTGAATACTTCCAGATGACTATTCAGCCTTTAGGTATTACAAATGGCCCTCTTGATATAACATTTGGAGCTTGTTTACATTTTCAAGATTTTAAGGCATCAAAAATTATTTTATGTCACTGCATGTTTTTTTCCTGTTTTGGTAGCGCACAATTGAAAAAGTTACAGAGAGATTTCTCCAGGGGAAGGAGTTTAGGTATCATTTAGTCAATTGGGGACGGATTTGTCAACCTAAGGAGGTGGGTGAGTTAGGGGTGCGGAGTTTGGTGACTTTTAATAGAGCGTTGTTAGGTAAGTGGTTTTGGCGGTTTGCTTCGGAACGGGATTGGTCATGACGTAGGGTGGTGACCATCAAGTATGGGGTGGGCAGGGGGATGTGATTGGGTCTCATAGTCGAGGTTTGTGGAAAGGGATTTGGTTGGGTAGGGGGGGAGTTTTGGGATAGAATGGGTTATCGGGTGGGGTTAGGGGAGAATGCAATTTTGGAGGGATTGGTGGTGTGGTGAGATTCTGTTGGAGGTGCATTTCCCTTCAACTTTTAGTATTGTTGTGGATTGAGAGGCTACGGTTACTTCTTGTTTGGGGGGTGGGTGCGTGGTGGTATAGGATATTTAGCAGCGTCGGCAAGTTCAAGATTAGGAGATTGGCCAATTGGTGGAGTTGTTCAGTTTGTTGTATGGGTTGGGGATTACGGGATTGGGAAGGATGTCTTGGTTTGGAATGTATTGGGCGCTAAGGGGTAGTCTTCTGTTTCATCGTTTTATCGGAGTTTGGTGGATGAGGTGGTAGGGGATTTTCCATGGCAAAGTATTTTGGTGCCGTGAGCTCCTACTAATGTGATTTTCTTCTTATGGATAACCACCTTAGGATGGAACCTTACGACTGATAATTTAGTTCGTTGTGGTACTTTAGTGAATCAATGTTGTATGTGTTGTGCTGATGCGGAGTAGGTGGCTCATTTGTTTCTTCATTGTTTAGTGGCTTCGCGACTTTGGGGACTTATTTGTTCTATCTTCCAGATTGTTTGGGTGCAGCCAAAGGGATTTTGGAGATGCTTTGGAGTTAGAAAGGGGCTCGGGGTTGGTAGACATTGATGGTAGATATGGTTGTTGGCACCGTTATGTTTGATGTGGTTGTTTTGATTAGAGCAGAATTGGTGAATGTTTTAAGAGGTTCATCATTGTGTGTCTTAGCTAGAGAGTCCATTATTAACAGTATTGTATAGTTGGTTGGAAAAGAGGGTGGATCTGGATTTGTTTGTTTTCTTAGATTTGTTAGATGATGTAATTGGTTAGGTGCAATTAACGTCTTCCCCGTATTGGGGCTTCTTTTTGTATTCTTTTGCATCGTCTTGATATTTTCTCAATAAAGTTGGTTATTTATCAATATATATATATATATATATGTATATTTAATAAGAACAATGTTTCAGAGCTCTAGAGCTTGCTTTAATGATGTGGCAGCTGTGTGGGGCCCACCTTGATGTGATGTTTTGGCTTTATTTTTTTTTTTGGAAGCTGCCAGCGCAGTAGAGCTCTGTTTAGAGCTCCTCTTTTAGAGCTCTAGATCATCACTGATTTAATAATTTGGTTCGATCTCACAGATATAATTAGTTGATAACATTTTAAGTTCCATGTTCTTTCTACCTTTACAAATTAAGATGCATGGCACCAGTGATGATTTTTGGCCACCAAGGAAGCTCTTTTTTTTTCTTTTTTTTTTTCACCCCCCAATTAACCAAAGCTTAAATGGAGTTTTATTTAATGTCTATTGAGACAGTAATGACGTATCCACTATTTAGATGTTGTCAGTAGATATCATTTACCAGTTAATATATCAAATGTCAATCCTCATCTCTGATCATGAGTGAAGAACAAAAGCAGTGATAGAGAATACCCAAAAGGCCTAAAAGTAGAAAAGATATCAGAAGATATGCACTAAAGAATGACCACTAGATTATAGGTTATCATCATAATCAGTAGATTACATCACATTGATAATTTTCATTTATGAGTTCATGATTATACCTGAGCTAGGTGAAGGTGTTTCACGGGGAAATTGTTCTGGAGGTCTGCCAACTAGATCTTGTTCATTTGTTCGGGGGGAAGATTGACCTCCAGATGGTGATGCAGAATCCTGCAAATCGAAAAATGCCTGCCCTTCCTCACCATTCAAATCAAACCCATGGTTTGATTCATTTGAGTCTTCAAACACACAAATTCTGGGTTCAAAATAAGGAGATTCTAAAACTATCTCTTCTTGCTGACTCAGAAAGTTAAGGCGAGGATCACATTGAATAAGCTTTTCAAAATGCTTTCCTAACAATCCTGGAGGGCACTGCAGAAAATGTCGCCTGCAGCAAAATTAAGAATAACAAATTGCCATCTTAAATAACTCTTCCAACAAAGATGATGTACGAAATTTAAAGCTCAGCAGAAATGAAATCATTTACTAAAAAATTCTTAAATCTTGAAAGGAGGCCAAACCACTTCTAAACATATCCCATAGAGAGAGTGGGTATGAGAGAGAGAAATAAAGAGCTGTCATAACTTGACTTTAAAAAAACTGCATATATGTTTCAACATCAATTAACAAAGCATTAAGCCAAACTATTTAAGTCAGCCACATTTATCTGCCATGCCCGTCAACTCTTTTGAGATCCGTATCTCTTTGTAAACCCTTAGCAATCAAGTATTTACTCACTTTCAACCTGTACTCTTAAAAATTTTATGTAGACATATGACTATGCAAAAGCAGTTTCAGTCAATCATTCGACTAGTTCTTCCAATCTTCAACCTAGAGAAGCATCACTTTTTTTTTTTTGAAACAGCAAACCTATAAGACATTATTTCATATCTAGCAATTGGACAGAATTCTCTCTCTCTCTCTCTCTCTCTCAATATCCCCCAGCCCCTCTCTCTCTTTTGTTTTAAGTTCTAGCCATTAGAATTATGCTCCAGTAATAGAACACTATATTTGATTTAGTGTAACAAGAAAACAAGAAGAGGAAATAACAGAAGGTTGAAAAGATTGCAGGGGCATACAAGAAATTAGCTAGATAAAAAATTGGACAGTACATCACCACCTATTCCTAAACATGACCCAACAACAGCTTCTAACTACAGCCAGTAATCACTATCCATAAGTGGCAAGCACCACAACATTATTTTTACATGCAGTAACTGCATGCCCCATAGGCCAAGAGGACTTAGGTGGGTCACACAAAATGCGTATTAAGGTATAACATTAGAAAACTTCCACGATTTCCTTTCAATCTCATCCAATTCACACAAATGAAATTTTTTTTTCCCTTTAAGGTAAGTAATTCACCGGCATAATTTCTCTAGACTGCAGTAGTGGTAATTCAAGTTATATATATATATGATTTGTTGTAAGAGTTGCTTAGTACATTACCCACCATCTTCAATTTTCAATTACTAAGAAATATAAACATAAATGACATAAAATGATTAATTTTTCCTACACCATTAATATGCTAATATTTGCAGTATCGAAAGTTATATTTTCCATTATTTATAGATTGCATGACAGGTAAACTTTGGGGTGAAATACAGTAAATCGCCATAGGTAATAGAAGAAACGCATATATAGTACCTGTGATTGCTTGCCTGTCCACCAGTAAAATCTGGTGTTGCCTGCCATAAGGTATGCTTCCTGGGTTGTGGATTGGTCTCCCTGAAGAAAAGAGGTTGTCTAGCAAGCTGGACCAAGAAAAGAACACCCCTTTGTCACAATAATTTAAGTCATAGTGGCAGCAGCAGTAGTAGAAGCAGAAATACTAACATTAACAATAAGGATCGGTTTAGATGGATGTGGATTTCAAATCAAGGGATTTGAGGTTAAATGAATAGAAAAACAATGGAAGAAGATAAGTTGAGATAGAAGATATATATTTTAGTAGGATCCTGTAGCTAGAAAGAGAACCCTTATTATGATTTCAAATAACTATTTTTATTTAGTTATTTCAAATCCATCATGATTAAGCTATTTAACTCAATCTTGAAATCCATAGATTAACTATCATATCTAAATTTGAATTTTGTCTTTGAATGATTAAGGTCAAATTCTTTGAATTTGAAATCCACATCCACCCAAATGGACCCTGCACTAGTAGTAATATAACAATGACTACTACATCGGAAATAAGGCACATACCACTACATCCAAAGTCCCAGGTCTGTCATCTGGGTAATTTGCCTTCAAAGCCATGATGTCAGACCACTGAATTTCTATCTTGTTCTTTAGACCACCGTCAAGGACTTCCCACACAAGCTTATGCTTTGCATAGTAACACTTCGCAACTAAATCCCCTTCATATCTTGATTTATACTACAATTCATTAAAATTTCATTGATACAGGATCGTCAGCAAGGCTGAGAAGTTCAACGCAATAAAATTACAAATTATTCTAAGTTAATTGCAATTATACCTCCCAAGTCCCAATCCTGAGAAATGAGGCAGGAAAGTTTGAAGCCTTGAGCTTATCGGTAGCACTAGAAGCAGAGGTGGCCTTGTGCTCTTTCTTGACCTGTGGTCCAACCTTAGAAGCATTTCCTTGAGAAAGTGTCATTTGAATCAAATCCAAAAGCGATGGACTCTTCTTGAGCCGCAGGCCCAATGGACTTGGCTCATCGAGTGGATTGTATTGTGATGGTATTGGAAAACTACCAGATCCCGAATTACACTGCTGCAGCAATATTAAACGATCATTTCACATTAAAACAAAATAATCACATATCATGTAATAAAGTAAACACAATGAGGTCATAACCAAAGACAAAATAAATAAATAAATAAATAAATAAAGTAATGACAGCCAATTTAAGAAAAAGAAACAGAAAGAATCACCTTGTTTGGTTCCAATTTCTGAAAATTGAGTTTTTTTTTTTTTTTTCACTGAATATTTTTAATATTTTAAATAATTTTTTAGTTTTTAGATACACTTAATATAAATACAATTAAAAAATATAATATTTGTAAAAAAAAATATTTCAAAAATTCACTAAATACCAAAAATATAAAAATATATATATGTATAAAAAATTCAGTACATTTTCGTATTCTTATGTATTTATTAATTTTTTTACATATATTTACTTTTTAGGTCCATTTAGATTAGGTGCATCTAAGAAGTAAAAAAATTACTTAAAATATTAAAAACAAAGAAACTCAATTTTTAGAAAATTGAATTCAAAAAATTGGAACCAATTGAGACCCTAAAATGCCTCCACTAATTTTATCCACAAAGACATGGCAGGTTAACTTTTTTTGATTTATCACAAACTTAATCATGTGAACTCACTTCATTCTTTATTTTCTAAATTGTGGGTCTCTAGCATTTCCTCATAAAAAAATTGGGCACACCAACAGGTCAACTTTTAGTGTGAACTCACTTCACTTCATGATCCAGATAGAACAAAAGTATAGCACTTTTCCCTACCCAAATAACGACTAAAAGGGTCTCAAAACATTAATAGCACTTTCAGCTACAAAGATCCAAAACTATAGATCTCTTCAAACAAGTAATAACAAATCCGCACGGCTCTGTTTATTTAGTGTTAAAAAAATGTATATACAAAGCCTAATTTCAAATGGATCAGTTTTCCATCAAAATCAGAGATTGAAGTAATAAAACTTCCTCGAGAAAGACATTTTCCACCGAAACCAACAAGTCCAACCCCAATTTCACAAAACAAGCTCAAATTAGCAATCAACCATGTGTATATATATATATATATATATAGAGAGAGAGAGAGAGAGAGCAAACCGGGGGATGAGAGGAGAGCTTAGATCGTTTGTTGAGGGGGCCATGTTTGTCCTCCAAAGGGTCCTCCACCTCCAGCTTCACCGGCACCATTTTCATGCTCTGAGATTCCGATTCCGGCAGAGTTTTCCCGGAATTCATCAACTGAACCATCAATATCTCTCGATCAACTGCGAATTTGACCCCAAAGACCTCCAAAAGTCGATTAGGAGAATCTAAGAGAAAGAAACCCTAGAAAAAGCTGTGTTAGACAATGAGTGCTTTCATCGAAGCCCAACAAGTCTTTATGGAACTGACGGGGAGAGAGAGAGAGAGGGCTCACTCAACTATATAAATCCATCTCACGCGCTTCGGGAAGCAGCTCTTTATTTTAACATATTATTTTATTTGAATTATAATTATTTTAATTTATATTAATATATTTTTTTATAAAAAATTAAAAAATATACTAATTTAACATATGCCAAAGCACTCTGCTACTTTGGCAAAGAATAGTTTCATCATTTCATAGGGGGGAGCATGGTCCGGATTAGATCGGATTGGGGTAAAATCAGGATCAATCCATTATTTACGGTTCCTGAAAAATTAGAACCAATCCAATCTGTTTAAATCATGGAACCAATCCGAACCAATCTATTTAAATACGGATTGGATCGGTTTAGGACCACGGATTCACATAATTAAATAACAAAAATATATATATATATATATACACTTTAATTTCATAAAAATATAAACATAGCGCTATATTAGTTCCACAATAGTAACATGTTTTTCTATAATAGCGACATACTGTTCTAGAATTTAATCAACCAGAAGAAAACTGGTTTCACCATAAGTATTTAGACCATTACAAATTAAAACTAAAAACTAACAAACAAAAGTAATAAAAGAAGATATTATACAATTTTAGGTTTGAGTTTAGATTTTATATAAAATAAGAGAAGACACTATGGGTGAGGATGTATAATAAAAATATAGACTATTTATATACGGTCCGGATCGGTTCCAATCCGGAACTGTGGGGTTCAATCCGGAACCAATCCGTGGACTACGGATTTTTAATTCTTCAATTCGGAATCGAACCACGGATTCAAAAAACCAATCCAAATCTATCGGATTGGACTGAACTGGATCGGATTACGAATTTCACGGATTCCTTGCTCAGCCCTATCATTTTATGTACTCAAATCAAAATTTGAAAAGTTTTGTGCACCCCATTTCATCATTTTCTTACTATACTACACAGATCAACTTATTAACAATAAATAAGAATTTAGTGTTGGGATATCAAATTTTGAATAAAATTAAATTGTTTTAAACAAATATTTTATTAAGAAATTAATATGAAATTAATTAGTTTGAAAATTGATATTTGAATAGTAAAATAATTGGAAGTGAAACATTTGTTTTTTTGACATTTATGACAGTGAGAAAAAAATAATTACAAAATGATAAAATTATTAGTAATTAAAATACTAAAAATTTTCATTAATTTATATACTTTTCGTCCCAAAATATTAGTACTTTTTAGAAAATTTAACTTTTTTTATAGTATAATTATTACACTTTAAAAATATTAAAATTTTTAAAATTGTTTTTTTGATAATATAATTATTATATTTCAAAAATATAAATATTAATAAATTTAAAAAGGGACAAAATAAAAAATTTATATTATTTTAGTAATTAATTTTTTTTAAATTAATATTTTAAGATAATAAAAATAAAATAATAAATAAATATTCTGAAACAGAGAGTAATTATTTTCTACTGTTGCACTGCAGTGTAATAGGGAATTGGAGATGCTGCTGTGCAACTCGGGCATCAACAACTGTTGTGCAGTAAAATGAGCTCATTTCGGGGTCTATTTTGATAATCTGAACTGTTCATATTTTAAAATACATCAAGTGAAATATGCCTATAAAAAATCAAGTTAATCGTATATTGTTTATCCATTCATCCACTAACTTTGTATTTATTTTAATACTTTAAATCACAATTATTATTTATTTTTTAGCTACAAATGTGAGTAGAGGAATGGATAAATGATATTCGATTAATTTGATTTTTTGTAGACATGTTCTACTTGATATACTCTAAAATATGAACGATTCGAATTATCAAAATAAACCTCAAAATATATATATTTTACCGCACAACAATTATTGTTGTGTAGATTGCGTAGCAGCATCCCAATTTCAGATAGGAAAATGTTTGGTAACTCAAAATTTTGTGACTCAAATGGCTCAAATCATTCAGATAATAGGGTTGAATGATTTGAGCCATTTTGAATGATTTGAGCCATTTGAGTCACAAAATTTTGAGCTACCTAGCATTGTTGTTTCAGATAATAGTTAAGACTTGGGAAAAGGGTAGTTTCGTCCATTGGAAGTGTGAATGCGACGTCAGCAAATTTGGCATGTTAGGCGGAGATGAAGGATAACGTGAAGCACGTGAGCGTTAGGGATAAATTCGTGGGACCCGTGTCTCGGGAAGTTTCGGGGATGGTAGTGGGCTGCGATTGGCTGGATATGACACGTGTTGAGATCCAATGCTGTGGGCGTGACACGTAAGATGCTGAATGGGAAATTATAGGACGGCGCTATGATAATTTGGTCGCTAATAATTTAAAATTGTCGTTTTGTGGCCTAAATTTAGAAACACGCGAGGCTTGTGGAGGCTTCAATGCCACGCGCATGCTTTTCACTCCAATTACGACTCATCTGTCTAATATTAATATTTGGATAAATTACTGACACTGTTTTGGTAAAATTTTTGAGGTATTTAGTGTCATTTTGGGAACATAGTAAAAATTCATGTTTTTGGATCCAAAAATATGGCTGTCAAAAATATAACAAAATTCTTTTGGAAAGTGCAAAAAACGCAGCCCTAAAATTATAAATTAGGGCCTATAAAAAAAAATAAAAAAATAAATCTTTTATGTTGAGTAAGGATATTTTGGCCATTTTAATTTGATTTGACACCATAAATAAATATTAAATTAAAAAGCAAAAAGCCAGCTTTTTATTAACTTCCCAAATCACTTCCAAAAAAGCCAAAAAACTTGGTAAAAAATCAAAAGTTAACTTTTTACCAACTTCCCAAAACAACCTTAATATAAGTACCCTTTCACATTTTGAAAATTATAATTTCCTTCTCAAAATTAAAATTTTTATTATAATTTAGTCCTTTTATTAGTCCATTGTTAAATCAATTAATGAAAAAAGTTAATATAAAAAATTAATTTTTTATAATACATATTTTACTTTTATTTACATATATAAAATTGACAAATAATTTATCGTCTAGAAAAATTTTATATGCCTTAGTCATAATCTTTGATTATGATCTATTATGATATGAGTTATAATTATTGATTATAAGAGTATCATTATCAAACTCATGAGAGCTTCCTCTTGGCTATTTCATAGCACAAAACTATAGAAACACACTATCAAACTTAATTATTAGCTAACTACTTTAGTTGGATATCAAATCACTAGTTAGGGAAAGATGACTCAACAAATGAAATAAGAAAATAGAGAATTTGTTAGTAAATGTATTTGAAAATATGGTTAACTAAAATAGAAAAATAGACTTTTAGTTAAAATTTAACTAAAAATTTTGCTATTTTGATTGAGATGCACTAATATTATTTTGGTTATGATTCAAAAGCTATTTGGTTGTACCTTATGCGGTGTTTAGTTATAACTATTTTTTTTTAATTATGATTAAAAATGATCTAATTATAATATGGGAGCTTTTTCCATAAATCCATCTTTAATTACTTATGTTCTATTCAACCCATATTCTTTTTGGCTATTCCATTAGGTCCTATTTGAGATAAGAAGACCAAAATACCATTTTCATCTACTTATGTTCTATTTAGTTCATATTATTTTCTTATGTTTCAATAAGTCCTATGGGTGACATAATTACCAAAATACCCCTAATGTATCTACTTATGTTCTATTTAGTTCATATTATTTTCTTATGTTTCAATAAGTCCTATGGGTGACATAATTACCAAAATACCCTTAATGTGAATGTTCACACCGTCAATGTGAATATTCATATCGTCAATGTGTAGGGGCCCGACCCATGTACAATGTGAATATTCACATTGACATGTTAACATTCACATGGATAGGAGTGTAAAATTAGCCCGCGACCCGGGGCGAGCCCGGTCCGGCCCGTGACAATGTGAATATTCACATTGACATATTAACATTCACATTGATAAGACTGTAAAATTGGCCTGCGGCCCGTGGGCGGCCAGAAGCCCGTGGGCGGCCCGGGGCGAGCTCGGTCCGGCTCGACCCGTGACAATGTGAATATTCACATTGACATATTAACATTCACATTGATAAGACTGTAAAATTGGCCCGCGGCCCGTGGGAGGCCCGAAGCCAGCCCGCTGCCCGGGGCGGGCCCGGCCCAGCCCGTGACAATGTGAATATTCACATTGACATGTTAACATTCACATTGATAAGAGTGTAAAATTGACTCGCGTCCCATGGGCGGCCTGAAACCCGTGGCGGCTCGGGGCGAGCCCGGCTCGGCCCGTGACAATGTGAATATTCACATTGACATATTAACATTCACATTGATAGGAGTGTAAAATTAGCCCGTGGCCCGTGGGAGGCCCGAAGCCCCCCCGCTGCCCGGGGCGGGCCCGGCCCGGCCCGTGACAATGTGAATATTTACATTGACATATTAATATTTACATTGATAGGAGTGTAAAATTGGCCCGCGGCCCGAAGACGACAGCCTCGGGTCGGGCCGGTGGGCCTGAGCCTAGGCTCGAGCTTAGGCCGGGCTTGGGCAGGCCTGGCCATTTTTTTTTAACTCTTTTTAATTTTTTCTACCAAAATTTTATTATTTTTCACAAAAAAAGACATTGTGCCTCAGGTGGGCTCGGCCTCGGACCGAGCCTTGAATGAGCCTTAAGCGGGCCGATGGGCCGGGCCGGGCTTCAAAGTGATGGCTTAGGCTAGGGCCTAGGGTCTCGGACATGCTCGGGCCCGGACCCAAACGAGCCTGCCCCGGGCTGTGGGGGGGCTTCGAGTAGCCCACGGGTCGCGGGCCAATTCTACATTCCTATCAATGTACATGTTAACATGTCAATGTGAATATTCACATTGTCAACGGGCCGAGCCGGGCCTACCCCGGGCCGAGGGCAAGCTTCGGGCAGCGGACAAATTTTACACTCCTATCAATGTTAATGTTAACATGTCAATGTGAATATTCACATTGTCACGGGTTGGGCCAAGCCCGCCTCGGGCTGCGGTCGGGCTTCGGGCCGCCTACGGGCTGCGAGCCAATTTTACACTCTTATCAATGTGAATGTTAACATGTTAATGTGAATATTCACATCACATTGTCAACGGCCCGGGCCGGGCCAGGCTCGCCCCGGGCCGTAGGCGGGCTTTTGGCCGCCCATGAGCCGCGAGCAAATTTTATACTCTTATCAATGTGAATGTTAACATGTCAATGTGAATATTCACATTGTCAACAGGCCGGGTCGGGCCCGCCCCGGGCCGTCCACGGGCCGTGGGAGGGTTTCGGGCAGCCACGGGGTGTGAGCTAATTTTATACTCTTATCAATGTGAATGTTAACATGTCAATGTGAATATTTACATTGTCAACAGGCCGGGCCGGGCCCGCCCCGGGTTGCCCACGGGCCGTGGGCGGGTTTTGGGTAGCCACGGTGCGCGGGCCAATTTTATACTCTTATCAATGTGAATATTAACATGTCAATGTGAATTTTCACATTGTCAACGGGCCGGGCCCGCCCACGGGCCGTGGGCGGGTTTTGGGCAGCCACGGGGCGCGGGATAATTTTACACTCCTATCAATGTGAATGTTAACATGTCAATGTGAATATTCACATTGTCAACGGGCCGGGTCGGGCCCGCCCCGGGCCACGGGCAAGCTTTTGGCCGCCCACAGGACGCTGGCCAATTTTATACTCTTATCAATGTGAATGTTAACATGTCAATGTGAATATTCACATTGTCAACGGGTCAGGCCGGGCCGGGCCCGCCCCGGGCCGCGGGCGGGCTTTTGGCCGCCCATAAGCCGCAGACCAATTTTTATACTCTTATCAATGTGAATGTTAACATGTCAACGTGAATATTCACATTGTCAACGGCCCGGACCGGGCCCGCCCCGGGCCGCCCATAGACTGCGGGCGGGTTTCGCGCGCGCCACGGGACGCGGGCCAATTTTACACTTCTATTAATGTGAATGTTAACATATCAATGTGAATATTCACATTGTCAACCGGCCGGGCCCGCCCCGACTCGCTGACGGGTTTCGGGCCGTCCACGGACCAATTTTACATTCTTACCAATGTCAATTTTAATATATGAATGTTCACATCATAAATTACTAACCGTTCAAAAAATATTTATAAGGATATCAAAATTAAATATAAGGGCATAAGTGTCCAAGAAAATAGTGTAAATCAAGAAAAAGGACTTTATGGAATAAAACTATACATACATGGGACTAAATGGGTTAAAAAATTCCTTCATGGACTTCTTGGGCTAAAACACTTCTAAATAGGATTTATCAATAATTTTCCCTTATAATATTTGTGATAATTAACACTACAAAAGCTTGTCAATCATATCATTACCTAAATATTTAATAGTTTAATAATATATGTATTAAATGAATTTTTATAATTCTCTGCAGATTTTCTTTACTCATCTGCCATTAATTTTTTTTTGAATTTTTTTTAATAAGAGTAAAATAGGCATTTTAAAAAATTAATTTATTATATTAGTTTTTTCCGTTATTGACTTAATGGTTGATTAATATAATGATTAAATTATAATAGAAGTTTAAACCTTAGGGAGAGAATTATAATTTCTAGAACGGAAATACTTATATTAAAGACAAACCTTAAGGAATGTCAGTGTAATTTACCCTTCATATTTTAAGGGTACTATGCTGAATTCATGTGTGATCACATTTTTTATCACTCCCTCTCAATTTATTTTTTCATTAGAAAATTCATCTTATAAAAAAGGCATGTAATCATTATATTTTAATTTAAATTTTAAAATATTTTTCTTATTATTGTCTTTTTATTTAAATTTTAAAATTTATTTATACTTTCTCCATTCTAAAATATTAATTCTTTATTTCATTTTTTATTATTTCAAAATACTAGTCTCTTTTCAAAAATTAAGAATTAAAATAACATGAATTTTTTATTTTACCCTTCTTTTAAATTTATTAACATTAATATTTTTGAAGTGTAATAATTGTACTACCAAAGGGTAGATTTGGAAAGTTAAAAATTTTGAAATGTAACAATTGTATTATCAAAAAAAGTTAGATTCTCTAAAAGAAACTAATATTTTAAGACGGATGGAATAATAATTTATAGTGGGCAATTTTGAAAATCTAACAAAATTTAGTATCCCAAATAGAAAGTGGACAAATATTTTGGAACAAACTAAAATGGAAAGGTAGACTTAACAAAATGGGATGGAGGAGTACTATTTTGGGTAAATTACATATACATTCTTTGAGAATTGTTTTCTGGGATTATGAAAATTACATATCGCTTTTTGAAATTTCTAATTTCATAACAAATAATATTTTATTAATTAATTATCAAGTCAATTATAGTTTTTAATGATATTAGAAATTTATTTTAATTAATAATTTAGGTAATTTTATCATTATATAGTAGAGTAGTTAGGAATTTTATTTTTTAGTTACTTTTGTTAAATAAAAAATTCCAATAAGAAAATATTTGTAATTTTCTAAAGTCAGGGAATAATCCGTGTTTTAAACAAATCTGAAGGAGTGTTTAATTTACCCTATTATTTTTTCTGTTAAGTGATCTTATGCATTTGTTTATTATTAAAATTTAAAATAAATTATAAATACACCTCTGAAGTTTGCTTAAAATATAGATTGATACTTATAGTTTTGGAAATTACATATCATCTCTTTAAGTTTTTAATTGCATAATAAATAATCTATTTTATTAATAAATCATTAAATCAATTAACAATTTTTAATGTTATCAGAAATATATTTAATTAACAATTCAAGTAATTTTATTATTATATAGGAGAGGAGTTTGGAATTTTTTTTTCTGTTAATTCTGTTAAATAAAAAATTCTGAGAATAAGGTATTTTTAATTTCTAGAATTATAAGAACAATTCATATTTTAAACAAATCTCAAAGAGTCTATTTGTAGTTACATCAAAATTTACGTTAAAAATACTTTTTAAATGATAAGAAAGATAAAGGATAAATTACAAATATACCTACTGAGATTTGTTTAAAATATGATTTGTCCTATGTCGTTCTAAAAATTATATCCCGGCCCCTAAAATTTTTAATTTCATAATAAATGACCCATTTTATTAATAAATCATCAAGTAAATTAACAATTTTTAATGATGCTAGAAATTTATTTCAATTAATAATACAAGTAATTTTATCATTGTATAGGAGAGTCGTTATGAATTTCATTTTTTAGTTTTTTCTATTAAATAAAGAATTCTGACAAGGGGATATTTGTAAATTTTCAACTATAGAGGCAATCTGTATTTTAAGCAAACCTGAAGGGATGTATTTGTAATTTATCCAAAAAATATTAAATTCACTCTCCTTTCATTCATTATTAAAAATGAATCGTTAAATTTTTCTCAAATTCAAATATAAATTTAAATGAAAATTTGATAGGCTGATAGGGCCCATCGTGGGTCTCATTTTGATTATTTAAATTATTTATTTTGTAAAGCCCTCTGTATGTATCATCATTACAAAAAATTAAATCAATATAGTAATCGTAATATTTTCATTTTATTATGTTGTCTCTGAAAAAAAAAGTATGACAAGTATACTTTTAAAATTAGACCATTTATTTTTTGGAGGGCAAACATAATAAATTGAAAAAGTTACGATTATCGAATCGATCTAATTTTTTTTAGAGATGATATACACGAAAGATCTACAAAATGAATTATTCGAATCATTAAAACATGACTCGTGGTAAACTCTATGAGTCTCTCAAATTTTTTCAAATACATATTTTAATTTGAGAAAAGTCTAAGACAAATGAAGATAGATCAATCTCAATAAATTATTCAAAAAAAATAAAATAAATAATTTCAACAATTATAAATCAATTTCAACTAAATTTCGCAACATTATAGTTAAATTTCAACTCCATTATTTCAACTCAATTGCATCAAATACTTCCAAAAATTAAAATGATTAAAAAATATATATAAACCAAAAAAATAAATTAAAATGATCAAGAGTGTGGAGGCTAAAAGAAAAAGATAAAAGAAGTGTAATCTTTAACAAATAGTCCTACATGTGTCCAGTTTAGTAAAGGAATATTGAATAGTTGGTTTTTACCCAACAAATAATTCATATGTGATCACAGAATAATCAACGAAGTTAAAAGAACCAGCACAACAGACTAGGATGCTCTACTATAATCACTCTTGCAATAATCTTGGTAGTTTAAGTAATTAATTTAAGCCTAAAAGATAATTAGTGGTAGTGTGATTAGATGTTTTAAGCCCAAAACAAATTCATCCTGGCAATAATCTTGATTTTTATAAAAAAAAAAAGTATTGCAGAGAATCCTATTTCCAAATACAATATCTATTAATATTTGCACAACAAGTGGTGCTTGCACAAAGAAAAAGTAAATTTTTTTAATGAAATATGCAAGCAATAAGTAATTATTCAAAAGTTGAAAGGGTCATGACAGCCCCTCATATTTACAAAAAGTTATTACTTATTTTTGGAGTAATGCTCCTTACCAATTAGAAGGACACCACCCTACATCCATTGTCTATTGAGAAAGAATAATAGGTTAGTTCTTTTTTCAAGGGTATTTTGGTGAAGACAAACTATTAAAAAATAAATAAAACCAACAAAATTTAGGAGTTTACTATTTAAAACAATAACCATTAGCATTTTTAGTTTCTTTTTTTCCCTTTCTTTTTGGGTAATATAGTTTGTTTTTCAAAATTCAAATAGAAGGACAAGAGTCACAAACCTAGGTAGCGTTTGATAGAGTTTTAGAATTATGATTTGACTGTGAAATTGTATTTTGAGTTTGTGAGTTTTTGAATTATTATTTGAAAAGAGAAAATTTGTTTAATTATAAATTTTGAAAAGAGTTTTGAATTTTTGAAATGAATTTTTAAATTAGAAAAGTTGTTTGATTAAAAAACTCATAACTCATAACCAAACACACGACTCAAAATTATATTTAAAACTCATAATCAAACTCTTTTTAAAATTTAATTCAAAAATATAATAATTGATAAAAATAATTTTTTTATTTAAAAAAAATTAAAATTTTAAAAATATTTTTTATGTAAAATATAAAAAAATATATATTATTTTTTGTTAAAAAAATAAAAAATAATAATAAAACACTGTTTTGGTCAACCGGCCAGATGTCCGGGAGGATGACTGGATAGGCCCAATTTGCTCTTTTTAAAATTTAAAAAACTCTCTACTCTCCAAACATAATTTGAAATGAGTTTTGAAATGTGACATTGGAATCAATTTTTAAAAATTTAAACCAAACAAAGCGTTAAAAAATGCATTGAAATCATGTTTCCAGAGTTGCTCCAAACACACTTTCCCAAGTCAAAGGAAAATATATACATAGAAAGAATCCAATTAAAAAATCCAACGAAAAATAGAAAGAATCAACTAATAATACATCAAGACATAAATAAAAAAAAAAAAAAACGAATTACACTAATGGTCCTTATAGTTTGGAGCTTGTGTCACTTTGGTCCCTAACTTTTTAATTGTGACACATTTGATCATGAATTTTGAATCATATTCTAAATAAGGATAATTGAAGATATCATTACTTAATTTCAAGGGCAAAATCGTTAATTTGATAAAATATAAACTAATTTGACAAAAATAAATGTCAAAAAAATATTTTTGAATTGTTAAAAATTATTTCTACTTACTAAAGATAAAATTATATAAAATTGATAAATCTCTTAGACATTTATTTATTTATTTATTTTTTTACCAAATTAATTTTTATTATGTATTTGGATGATGATCATGTAATAGGTGATTGTTTTTATTTTCATAAAATTAGTTTCTATTTTTTCAAAAGTCAAATATGACGACAATTTTGATATCATTATTAAACCAATCCTTTAAATAAAAAAATCCAAAACTAAAAATAATTCATATATTAAATATATTGATTACACATTAAAATCCTAACAATCACCCATTACATGATCATCATCCAAACACATAATAAAAATTAATTTGGTAAAAATAAAAAATAAATGTCTAAAAGATTTATCAATTTTATATAATTTTATCTTTGGTTGGAAGAACTAATTTTAAAAATATTTTTTTGACATTTATTTTTGTCAAATTAGTTCATATTTTATCAAATTGACAATTTTACCCTTGAAATTAAGCAATAATATCTTCAATTGTCTTTATTTGGAATAAGATTCAAAATTCAGGGTCAAATGTGTCACAATTGAAAAGTTAGGGACCAAAGTGACTCTGTCACTATAACCTCGGTAAGATAACCTCGGTAAGACTAAGATTAGGGTGAGACTCATGTCCATTAATTCTGGATTACTAACTCTTTGTCACGATAACCTCGGTAAGACTAAGGCCTAGTTTGGCATAATAAAAAAAAGTTAAAAAGTCAAAAAGTCACTATCCTATTTAAATCACATCATCTCTCTATCACATCACTTCAAACCCAACCCATATTTCACATTTTTTCATAAAAAATAAAAAAATACACTTATTTAGATCTATCCCAAAAAAACCCCTTAAGATTAGGCAATGTTCAACTCCGATTTGATGGAGTGCTTGCTTATCCCCCAACTCCTAGCTCTTGTATTAAGAGCTCCTATGATCACACTCATAAAGGGTTACTATAGCTCCATCCTACCATTTTGAGCAAACAAAATTTCATTATTATAATATGAATCTTTTTTCTTCAATATTAGTTTTAATTTTATATATTAAAGTTGCTATAGAATGTTCAAGGCTAGCACGACATAGTCATGAACGATGTTCCTAATTATCTATAATAAAATTAGATTGGATAAGATTTACTTTAATAATGGATTGGAACACTAATATCATATTCTGAAGCATATGCATTTCTTATTTTATTGATATGATGGAGACAATATGTAACAATTTATGTTAGCTAGCCAACAATTGGCAAGGCCACAGAATTAAGCATGGGATAGGCCCTTCAACCTAGTAATTGGGCCCATGTTTGAACTGGATCATCTGCGTGGGCCATCTAATTGGGGCCTCCTACCTCTCAAAGCATGCATTTACTACTATTATTTTTTCAAGGGGAACTTACTGATAAGTCCCATGCAACAAGTTCAAGATCCAGCTAATCCCAAAACAAAATATTTGTACCAATTAGTCCACACTTATTTTTAATTGTTACCAAAAAATCCTTTTTTTTTTTTTAATTTACAGACACTGTTCACATCTTACTATCGTCGGACTTCCGTCAAACGGTCGCCGGAGACTCGTCGGAATGTTCAACATCGCCGGAAAGTCGTCGGAATATTTAAAACATGTTATGAAACTGTAAAATTTTACAGTTCTAAAGCATGTTATAAAACTGCAAAATTTTACAGTTTTAAACCATGATTCATTCCATCACAAAAAAAAAAAATTCAAACTGTAAAATTTTACAGTTTTCACCGCCTGTAACTAAAACTCGAAAATTACTTGTTCAGAATTCGAAAATTTTCTCATTACAAATCTCAGTCATTACAGATCTGTTTCAATGATATTATAGATCCATTTCATCATCAACAACAACCATAGATCAACAACTATCCCAAAAAAAATCTGCGAATTCCACACAAATAATTGCAAAAACATAGGAATACATACATATACATATATAACATAGGAATACATACATATACATATATAAATATATAGATAGATAGACAGAAAGATAGAAAACCTTGGTGCCAATTTCGGAATTGAAGTCGTATTTGTCAAGGGCAGAGTGGAAGTCTTCGATGGTGAAGGGGACGCTGGACATTGGAGTTGATCCCAGAGTACCTGAGTTTTGTGAAGGGTATTGTTGATTCTGAGGACCTTCCACTCAATATCTCCACAGAAACGTTGCAGCAAAACAAAATCCTGAAGGTGATTCGCAAGAATTTGGTGAATCGGGGAGACGATGGATGAGAGAGACGAGAGGTGTCCCAGACTGGGGAAAGGACTTTTGGGTATAGTGAAAAAGTTATGGGATTAAATGGAGACCACATGTTTCACATGGGACCTATGGGTAATTTCCCCATTTTTGAATCTGTAGAAAATAATTTCTAAATATTATGGAAAAATTATTAATATTTCTAAGGTACACACACTAAATCGATAATTATTTGTCCCTTAATTATTTAACAAAAGTGAGTTAGCATGTGTTATCAGTAAATTTTTTTGCTACATGATTCGTTTGAAACACCACGTAAGTAATGTTGCAAGATACTCCAAGACTATTAAATAATTACTTAATTTTATGAGACTTACATTAGACATATAATTATATAAGAAAATCGGTTTGACAATCTCCAATAAGTTTTACTTTTTGGCTAAAAAAGTGTTGGCATCGCATTTTATTTTTCTGTTGATTGTGACTTTTTAATTATGGTTAAATTTGATTATGATTTGTCGATTGAAATCATAGACTATTTTTAAAGAATAACCTTGGCCACATTTGTTATTATTATTTTTGTTAACGGGTATGTTGATGTAGCATGACAAATGTGTTAAGGACGTGACATGACGTAACATGATAACATGTTAAATGGAGGGCCAAAAAGTTAGTCATATGAACATGAGATATGGATTATGTTTAGGAAATCATAGTTTGTTGATAAAATCATGGGATTTAATTATCTTTCTTTTTCTAATGTGACTGAGCCTATAAATAGGTCAAGAGAGATATTAAAAATAAAAATCAATCAAACCACTCACAAATCGTGATATTAATTTCTAATTAGGAGTAGTCAAATTAACAACTTTAAGAGTAGTGATAGCTTTTTCCAACCCTCATTTTTTTTTTTTTTTGTCTGTCGATTGTTGTATTTTTTAGTTCTTTGTTCTTATTTAAGTTCATACAACTTGTAACAAATGGCAATTTATTTAAATAATACATATTCTGTTTGTTATGTTTTTCTTTATTTAATTACTTCCAAAGAAAATTTTTATTTGTTTAAGACATAGAATTCAATCACAAATCTAATCTTTTGTGTTTGTGCGAAAATTAATTTAACAATTAATTACAGTCGATTAAACTTAAACAAAATCTTTGCTAATAAAAAGCAAAAGTAAAAGTTTTTGCTGGGTTAAGTAAAATTTTTGTTGTTTCCGAAAGTACTTTATGTTGTTTGGGATTAACATAACCAACACTATAAGGATAATACACCAAAATCGTTTGGTTTCAATTTCCCAAAAATTTTTGGGAAAATTTCTCTACAAATAAGTTTTCAGAAAAACTCAAATCAAACAAATTTTCTCAAAAAAAATTCTCAAACTTGTAAACCAAACAAGTTTTCCAAACAAATCTCTCTCTCATACACATCAAATCAATCACTTTTTCCAAAACTCTCTCTCAAAATAATTTTCCAAAACATCTTTTCAAAAAAACCAAACCAAACAACTTTTCGTACTTTTTATCTCCCAAACTCATCTCCCAAACTCAAACCAAACATACCCTTTTGAAAGACGCACAAAACTAAAGCAAAAGTTTAGAAAAGGCTCACACAATTTTCTCCATACTAAAAAAGTAACTATTTTAATAGTTATTAAACACATCCCTTATTTTAGATTTTAAAAAGTTAAAAAAAAAAAGAAAAAAATATTAAAGTAAGGGATTGTTTGGGGTGTCCTAAATAAGTGTATTTTTTTGTCTTTTTGGACTAAAAAGTTGAGGAAAAAAATATGGTTGTTTGGGTTAACTTTTTGACTTTTTATGGAAAAATATGTATTAAAAAGTTATATAAATTAGTGTGTAGGGAAAAATTAAGATTGGGAGTTGTGCAGCCGTAATTTTTGACTTTTGGTGAATAGTGATAACTTTTTAACTTTTTGAATAACTTTTTGACTTTTTAACTTTTTGCCAACTTTTCAAACTTGGCCTAATTGTCAAACTCTACCTAAATTACAATAAATGCAACAATTACACACGTACAAAAAAATAAAAATAAAAATAAAAATAAGAAAAGAAAAACCTCCGAATAAATGTAAGTGAAAAAAGATTTACTTAAGTAGAGAATTTCAACTCTTAACATTGTTGGTTGATTTCCCTCTGCATGGGACAATCAGTTTATGAAATTACTATCGAAATTGAAGAAATCCGAGGGAAAATTTAAAATGTCTGATACATTTTAACATTTGGTTTACAGATTGTGGAAAGAGAAAAAATTTGTTTGGTGTAATTTCTTATGAGCAGCTCTACAATTTCATAAAATAAAAGGAATTAAAAAATTACAATTTTGTTGAAAATTTATAAACAATGACCAAGATTCATTCTTGGTGTGGTCGCGCAATAGAAAGTTTAAATATAAATTGTAGATTTAAAATTCAAAGTAATTTTTTTGGTCACTTTTTTAGATACCTAGACTTCCTTTTTTTTTTTAAGTTGAAAATTGATAGTAATTTGAAAGCAAAAATTTAAAGGTATCTCTTTTTGAATTTCCAATAATAAATTTATTTAAATTATTTTTACCTCATAAATATTAAACAAAAAAATAATACTAGAGACCTTAAAGAATTATTAAAATTTATATCAAATGTTTGATATGGGTGTGAGACTCGCATAGTGTGGGTCCCACATTTATGTGAGATATTTGGTAGAAATTTTGATAAATCTTGTGGGGTCTCTAGCATTTTGGTAAACAAAATTATATAAAATTTTTACAAAACACACTTACACATACACTCAGGGGTGTTTTGACTATCGACTATTTTAATTAAAATGTCAAAATGTCACTATCAAAAAGTTAACAATTCTCTTTATTTTTATTTTTTTTCCATATCTTTTCATAAAAATTAAAAAACTATATATGTTCTGAAATCCAGATCATTGCAGTGTATCTCTTCTAATCAGAGCCGTAGAAAAGCAAACTGGGCTTCAATTCTGGGTTGCTAAAGACCCACTCAGAGTTTATGTGCTATGTCCGCTCTAGGCCCATCTGGCCCATTTAAGTTTTTTTTGAACAGAAGCCCATATTATTATTATTTATTTATTTATTTATTTATTTTTGTTGTTGCTGTTGTTGAACGAACCCCCCATTTAAGTTTGACATGCTTTTTTCTTTAACAAACACTGAAGTTTAGGAGATTTAGACTGCGTGTGGTTTAATGATTTGTGGAGAAATTTAAAAAGAAAAAATAAAAAGATAGGTAAAATTAAATAAAATGTAAATATATTTTATTCACATTTCATCGTCATTTTCTATTTTTCTTTTCAAATCCCTTCTCAAATTCTCGAACCAAACACAATCTTATAGATGGTCATATGGACTGGAGTTAATAACCAACAAGTCCTGCTCTAAATTAATTGATATATGTTTTTAGTTTTACCCTTACAGCCCAATTCGCTAATTTATAATTATCCACTCAGATTGATTTTCATGACAAATCCGTTACTTTTTTTAACACTTTTCAAAGTTAATATGTTCATAATAACTTCACTCAATATTTATTAAGTAATAATTCCAATCAATAGGAACAACTGATAATTTTACCCGAAATTTTACATTGTATAACATCAAATGTTTTTATTAAAAATCTTATTAACACATATTAGTAGGGTCCATCATTACTTGGTATGAACCCATACAAATTTTGCGACTGTATTAGTAAGAGGCATGAGATTCTTGATCATTACTTGCTTTGTTCGCTCTAGGCCCATCTGGCCCCATTTAAGTTTTTTTTTTTTTTTGAACGAACCCCCATTTAGGGATGGCAATTTGAAACCGGCCCGACGGGGATCCCCGACCCCGATCCCGATTTAAGCGGTTTTTTTCCTAAAAATATCCCCACGAGGACGGGGATGGTATTAAAAAATCACTCCCCGATCAATTTCGGGCCGGGGACGGTGATAAGTTTTCCGACCCCGGCCCCGGCCCCGAAGCTTCCCCGAAATTTCCCCGTATATATATATATATATAGATGTTTTCATCTGCTGTGTTAGTGTGTTAGGTTATATAATATAATATTTATATAATATAATATCTATTATCTATTCTATCTATATAATATAATATCTACTATCTATTATCTATTCTGTCTCTCTGTCTGTCTCAGACGCTCTCTCTCACACACACACTCTCTCTCTCTCGTTCTCCTCACTCTTACCCTCACTCTTTGATCTCTCTCTCAATCGCTTTCTTCTCTCCGCAGACGGCTCTCGTCGCCACCTCCACTGCCGCCTCCGTCGTCGCACTCAGCCACATCTCGCCTTCGAATCTCGGATTGGCCATCGCCACTGTCCTCCTTCGTCCACGGCGACGCCGACGGTCCTTCTTCGTCCACGGCGACGCCGACAGTCCTCCTTCGTCCACCATCGCCTCCTCCGTCGTCCATTGACGCCGACAGTCCATTCGTTCTTTCTCTCTCTCTCTCTCTCTCTCTCTCTCTCTGTGACAGATCTCAGATCTGTTTGGATTTTTATTTGTATTTGTATTTTTATTTTTATTTTTATTTTTTTATGATCTGTCGATATTGGGGATGATGATGATTGTTGTTGATTGAGGATGATTTTTTTTTTTTTTATGATCTGTTGTTGATTGTGTTGCTGTTGAAACAGATTTGGGGGACGGGGAATCTTCGGGATCGGGGAAACCCGAACCCCGATCGGGGCGGGGGTGGGGGGGCTGATAGGGTCCCGTCGGGGATCGGGGCCGGGGACGGGGAATTTCTCACTATCGGGGATCGGGGAAGGGGAGGGTGGTCCCCGGCCCCGCCCCGCCCCGTTGCCATTCCTACCCCCATTTGAGTTTGACATGTTTTTTTTTTTTTTTTTTTTAAAGATCACAAACACTGAAATTTTAGGAGATTTAGACTGTGTGTGGTTTAAAGATTTGGAGAGGAATTTTGAAAGAAAAAATAAAAAAAGTATGCAAAATTAGATAAAATATAATATTTAATTCACATTTCACCGTTATTTTCCTTTTTTCTTTTCAAATATCTTCCTAAATTCTCGAACCAAACATAGTCTTACAGGTGGTCATATGGACCGGACTTAATATCCAACAAATTATGTTCTAAATTAATTGATACACGTTTTTAATTTTACAATTACAACCCAACTCGCGAACTTATAATTCTCAACTCAAACCCATTTTCATGACAAGCTCACTATTTTTTTAACAATTCTCAATAGCAAAAAAGCACGATTTTCAAGGTTAATATGTTCATAAAAACTTCACTCAATATTTATTGAGGAATATCTCCAATCAATAGGAACAACTACTAATTTTGCCTGAAGTTTTACAATTATATTATTAAATTTTTTACTAATAATCTTATTAACACATGCACAAGTATTAGTAGGGTCCATCATTGCTTGGTATGAACCCATGCAAAGTTTGCGACTGTATTAGTAAGAGGCATGAGATCCTTGATCCTCAATTTCTAAATTCTTTTGTCCTAATTCATTCTTTAATCATTAAGATTTATGTACCTTGTTAATTTACATGATTCAATAGTGAAAAGTATATTAAGACAAGGAATAAAAAAAATTTAGAGACCAAATATTTTTGACCTAATAAAAGTGTTAGTAAATATCCCTAAAATATTTTTTGAAAATTTAACTTATTTTACTAAAAAAATAAAATAAAATTACATGCACACTACATTTAACAAAAAATTAACTAGTCTATGGGATATTTAAAATCAATAATCACACACACAACTACTAAACTATTTGTGTTAAAAAAAAGGGGGTAATTACACTTTGTTATTTTTATGTTTGATTACTTTCTTACTTTACTTCTTAAAATTTATTTTTTTCATTTTGCCCCTTCATGTTCGAGTTTTTTTTTTTACTCCTAAAACTAACATTATAAATAAATTATTATAGGGCTGTGCTACATCCCCCTAATTTTTGGCCCCCTAATCCCCCTAAATTTCAAACCAAGGCAAAAAAAAAAAAAAAAAAAAAGAGACCCAAAACGACGTCGTTTTGAGCATTAGGGGGATTAGGGGGGGCTTTTTTAGGGGGACAAATCATTTTCCATTATTATATTGAGATTTGAATTTGTGTCAGAAGTGTATATTATATATAATATAAATATATTTTACCGTTATTTTTCTTTTCTCTTTCCAAATCTCTTCTCAAATTCTCAAGCCAAACATAGTCTTACAAGTGGTCATATATATGGACCGGACTTAATATCCAACAAATCTTGTTCTAAATTAATTGATACACGTTTTCAATCTTACACTTACAACCCAACTCGCTAACCTATAATTCTCAACTCAAACCCATTTTTATGACACGCTCACTACTTTTTTAACAATTCTCAATAGCAAAAAACACGATTTTCAAAGTTAGGTTGCGTTTTGTAGAGTTTTGTAAATATGATTTAAGAATATGAGTTGTATTTTGAGTTTGTGAGTTGTGAAATTATGATTTGAGTGTAGAAAATTTATTTAGTTATAGTTTTTTAATAGAGTGTTGAATTGAGTGTAGAATTGAGTTTTGAAAGTTTGATTTGACATGTGAAGTAAGAAAATTTGTTTGGTTATGAGTTTTGGAAAGAGTTTTCAAAATTTAATTCAAATTGTTATAACTCATAACAAAACACACTACTTTCACACTATTGAAAATTCTGATCAACACTCATAACCAAACTCTTTTTAAAATTCAATTAAAAAAATTTATTATTAACAGAAAATAACAATAATCAATTTTTAATTGAAAATACTACAAAGGAAATACTTTTTTTTTTCAAATAAATGTTCAAAAAATTTAAATCATAAATATTTAAATAATTTAAATAATCTAAAAATTTAATAAGTAAAAAATTAAAATAAATATTCAAAAAATTTAAATCGTAAAAATTTAAATAATTTAAATATTCAAAAAATTTAAATAATTTAAAATGTTAATATTTTAAATTTAAAAACAACTCTACACTCAAATCGTAACTAAACACATAAAACAAAACTCAATTAAGAAATTATTTTTAAAACTCATAACCAAACGCATAACTCGAAACTCCATACTACTTTCACAACTCTACACTCAAATCATAACCAAATACATAACAAAAAATTAAAATATTTAAAAATATTTTTATAAAATAGAGTTTGAATTTATTTTTATAAAATATTTTAAAATTTAAAAAATTAAAATCGTAATATTTTGAAATTAAAATATTTAAAAATATTCAAAAAATTAAAAAATCATAACATATTTAAATATTAAAATATTTAAAATCTTAACAAAATTAAAATATTTAAAAATATTTTTATAAAATAGAGTTTGAATTTATTTTTATAAAATATTTTAAAATTTAAAAATTAAAATCGTAATATTTTGAAATTAAAATATTTAAAAATATTCAAAAAATTAAAAAAATCGTAACATATTTAAATATTAAAATATTTAAAATCTTAACAAAACTAAAATATTTTAAAAATATTTAAATATTTAAAATATTTTTAAAATTGAAATATTGATTTGAATTGAGTTTTGAAATTTTTTTGAATTATGTGTTTGGTTATGAGTTTTGAAAAGTAATGATTATATTTTAAATTGAGTTTTGAGAAATAGGTGTAGAATTATGATTTGAAAGCTCAAAACAAACAACACACTCAAATCAATGGGTGAAACTATAATTCAAAAAACTTACCAAACGGAGCCTTAATATGTTCATAAAAACTTCCCTCAATATTTATTGAGTAATAACTCCAATCAATAGTAACATCTCGTAAATAGTTTTACAATATTAATAGTCGTATTAACACATGCACAAGTATTAGTCCATCATTACTTGGTATGAACCCATGCAAAGTTTGCGATTGTATTAGTAAGAGGCATGAGATCCTTGATCCTCAATTTCTAAATTCTTTTGTCCTAATTCATTCTTTAATCATTAAGATTCACGTACCTTGTTAATTTTACACGATTCAATAGTGAAAAGTCTATTGAGACAAGGAATAAATTTCATTATTATAATATGAATATTTTTTCTTCATTATTATAATATGAATCTTTTTTCTTCAATATTAGTTTTAATATTATATATTAAAGTTGCTATAGAATGTTCAAGGCTAGCACGACATAGTCATGAACGATGTTCCTAATTATCTATAATAAAATTAGATTGGATAAGATTTACTTTAATAATGGATTGGAACACTAATATCATATTCTGAAGCATATGCATTTCTTATTTTATTGATATGATGGAGACAATATGTAACAATCGGTCCAAAATTATATGTTAGCTAGCCGACAATTGGCAAGGCCACAAAATTAAGCAGGGGATAGGCCCTTCAACCTAGTAATTGGGCCCATGTTTGAACTGGATCATCTGCGTGGGCCATCTAATTGGGGCCTCCTACCTCTCAAAGCATGCATTTACTACTATTATTTTTTCAATCTGTAGAAAATAATTTCTAAATATTATGGAAAAATTATTAATATTTCTAAGGTACACACACTAAATCGATAATTATTTGTCCCTTAATTATTTAACAAAAGTGAGTTACCATGTGTCATCAGTAAAGTTTTTTGCTACATGATTGGCTTGAAACGCCACTTAAGTAATGTCACAAGGTACTCCAAGACTATTAAATAATTACTTAATTTTATGACACTTACATTAGACATATAATTATTTAAGAAAATCGGTTTGACAATCTCCAATAAGTTTTACTTTTTGGCTAAAAAAGTGTTGGCATCGCATTTTATTTTTCTGTCGATTGTGACTTATTAATTATGGTCAAATTCGATTATGATTTGTCGATTGAAATCATAGACTATTTAAAAAAAATAACATTGGCCACATTTGTTATTATTATTTTTATCAACGGGTATGTTGACGTAGCATGACAGATGTGTTAAGGACGTGACATGACATAATATAATAACATGTTAAATGGTGGGCCAAAAAGTTAGTCATATGAACATGAGATATGGATTATGTTTAGGAAATCATAGTTTGTTGATGAAATCATGGGATTTAATTATCTCTCTTTTTCTAATGTGACTGAGCCTATAAATAAGTCAAGAGAGATATTAAAAATAAAAATCAATTAAACCACTCACAAATCGTGATATTAGTTTCTAATTAGGAGTAGTCAAATTAACAACTTTAGGAGTAGTGATAGTTTTTTCCAACCTCCATTTATTTATTTATTTTTTTGTCTATCGATTGTTGTATTTTTTAGTTCTTTGTTCTTATTTAAGTTCATACAACTTGTAACAAGTGGCAATTTATTTAAATAATACATATTCTGTTTGTTATGTTTTTCTTTATTTAATTACTTCCAAAGAAAATTTTAATTTGTTTAATACATAGAACTCAATCACAAATCTAATCTTTTGTGTTTGTGCGAAAATTAATTTAACGATTAATTACAGTCGATTAAACTTAAACAAAATCTTTGCTAATAAAAAGCAAAAGTAAAAGTTTTTGCTGGGTTAAGTAAAATTTTTGTTGTTTCCAAAAGTACTTTATGTTGTTTGGGATTAACATAACCAACACTATAAGGATAATACATAATTTCTCATAAAAAAAAGCAAAAAGTTTGAAAGACGCACAAAACTAAAGCAAAAGTTTGGAAAAGGCTCGCACAACTTCTCCATACTAAAAAAGTAACTATTTTAATAGTTATTAAACACATCCCTTATTTTAGATTTTAAAAAAGTAAAAAAAGAAAAAGAAAAAAAATATTAAAGTAATTGTCAAACTCTACCTAAATTACAATAAATGCAACAATTACAGACACACAAAAAAATAAAAAAAAAAAGAGAGAAAAAAAAGAAAAGAAAAACCTCCGAATAAATATAAGTGAAAAAAGATTTACTTAAGTAGAGAATTTCAACTCTTAACATTGTTGGTTGATTTCCCTCTGCATGGGATAATCAGTTTGTGAAATTACTATCGAAATTGAAGAAATCCGAGGGAAAATTTAAAATGCCTGATACATTCTAACATTTGGTTTACAGATTGTGGAAAGAGATAAAAATTTGTTTGGTGTAATTTCTTATGAGCAGCTCTACAATTTCATAAAATAAAAGGAATTAAAAAATTACAATTTTGTTGAAAATTTATAATCAATGACCAAGATTCATTCCTGGTGTGGTCGCGCAATAGAAAGTTTAAATATAAATCTTAGATTTAAAATTCAAAGTAATTTTTTTGGTCACTTTTTTTAGATACCTAGACTTCCTTTTTTTTTTTTTAAGTTGAAAATTGATAGTAATTTGAAAACAAAAATTTAAAGGTATCTCTTTTTGAATTTCCAATAATAAATTTATTTAAATTATTTTTACCTTATAAATATTAAACAAAAAAAATAATGCTAGAGACCTCAAAAGAATTATCAAAATTTATACTAAATGTCTCATATGGGTGTGAGACTCGCATAGTCTGGGTCATATATTTATGTGAGACATTTGGTAGAAATTTTGATAAATCTTGTAGGGTCTAGCATTTTGGTAAACAAAATTATATAAATTTTTTACAAAACACACTTACACATACACTCGGGGTGTTTTGACAATCGACTATTTTAATTAAAATGTCAAAATGTCACTATCAAAAAATTAACAATTCTCTTTATTTATATTTTTTTTCCACATCTTTTCATAAAATTTAAAAAATTATATGGTTATGTTTGATTCACAAGATTAATAGTGAAGTATTAGGGTGTGTTTGGTAACGTTTACGTTTTCAATTTATATTTACAAAAATTTTATAAACTGGTTTTTGTTTATTTTTAGAAAAACATAAACTACAAACGCGTTTGGTAATTGACAAAATGTTTAAAAAATTTCAAAAATATAAAAAAGAGTAAGAAATGGCAAGTGGCGGCGGAAGACGGTGGTGGAAAGTGGTGACAGTGGGTGGTGCGTAGCTGGTGGTGGTGGGTGATGGCGAGTGGGTGGGTGACGGTGGGGGTGGTAGCGAGTGGGTGGTAGTGGTGGCGGTGGTGGTGGCAGGTGGGTGGCGGACGGCGGGTGGTGGTGGTGGTGGGTGGGTGGTGGGTGGGTGGGTAACGGTGGCCGGTGGTAGCGAGTGGGTGGTGGTGGTGGTGGCTGGTGGTGGTGGCAAGTGGGTAGCGGGTGGCGGGTGGTGGCGGATAGGTGGCAGTGGTGGTGGGTGGGTGGGTGGGTGGGTGACGGTGGTGGGTGGTAGGTGGTAGTGAGTGGGTGGTGGGTGGTGGTGGCAGATGGATGAGGGGTGGGTGGTGGTGGTGGGGGTGGGTGCGGTGGGTGGCAGGTGGCTAGTGGTGTGGTGTGGCTGGTGGTGGCAACTGGTGGATGGTAGTGGCAGGTGGGTGGTGAGTGGTGGTGACGGCTGGTGTTGGCGGGCAGTTGATGGTAGTGGCGGGTGGTGGGTGGTGGCAAGTGGATGGCAGGTGGGTGGTGGGTGGTAGTGGTTGTGGTAGTGGCGAAGGGTGGGTGGTGGCTGGTGGGTGGTGGTGGCGAGTGGTGGTATTAGGTGAGTGGTGATGACAGGTGGTGGTGGCGGGTGGGTGGCGAGTGGTGGTGGCGGAAGACGGTGGTGGAAAATGGTGGCGGGTGGTGGCTAGTGTTGGGTGGTAAAAAAAAAAAAAACTCAAAACTCAAAACGGAAACACATTTTTTGTGTTTTCATTTTTTTGCCAAATTTATAAACTGAGACCACTGATTTATAAATCAAAATTTTACCAAACAAGTTTTTATTTGAGTTTTTAAAATTTTTGTAAATATAAATAGAAAACTGAAAACGTAAGTATTACCAAACGGCACCTTAATAATCCTATTAAATTAGTGTAGTATTCACTATCCAATTGGATTAATATCCATTGGATTAATAATCCCACCTACCCCATTACTAATAATCCTACAAATTTGTTGAATTAATTATCCATTGGATTAATAATCCTAAACCAAAATGTTAAAACAAACATAGGATAATTGAACCCACGGATTAATAATCCCAATCCCATGCTCTAATCCACCCAAACAAACATGCCCTATATGTTCTGAAATCCAGATCATTGCAGTGTATCTCTTCTAATCAGAGCCGTAGAAATGCAAATTGGGCTTCAATTCCGGGTTGCTAAAGACCCACTCAGAGTTCATGTGCTATGTCCGCTCTAGGCCCATCTGGCCCATTTAAGTTTTTTTTTTGAACAGAAGCCCATTTTATTGTTATTTATTTATTTATTTATTTATTGTTGTTGTTGTTGAACGAACCCCCCATTTAAGTTTGACATGCTTTTTTTTTTTTTTTAGATCACAAACACTGAAGTTTTGGAGATTTAGACTTGCGTGTGGTTTAATGATTTGAGAAGAAATTTAAGAAGAAAAAATAAAAAGATGTGTAAAATTAGATAAAATATAAATATATTTTATTTATATTTTACCGTCATTTTTTATTTTTCTTTCTAAATCTTTTTCCAAATTCTCGAACCAAACACAGTCTTATAGGTGGTCATATGGACTGGAGTTAATAACCAACAAGTCCTGCTCTAAATTAATTGATACATGTTTTTAGTTTTACCCTTACAGCCTAACTCACTAACTTATAATTGTCAACTCAGATCGATTTTCATGACAAATTCATTACTTTTTAAACAATTTTCAAAGTTAATATGTTCATAATAACTTCACTCAGTATTTATTGAGTAATAATTCCAATCAATAGGAACAACTGATAATTTTACCCGAAATTTTACATTGTATAACATCAAATGTTTTTATTAAAAATCTTATTAACACATGCACAAATATTAGTAGGGTCCATCATTACTTGGTATGAACCCATACAAAGTTTGCGACTGTATTAGTAAGAGGCATGAGATTCTTGATCATTACTTGCTTTGTTCGCTCTAGGCCCATCTGGCCCCATTTAAGTTTTTTTTTTTTTTGAACGACCCCCCATTTGAGTTTGGCATGTTTTTTTTAAAGATCAAAAACGTTGAAATTTTAGGTGATTTAGACTGTGTGTGGTTTAAGGATTTGGAGAGGAATTTTAAAAGAAAAAATAAAAAAAGTAGGTAAAATTAGATAAAATATAATATTTAATTCACATTTCACCGTTATTTCTTTTTTTCTTTTCAAATCCCTTCCTAAATTCTTGAACCAAACATAGTCTTACAGGCGGTCATATGGACCGGACTTAATATCCAACAAATTATGTTCTAAATTAATTGATACACGTTTTCAATTTTACAATTACAACCCAACTCGCTAACTTATAATTCTCAACTCAGACCCATTTTCATGACAAGCTCACTACTTTTTTAACAATTCTCAATAGCAAAAAAGCACGATTTTCAAGGTTAATATGTTCATAAATACTTCACTCAATATTTATCGAGTAATATCTCCAATCAATAGGAACAACTAATAATTTTGCCTGAAGTTTTACAATTGTATATTATTAAAATTTTTACTAATAATCTTATTAACACATGCACAAGTATTAGTAGGGTCCATCATTGCTTGGTATGAACCCATGCAAAGTTTGCGACTGTATTAGTAAGAGGCATGAGATCCTTGATCCTCAATTTCTAAATTCTTTTGTCCTAATTCATTCTTTAATCATTAAGATTTATTTACCTTGTTAATTTTACATGATTCAATAGTGAAAAGTATATTAAGACAAGGAATAAAAAAAATTTAGAGACCAAATATTTTTGACCTAATAAAAGTGTTAGTAAATATCCCTAAAATATTTTTTGAAAATTTAACTTATTTTACTAAAAAAAAAAAAAAAAAATTACATGCACACTACATTTAACAATAAATTTAACTAGTCTATGGGATATTTAAAATCAATAATCACACACACAACTACTAAAATATTTGTGTTAAAAAAAGGGGTAATTACAGTTTGCTATTTTTATGTTTGATTACTTTCTTACTTTACTTCTTAAAATTTATTTTTTTCATTTTGCCCCTTCATGTTTGAGTTTTTTTTTTACTCCTAAAACTAACTTTTATTCAAAATTAAACAGTAAATGTCACGATAACTATCACATAACATTAGAAATAAATTATTATATTGAGATTTGAATTTGTGTCAGAAGTGTATATTATATATAATATAAATATATTTTACCGTTATTTTTCCTTTATCTTTCCAAATCTCTTCTCAAATTCTCAAACCAAACATAGTCTTACAAGTGGTCATATGGACCGGACTTAATATCCAACAAATCTTGTTCTAAATTAATTGATACACGTTTTCAATCTTACACTTACAACCCAACTCGCTAACCTATAATTCTCAACTCAAACCCATTTTCATGACACACTCACTACTTTTTTAACAATTCTCAATAGCAAAAAACACGATTTTCAAAGTTAATATGTTCATAAAAACTTCACTCAATACTTATTGAGTAATAACTCCAATCAATAGGAACATCTAATAATTTTACCTAAGTTTTACAATATTAATAGTCGTATTAACACATGCACAAGTATTAGTAGGGTCCATCATTACTTGGTATGAACCCATGCAAAGTTTGCGATTGTATTAGTAAGAGGCATGAGATCCTTGATCCTCAATTTCTAAATTCTTTTGTCCTAATTCATTCTTTAATCATTGAGATTCACGTACCTTGCTAATTTTAAACTATTCAATAGTGAAAAGTATATTAAGACAAGGAATAAAGAAATTTAGAGACCAAAGATTTTTGACTTAATAAAAGTGTTAGTGAATATCCCTAAAATATTTTTCAAAAATTTAACTTATTTTACAAAAAAAGAAAAAAGAAAAAAAAAATTACATCCACACTACATTTTACAAAAAATTTAACTAGTCCATGGGATATTTAAAATCAATAATCACACATACAACTACTAAACTATTTGTGTTAAAAAAAAAGGGGGTAAATTACACTTTGCTATTTTTATATTTGGTTACTTTTTTACTTTAATTCTTAAAATTTATTTTTTCACTTTGCCCCTTCATGTTCGAGTTTTTATTTTTTTATTTTTTTTATTCCTAAAACTAATTTTTATTCCAAATTAAATAGAAATGTCACGATAACTATCACATAACATAAGAACTAAATTATTATATTGAGATTTAAATTTGTGTCAGAAGTGTATATTATATATAATAAAATATTTTTATATCACTTGACTGTCAATGTGTCATTTTCTATCTAATTTTTAACATAAGTTAGTTTTAGGAGTAAATTAGAAAAAATTTGAAACATGAAGGGTCAAAATAAGAAAAAATAAACTTTAAGGGTGAAAGTGAGAAAGTGATCAAACATTAAAGAGACACACTATAATTTACCCTTAACAAAAGAAAATGAAAATGATTATTCACACAAGTTTCTCCCTCCAAATGATTTGTTGGCTTTTTGGCTTTTCGAAGGGTAATTTTGTAAATGCGAGCGTGCCAGCAAGGATCAATCAGTCCTTACAGAAATTATAATTGCCAACCAATTATCAGACGATTGTGTTTTAGTTCTTTCGGCCTCAATGAAGAGGACTTTTACTGGTGGCTTGACTTAGGAGAATTTAAGAGAAATAACAGTTAATATGAAGAACAATCGAAGTATTTCATTAAAATGAACACTTACAATAGTTCAAACTCAGCCTCGAAGAGGTTTACAGCAACAGTCTACTTGAATCTACTTGGAAACTACTCCTATGAATCGAAGTGCAGTGCTGGTATTAAAGTGCAGGTATTTAAAGTACAGGAAATGTAAGACTGGAAAGGAAAATATGAAATAAAGACTGGTTTGTATGATCTGAGTCTGGGGCTTTTTCTGAGGGCTTCCCTGCTATTTATACTTGTCAAAGATGACCTTCGAACTGCACTTCGAACCGTCGAACTGCTCCTCCATGATCGATGATCATGCTGCCTTAGAAGTAGCCCCACTACGCCATCTCTTGCAGTTGAGCTTCCCTCCTGTATTTGAATTTGAATATTGAGTAACTGTTGAAGCCACGTCACTTTGTATCTCTTTACTGATCTAGTGCTACTCAGATCATGTAAGTACCAATGTTCATTGCCACGTGTTCGATCAGGATCGAAGACTTGAATTATCTTCCCATAATACCCTTATTCTGCCACGTGTCAAACTATGATTTGGCTTTACAAAATATGTAGCCAACATTACCCCCCGCACTAATATACCCAATACTTGGAAATATTAGTGGATCAAAAGCTTTTCCCGCGCTTTTTGGAATGTGCATGGGATCTATCTTCAGGAAACACAACCGTCACCTATTTGATGATCATTCGCATTAACTCTCAATTAACGAACATCCCAATACCTTCAGCATTCGAACGGACTATGGCTCAATCAACTTCGCACTCTACTGATCAAGCATACGAAGAGCCATTGAGTAATGCTATTTCCCTCGAAAGAATCTCCACGCATTCATTAGCCACCTTTACCCACCCTTCTATATTCAGGTCATGGAGGCTTTTGCAGATTATCAACCTTTGGACTACGACCACATTGCCCTTAACCCTTCGATTTACAAATTTACAGATACAAGAAGTTCTTCCTCTAAATTCCCCTTGTACTTTGAACGAACTACACTCAAGCCTTTGCTTCAACAAGTTGCAAATATGGACTTAGGAAGTTCTTCTTCACAAACCTTTACTTGGGATGAAGCTACAACTTCCTCATCTTCTGGGGTTTCCGGATGGACAAACTGGTCAGCACCTGAGTCCTGGGACTTGAGGGAACGAATTAATCACCATTTTGTTGAGTTCACTGACCCATTAGATTTTCCTTCTTACGTTCGAAGCTCTGTGGTCTATCCTTATGTGCCTATTGACCTTCGTCGTAGTTTGGAGGAGAATCTGCTTGTGGCCTGGTACACATCCTCTATGCCCACAAGGACAATGCACACTGCCCGGCATCTGGAAGAATCACAAGGGTATACTCCTTCATTTTTGGCCAAGAAGGCAAAAATTTGCTCTTCTGACTGGCTCGACTATATTAATGCCTTTGTTCCTTCCGCTCCAGTGCCAAATCCTCCTTCTTCACCTTCTGGAATAGAAGCATCCACACCTTCTCTATCTTCTGAAGCAGAACCATCTACTCCTTCTCCATCTTCTGAAGCAGAACCATCTACTCCTTCTTCTCCTCCCACTCTTTCCTGGACAGAGAAATTAAGGCTTGCCCTTCCCATGGACAAAATTTTTCCACCTTACAAACCTCCATCATCTCCCACTCCAGCTGAGCGGAAACAAGCTCAACTTCTGCTTGCGGCTTTTTCTCACTTGCCCTTCAATGTTCTTGAGGATGACATCCCTCTCAAGAACTTTCGATGGGCCTGTGATATTCTGACTAGGGCCATGTCCTCAATCCCATTGCCCAAGCAGAACTTCACATGTTCTTGGACCAACTTCCGCTACTCCTCCACTGGCATCAGAATTCCAAGGCCACCATCCAATCTTTGGATCAACTTTCATCTCTCCGAATTCATGCTCAGTACGAAGCAGAAAACTTCATCGAAGACTTCGATGACTTCAAAAATAAAGATTCTGCGTATTGGGATGATTTGGTCATAGATGAATTGGAACAAAATTTGAGGGAAGAGGCTTTCGAGACAAAGGCTGAGGAGCTCTACTATGAAGTGAGAGCACATCAACTTATGCAGCCAACATTAGAGGAGATAGAAGATATAATAAAGAAAGAACAAATATTCATTGATCATTGTTGGACAAAGTTCCATGATCTTGTTATTTATTCTATTCCTTATTTTTATGAGCTTGAATTTGTACCCAAATGAGGATACTCAATGTAATTGTCTTGGCTTTAACACAAACAGAGTCTTTTGCATTTGACATTGTTTGCCTCTATTTCCTTTTTGTCTTCAAAAGCCAACTTATAGCTTCGAATTGAACAATCTCACCTTTCGAATCTAGACTCAATTGTTCAATGAAACGCTGAAAAAACCAACATGTCTTTTTCCAACTTTATGGAGTATAATTGACAATTCTGGCTGATATCATCTGGAATTAACGCTTTGAATTTTAACAACATTACTCCTCAAAAATAACTATAACCAATATATATGGTCATGGTTAATATAGCCAATAAATTTCAAATTGACTATTTTGCTTCGAAGAGTAATCCACACTGTTTTAGATTCAAAAAGCAATTCCTTCTTGTATATATGGAAACCAACAATTGGTTTTAATGCTTCGAACAGTGCTCATCTTTAAAGGATCCAATAACCCTCAAACAGGTCTTTAAACCCTTTGAAGTGGACCAATATTCGAGCATTCTAGCAATTATGTAGTACGCTTCGAAGCCGACTTATGTATTTCGAAGTCGTGGTTATTTGATTTTTTGGCGCCAAAATCTTATTGCGAAGCCAAATATCTTGCTTCGAAGCTGGCGTCAATATCCGGAGTTTGCTTTTTCCCTCCAAAACTATCAATATTGGAAGAGGCTCCTCGTATTCGTACTTTTAGTACTTAACGACTTATGCAATATATCTTCGGACACAAAAGCTTTTCTTTAAAACCCTTTTGCTTCGTGTTTCTGAATACACTTGCTCTTTTAACATTCAAACCCTCATATCTTTCACTTCTCTTTACTTCCTCCTTTCCTTTTCGAACATCGTACCATCCATGGCTTCTTCTTCACCAGAAGTTCCAATCATAGAACGCGTGAGCTCATCCGTAGCTTTGAAAAGGCTCATTGATATGGAGTGCGAGAAGTATAGGGCTGGGGGAAAAAGCGCCATTGATGGGCGTGTCTTTATCCCTCGTCGTCATGAGCGACAAGACTATGTGCTCGGGCCAATCTTCAAGGAGATCCCTATTGAACTCCCAGCTCTGTACCCTCGCCTGGAAAACCAATGTCTCCTATATGAAGGTGGTCTTGATTGGAGGAGCTGGAGGATCAATCGCCCCCACCGATGTTGGCCCACGATGAGACCAGAGTGGCAAGAGTGGTATGATCGGGTCATCCCTGCGAGGACACTGGACCTTCAAGAGCTCTGCCTTCTCGACGCTCTTCGACTATCAAGGGTAACTATCACAGAGGACCCTTTTTTAATCCCTGCTGCTTTATGCTTTTGGAACCCTATCTTTAATTTCTTTCAATTTAAACGTGGGATGATGGCTCCTACTGTTCTTGATATTTGCCATTTACTAGGAGTATCCCCCATTGGTACCATTATTATACCCGATTTCCCCGATTCAACAGTCTCTTTCTCCCTCCCCTCTCTTAACTTATCTTACAGCGATTTTGTTAAAGCTGAAAATAAAAGAGATAGGGCCCAGTAACCGATAGGGAGTTCTTTTCCTTCTTGTTATACTGGCTTTGCAAATTCCTCTTCTGCACTTCTTCACAAAGAATTATGCCTGAATTTGCTCCACTTGCCAAAGCCTTTGTTTTGCAAAAAAGAGTAGCCTTAGCCCCATACATTCTTGGTCATGTATACAGAGTTTGTTCCCTTTTTTGTGAGAAGCCCTTAGATGCTAATCAAGGGGGGCCATTCTGGATCCTTCAGCTTTGGCTTTTTGCTTATTTCACTGAACTACAATCCAAATGTCTTAAATTTTCTGGGCACATTCTCTTACCCATGGCATAAGACTAGCCAATGCTGCCCTCTATCCTTCTTCTTTTGCCTTTTATTTCTCTTTTTTTCATCAACTACCAGCCGAACTTCCTGCTCACCGCTTCGTCCTTTCGAGACCAACATAGGTCCACCTTGGTTGAGTCACTTTTTGAGTGACAGGCTCTGTGCTTCGCCAATTCATAAAGACTATATGGGCCTCCCTTCTGCTTCCTAGGGAGCTGTTTATTGGGACTACAAACCCAGGGCTTATAAATGTATAGCTGAACCTTATTGTCCTGCTCAATTCGCTAGACAATTTGGTTTCACACAAGGGGTCCCAATACCTCTCTGCAGCAACACCAACCTGAGCCTTACTAGAAGAGATCTGAAAGTTAGGAAATCAAGGTTGGAGGAGGCAACTTTCAAATTTATGGATGACTTGGCTAATTTTGAATTCACTCCTTTTCTTCCTGCGGGCACTGCATTGAAGAGATACCAACAGTGGTGGGACAATAATATGGAAATCTATTTAGCCATTGCACCTACAAACCTATTGGAGGTATTAGATGTGTCCAAGCCCAAAGGAGCTGAGACTGTCCCTTCCTCTACTGTGCCTCCTACAGCTCAGTCCATCCCTGCTACCTCAACTCCTTCGAAAGCTACTCGGGCTGCTTCAAGAAAAAGTATATACTTTCAACTTCTCTTTTTCCTTTTGAGTCTCTTGTTTGTTTCCTTTATACTTATGCTCTTTGGTGCAGGGTCCCTTCACGAAGAATCTCCTAAAAGAGCTGAGACTTCAGCTATTCTCAAAAAGGAACAGCAACAGAAACAAAAAAGGAAGCTGATCCTCCTTTCTGAGGAATCTGAAACTTTGGGAGAAGAAGCAGTCGAACAAGAGCAAGAGGTGCCTTTACAAAGAACCAAGAGACAAAAGGTGGCTACCTTTCCTTCTGATACCTTTGAGCATCCTTCTCTCGAGGCAGACATTATAGTATTGGAGAAAGAACTAACCTTAGAGAAATCTGAACCCCAGATTAAAGAGAAGGGGATTGAAAAGGAACCAGTAGTGTCCCACCAAGGGGGAAGAGGAGAAAAAAGACTACTGTCTCTCCTTCTGACTTTGCTGAAGACTCTGATTCTGAAACAATCGCCCAAGCCATAGAAAGGAGGAGGAAGGTGACTGTTTCGACTGATGTCTTGGTTGAGGATCCCATTCACGAATCTGTTGCCAAGATAGTAGAGCAGGAACATCCCAAGGCAATAATTGTTTTTGAAAGGGCGAGAAGAAAAGGCAGCAACAGTTTTTGAGAGATGAAGCTGCTGCTGCTGATGCATTACAAAGAGAAGCTGCACGAAGACAACAAACTATCGAGCATCCTCCCCTTCGCAGTTCTCCCATCAGTGCCAATACCTCTGAAACAAGTAATTTCTTTCATATTTCTACTGTTTTCCCTTTGTCAGCCTTTGTATTGAAGTTTGACATTGCTTTGCATTTCTTCCTTTTGCAGCAACAATTATCTTCCCCAGGAGGCCTATTCCAATTTCAGTTGAAGTTGACCAATTGCAACATGTGAAGACCATCCAAATCATGCTTCCACTCCCAAGCCTATATTCGACACACCTTCTTTGAGTCCAAGTATCCCTGCATCCCTTTTTCTTGGTTTAGAGCCATTTCTCCCTTCTTTGACTTTTGATCTGCTTCAGATTACCTCTTCTTCGAACCTTGCTCTTCCTCCTCCCGTCTCAGAAATTCCAACTGCTGCTTCATTCCCAATGGCAGTTGACTCTTCCATAGAGGGTGCTGGTAGTTCCCCAATTCATGGTTCATCACCTGTGCCTACTTCCAGCCCCTCTTCTCTTGATTCCTTGGTGGCAAAGACCATAGAGGCTGCTAAAGATGCTCCACCTATTTCTCCTATCCCCATGCAGTCTCCTGTGTTTTCCACCACAGCACTCTCATGCCCTTTATGTCTAGGGATGAGGTGGACATCTTCGAGGAAGACTAGCTAGTCTATTTGACACATCCTCTACCTCCAACTTTCAGTGCTGAAGCTGAACCATTAACCTTGGCTGACTCCTTGCTGAAAATCTTTGAGAGCTCTTCTTCCACCAGTAGCAAGCCTTTTGCCCTTCTATAGACTTAGACACTTGCTTGGAACTGCTGATCTCCTTTTCGAGGATCCCCTTCGAGGCTCTACAAAGGCCTATCATCAGAAATGGGTTTCTTCAGTGCTGTAAAATCGCGGAGCAGTTCGGCATGGATGTCTCAAGTCATCTATCCCAGGCTGCAGCTACTATTGATTTCTACATAGCATTTTGTCATGCTGCCAATGCTGCGAATGAGAAATTGGCTAGGGATCAGAGTTTTTGTCTCCAAGTGCATACTGAAGTATCAATCTCAAGGAACAACACTCTCTCTGCTCCCAGTTTCGAATTCAGTTGCTGGAGAAGAAAGCTCAACTTGAGGAGGAGCTAGCTGCAGTAAACCGAGCCTTGGTTCGAACTGACACTAAACTGCACATCACCAACCAAGAGCTGGCTGATCGAAAAGAGGACATGGCTGCAGCTATCCAATGTTTCCAGCACTTAGCAGTAGGAAATCTATTGTACAAAAACATTAAGACATTGTAATGATTCTGGGCCAATTTGTGGCGCAATGTACTTGATTCTTTATAAAAGAACAAATTTTGTCTTATCATTCGAGCAGTCTTGTGTTTTGTATGTTTATGTTATCCTTGTGTTTCCCAAATGGTTGGAAATAAGGCTTCAAATTTGCCATTGATCTTTTTGGGATGTACATACCCATTCAAATTTCTTAAATGGTAGGCCCCAAAGGCAGAACTCTATGAATTTGATATGGTCCTTCCCAGTTAGGTGACCATTTGCCAAACTTATGGCTTTTAATTCCTATTGGAGTATTGTCTTCCATACCAAATCACCTTCATCGAAGCCAATGTGTTTGACTCTCTTGTTGTAATTCTTTAGTCTGCTTTCTTCTTTTGGAAAAGGATGCTATTTAATGCCAATATTCTGGCTTCATCTATGCCCTCTAACTCCAAGCACATACTTTGATGGTATTGCTCAGGATCTAACTGATCTTGACATCTTACCCTCAAGGATTTAACATTAATTTCCACAGGTAGAACTGCATCATGCCATATACTAAGGCAATAAGGAGTAACTCCTGTGCTTGACCTTGGGGAAGTTCTGTAAGCCACAAAACCCAACAGAAGGTTATGCCAATCCCTAGGATTATCCTCCACAACCTTTTGTATACCTTTTTTCAGGATTTATTGGATGATTCAGCTTGACCATTGGCTTGTGCATAATAGGGTGTGGAATTCAAGGCTAATTCCAATTCTGCTACAAAGGACTTCACCATTTTCCCATCGAACACAGTCCCATTATCTACAGTAATGGTTTGTGGGATGCCAAATCTATGGATCAAGTCTTTAATGAACCAATGACTCTGTTTGGTCTACAGCCTTATAATGGTTTGGCTTCGACCCACTTAGTGAAGTAGTCAGTGGCCACTAGAATGAAACAATGATGTTTCGAAGAAGGTGGGTGTATTTTTCCCATCATATCCATGGCCACCCCTTCTGAATGGCCAAGGTTTCACTACTGCATGTAGGTCGTTATGGGCACATGCCTTATTTGTACCATGCTTTTGACATGCCTGGCAACCTTTGCATATTCTATGCAGTCTTTAAGGATAGTTGGCCAT